>CM028383.1:72267592-72301815 GCA_013146195.2 Codonopsis lanceolata
CCTTGCTTAAAAGAGGTCTTGTGGCGCTTATGTGATCATAGTATCCGCGGGTTGGTAAAGTGATCTCAAGCGGTATGGAGCATTGGCGGCGATTAGGTCTCAAATGTCTTTGTATCTCTATCTTTTACATCGAATTCTTTTGTGACATTATAAAATATGAAATTTATCATCTCATTGTGTAATTCCCGATTATGAATCATTTGAATATTAATCCTTTTTTAATACTTTACTTTTATTAGATCCTTCCCAAGATTTCGAAGGGGGCTGTATATGATCTTACTGGGCATTGTCCGCTCATTCCTTTCAAATCTTTTTTTTTCCTTCCAGGTTTTAAGTAAGTTGGATACCGTCAAGGATAACCTGAAGATTCTTTTTTCATATTAGCTCGTTTTATATTATTTGGACAAGAATTTGGTTTAGCCGTTTTGGGACTATAGAATTGTTTAATTATACTTTTGAAATGTAATAAGTACTCTATGACTTTCTTTTATTACTAGTCCTTAAGAGATGATTTCAAAATTATTGTGATTTAGTATTTGTAATAATGACGCCCCCAAGATTTTGGGATTATAAATTGGTTAAAAATTTTGGGGCGTTACACGATATTTTACCCCCTAAAATAACAACCAAATCTCACTTAGAGCCCCAAAGTCGAAAATGTCATAAAGTCACACTTAAAGTTATATTTCGTCCCACTTTACCCCCTGGGTATGACAATGTCAGAAACTATAATGGAATTGACATGCGAATGTCACGTGAGAGTTATTTTAGTACTTTCAAATTTTCAGTCAAGGCTGTTTTAATAATTTCAACTTTAACTTTTATTTTTTCTTTAATTCTCTCATTGTTATCTCTCTCTCTCTCTATCCCCCCTTTTTGACGGCCCTAAGTCTTTCTCTTCGCCATGCTTTACTCCAGCACCATAACCAGTTTCCCACTGTCGCCTCCATCACCGCAACCTCCAACTAAACTACCAGGGTTCAAAGCATCCAATGAATTATGTCATGATACACAAAAAGTATCATAGATTACTTGTTTTATGATTTTGAAAAAAATAAAAATAATATATGTCAAATTTTTAGTTGTAAAAAACAATCAATTTGACTACAAAAATCAAAACTTGACAGTTATTTAAGAACCATTTTTTTATTTTTTTTCTTTACTTGGACATGCCAAGTTAAAAGTTAAAGAATAAAAACCAAATTTATTAATCAACTTTCACTTATTTTTGTAAAAATTGAAATTTGGTGTGAATGTAATTGAGTTATCCGGCGCCCATATTTTCCAGTACTCTTGTTGGTGTTGTCTATGTTCATTCTTGTGTGTCTACCATTGTTGGCCATCAAATGTTCTTGGCGTCTCAAGTTGGAGTCGTGGCATGTTAGAAATTTGATATAGTTTAGAAATAACTAGATCTTTGTGCCCGTGCCTATGGCACGATGTCAGTATATTTGATTTCGTTAATTGAAACGTCAACGTCTAAATAGAAGGTGAGATTTAAAAAAAAAAACGTTACAATTGAGGGGCACATTACTTTAAGTGTAGTTGAGGGGCGCTATTCGAACTCTACCTATAGTTGATGGGGGTTATTTATAAGGAGTTATATGTTACTGATCTATGAACGTTTGATTTTGCGGCGGAATCAATCTTCATGGCCAGATAGTCTCAAATCTCAATCAATCGATTGAGCTCTATTGTGAGATTATATTAATGTAAGGTTGATATTTTGTAAAGGGTAATGGTTTAAAAGATTAATCTCAGGGTGTGACTGCTCATAATATTAATTGTAGGGGGTGATTTTGTAACAGGGTGAGAGAAAATAAAGAGTTAAAAGTGGATAATTACTCACACACATGTGAATGTGAGAGTGAATCCTAACCATTAAGTTTTTTAAAATAATTTAATCTCAACCTCTAAATAGCTTTAGTCAATTGCACAAATGTGAGAATGAGCTCTATTGTAACATAGATATTATTATTTTAATTATTCTACTTATGTTATTTAGACTTGTTTCATGCGTTTTTAAAATACAATTTTTTTAAAACATAAATTTTTTTAAAGCTTAACTTTTCTGAAACGCAATTTTCTTCTTTTTAATACGTTTGGGATACGATTTTTCAAAACCTTAATTTTCTCAACTAAGTAGTTGTCAAAATGACGATTTAACCCTTTTATAAACAATATGTCTTGCTTCTAATTTAACAGATTGGTACGTAACGATAAATTTAATTAAAGATATCAAGTAAAATTACATCAAGCATAATTTATTTTATAAGTTTTTAAAAAAAATAAATATACTTATCTAGCCTAAAATAATCTAGAGAGAGAAACACTGACTGACTGTGTGTGAATAGAGAAAGAGCTAGAGAAAGTGATGTCAGACTCAACTTGCAATGTTTCTTTGAAAAATTCACGGATTCTTGCCTACCAATGACTTCTCAATAACCAATACAACCTTAAAAGGTGCAAAGTTTTAGACCGAGAAAGTGTAATAGCAGATTATTTTAGTTAAAAATATATTTTTTATTAATTAATATTATACTCCCTCCGTCCTTAAATTATCGTCCTCATTCCCTTTTTCGTCCGTCCCAAAATAATTGTCTAGTTTGAAACTTACCTTTTTAGAACATTATTTTTACCGTTTTACCCTTACTTTTTCAACTTACTTTAATTATGAGCCACATACACATGAGTTTTAAAAGAAACTACACATTAAATCAATATAAATAATCAAGTCAATTGTTTTTACTTAATCTATACGTCAGATCAACTAGAACGATAATTTAGGAACGGAGGGAGTATTTATTTTGGGCTTGATTTTGTTAATGGACAAATTCAGAGTTGGACTAGCTAATAGTTCTGATATTGGTGTCCTTGTTTTGGGCTGGGTCCACCTTCAATATTTATTGATATTATAACCCTAATAGTAACTACTTAGTTAAATAATAGTCTGGTCAAATTTAAGATTTCGATTAGGGTTTGAGTAAAGAGAACACATTAAGAATTAAGAATAATAATAATAATAAACAGTGCGGCGACTGACTTAGAGAAAATCTTGGCATGATCGAGAGGTCAGAGGAGATCGAGGCGGCGGTAGAATTGAGGAATGAATATTGATTGGTTAAAAGAGAGAATTAGTCTAGAGGAGGAGATCAGATCTAGAAAGTATTGGATGGTGACTTTGACTGCTGGGAATTTTTGAGCAGTAAGTGGGCTGTTCATATTCTCATCTCAAGAACAGAAACAACCTTCCTCAGTTGCAAAGTTTTAGAGTGAGAAAGAGAAACCCAAATCACGAATTGGCCTTAGCATCGCTTCACTTGAAATTGTGTAAAAGGGATTGTAGTTTGTTAATAATGAGTAAAGAGCCGCACAAACATGAAATTAGACATATATTTTTAAGTAGAACGACCAATTAGAGAAGCTTGTAATTTTGAGAAAAATTAATGTGTTATATTCCGAAAAATATTTATCCAGTATATTTCAATCATACGCACAAACATATAAAAAAGTTCATATATTTTTTAAGTAGAACTTTTTATTGTAATTTTGAGAAAAAATTAATGTGTTATATTCGTCCTATCTATAATCTATTAATCTATCTATTAATCTATTAATTATAACTAAAACAGAAGCCGCTACTGCCACGTGGCGGCTTTCTGTGAAATGTAAAAAAATTTAAAAAAATTATGTGATGCCACGTGTCACCCTCTTATAAATTGTAGTTTTTTTAAAAAAAATTACTCATAAAAGTTTTATCACATTTGATTTTGTAATTAGTTTAGGATAAATTTTATACGGTTAGTTATGATAAGTTTGATATTATCACAATTGATTTCAAAATTTTAGGGATAAAAAGTTAGTTTTTATCACTTTTGATTTTGTAATTAGTTTAGGATAAAAAGTTAGTTTTTATCACATTTGATTTTACAGTTAGTTATAATAAGTTTTTATGCGGATATTTTTTTTTTCAAAAATCAATTAGTTTAATATATATTTTATAAGATTTGATTAATAAGGAAATTTTAACAAACAAATCTTTTTTAAATTCAAATTATATTTATTTGTTTTAAACAATCTCTTTCAAATTCAAATTATGTTTAAGATAAAAATTACTAAAACAAAAGTTGTTGCTGCCACGTGACGGCTTTATACTTAAAGAAAAAAGCTTTAAAAAGATTTTGTGCTGCCACGTGTCATTTTTGAAATGGTAAAAGTTTTTTTTTTCAAAATCGATTAGTTTAAAATAAAAATTATAATTCTAATTAGATATGATAAAATTCCTAAAACTAATTTGATAAGATAAAACAGATTTAGGATATAGTTTTACGAGAAAATTTATGATAGAGATTTAGGATTTTGGTTTTTTTTTTTTCAAATATCGCTTATATAAACTAGATTTTATCCTATATAATTTATACAAGTTTAATTTGACTAAAACTCTTCTATTTCCATCTTTTTGTATTTTCATAATTTTTAATTTATACAAATTATCCACGGGATAATTCTATATTATTTATTATTCTACTAATCTATATTTATTAATTATTAATTACTAATATATTAATTATCTAGCAACTATTATTAAAATAGAAGTCGTTGTTACCACATGACGACTTTTTGTTGTACGCTTAAAGTTTTAAAAGAATTATATGCTTCCACGTGTCACCTTCTATACAAGTTTATAATTTTTTTTCCTATCAAAAATTAAAACCGGATAAATTTTAAAACCGGTGCCTCCTTTATATATGGTAAAAGTTTTTTTCTTTTTTTTACCATTTTTTGTTGCCAAAATCGGTTAATACCGGATATATTTTATAACATTTTATTTAAACACGTGCCTCCTTTATATATGGTAAAACTATATCCTAAATTTGTTTTACCATATCAAATTAGTTTTAGGAATTTTATCATATCAAA
This sequence comes from Codonopsis lanceolata, assembly GCA_013146195.2. Taxonomy (NCBI): domain Eukaryota; kingdom Viridiplantae; phylum Streptophyta; class Magnoliopsida; order Asterales; family Campanulaceae; genus Codonopsis; species Codonopsis lanceolata. Next base: position 72,272,513 of record CM028383.1, read on the forward strand.
TTATTTTGATATATATATATATATATATATATATATATATATGATATTTTTTTTACCTTTATATATTTTATAACATTTTATTCTGTGAAAAAACTAAAACATTTAAAGGGATTTTGTGATGCCACGTGTCACCATCGAAATGGTAAATGTTTTTTTTTTCCAAAATTGATTAGTTTAAGATAAAAATCTTAAATCTAATTAGATAAGATAAAAATCCTAAAACTAATTTGATAAGATAAAACATATTTAAGATATCGTACGTTTCACAAGTAAATTTATGATATGACTTAAGGATTTTGTTTTTATATTTTTCAAATATCGATTAATTAAACTAGATTTTATCTTGTCAAATTTATACAAGTTTAATTTGATTGAAACTCTTCAATTTCCATCTCTTTTCATTTCATACTATTTAATTAATACAAATTATTCACAAGACAATTTTATGTTATTTGTTCTTCTACTAATATATATATATGTGTGTGTGTGTGTGTGTGTATAGTTGTGATTTTTTTTCTTTTTCTTTGCTGCCGAAAATTAAAATCTGATAGATTTTAAAACCGGTGTCTCCTTTATATATGGTGAAAGTTTTTTATTATTATTATTTTTCTGCCAAAATCAGTTAGTATGTGATAGATTTTTTATTACATTTGATTTAGACGCATTTCACTTGATTAGTAATTCGAATTTTCATGGTAAAAATGTTTTTTGCAAATAGATTTAATCTTTCAATTACATATTCATATGATCCATTTTGAATATTTACCTTATTTTTCCTTGCTTTCATATTATTTTAATTAATTTTTTAAATTATTTATTACAAGTTTAGAAAACTATCTTATTATAAACAGCTTTTGCACAAAAAAACTATTAAAACCGTGCATACGGTACTATATATGTATATAAATTATTATTTTAAACCGGTTTGTACCGGATAGATTTTATTACATTTGATTTAGATAAGCTTCATTTGATTATGGCTCCTCAATTCTCATGGTAGAAGTTTTTTAATTTTTATTATTTTACAAAACTTGGTCAATTTAAGATATATTTTATCTAATTTAATTAAATGTGTTCCACCAACACCACAAAGTTCTAATTTAACTATTTATTACAAGTTTTAAAGGAATTATGTGCTTCGACGTGTCAACTTCTTGTGAAGTTGTGATTTTTTTTCTTTTTCTTTGCTGCCGAAAATTAAAATCTGATAGATTTTAAAACCGGTGTCTCCTTTATATATGGTGAAAGTTTTTTATTATTATTATTTTCTGCCAAAATCAGTTAGTATGTGATATATTTTTATTACATTTGATTTAGACACATTTTACTTGATTAGTAATTCGAAATTTCATGGTAAAAATGTTTTTTGCGAATAGATTTAATCTTTCAATTACATATTCATATGATCCATTTTGAACATTTAACTTATTTTTCCTTGCTTTCATATTATTTTAATTAATTTTTTTAACTATTTATTACAAGTTTAGAAAACTATCTTATTATAAACAGCTTTTGCACAAAAAAACTATTAAAACCGTGCATACAGTACTATATATGTATATAAATTATTATTTTAAACCGGTTGTACCAGATAGATTTTATTACATTTGATTTAGATAAGCTTCATTTGATTATGGCTCATCAATTCTCATGATAGAAATTTTTGAATTTTAATTATTTTACAAAACTCGGTCAATTTAAGATACTCCCTCCGTCCCTAAATAATCGTCTGGGTTGACCCGACACACAGTTTAAGAAAAAAGTAATTGACTTGATTATTTATATTGGTTTAATGTGTAGTTTCCTTTAATGTCCATGGATATGTGGCCCATAATTAAAGTAGAGTGAAAAAGTAAGGGTAAAGTGGTAAAAGTGATGTTTAAAAAGGTAAGTTTCAAAGTGGACAATTATTTTGAGACGGACGAAAAAGGAAAGGAGGACGATAATTTAGGGACGGATGGAGTATATTTTATCTAATTTAATTAAATGTGTTTCATCAACACCACAAACAACCACTGCGAAATACTTCCCCTCCATCAAACACACCTCCTTGACGATTGTGTTTTCGTGGTACTTCCCCTCCCCTTCTTCTGTCTCACACTCACACTCACACTAGGAATATTTCTTCGATTTTATTATTACCATGAATTTTTTGTTTTATGATTCGGTGTGATCTCACACCTTTTTATTTATTTATTAATATTTATTAATTATGAGGACATCTGTTGTTAGCTCATTCAAATAGTTTGCAGATTATATCTACAAAATTATATTTCAGAAATAATACTAAGTCAACCGTGCATCGCACGGGTAATAACCTAGTTATAACTAAAACAGAAGCCACTACTGCCAGGTGGCGGCTTTCTGTAAAATGTAAAAAAATTTAAAAAAATTATGTGATGCCACGTGTCACCCTCTTATAAATTGTAGTTTTTTTATTTTACTCATAAAATTTTTATCACATTTGATTTTGTAATTAGTTTAGGATAAGTTTTATACATATAGTTATGATAAGTTTGATATTATAAAAAAAAAACCTAGTACTTCACGCACTTAAGGTGCGATTTTCACCTTTCTCTGCCGTCTTTCTTTGAGGCGCCGCTTTCTTCCCTTTTGCGGCTATGGAGGCTGTTCCTCCTATGCCGCCAGACCCCTCTCCTTCACAAGCAACTCCTCCTACGTTTGCCTCTGTGTTAAACAATCCTCCTTCCACGCTTCCTTTCTTTTCCATCCCTTCTTCTACCTACAAGGGGGAGCCGTCTCTCAAGCTATCTCCGGATATCATAGCATCTCTTGCAAAACCTTTCAGCCATACGTTGGTTGGTAAGTTTTCCCACGGTCGCCCGTCTATGGAAGCTACTCGCAAATACTTTAACACTATCGGCCTAAAAGCTGCGTTCACAATCGGACATTTGGATGCCAAACATATCCTGATCCAAGTGAACCATGATGAAGATTTTCAGCGATTATGGATTAAGGATCAGTGGTATCTAGGCAGATATCCGATGCGGGTTTTTAAATGGTCTCCCGACTTCCGTCCTGATGTTGAGAGCTCGATTGTCCCTGTTTGGTTTGCTCTCCCGGGTCTCCCCATTCACCTCTTCAATAAGTCGGCCCTTTTCTCGATTGCCTCCTTATTTGGACGACCGCTTATGCTTGACCAGCCTACCATCAATCTGTCGCGCCCTAGCGTAGCTCGGGTTTGTGTTGAGGTTGATCTTTTGAAGCCTTGCCCTTCTCGAATCTGGGTCGACTGTGGGGATGTGTTTCCCAGTTTCTGGCAGCCCTTGGAGGCGGAGAATAAGCCTTTTTATTGCCAATATTGCTGCCGCCAAGGACACCAAGACCTTGCTTGCAAGTTGAAGCATCCCGACCCAAAACCAATGGATAAGACAAAGCCAACTGAGACCTCTAAGCTATCGGAAAACCCAACCACCAAGTCTATGGAAAACCCTACATCAAAGCCTTCGTCCTCACGCCAACATTGGACACCCAAGAAGAACCCCTCAAAACCTTCGGAAACCAATCCCAAAGCTCCTGATCCTCCAACCGATCCTCTCTCCAATTCGCAAGAAAAAGCCCAATCTTCCGATCATGGCAACGTCTCTCCAACCCCTCAAGTGAACTCGGTTTTGCCAAATTCGCTAAACCCTATCAATGTGGACACTTCTCCCTCTGTTGATGTTGATCCGGGTATTGCTAATCTCTCCCATCAGTCTCCGGGTAAAGATCATGCAACATCTGATCAGGAACAAGTCGAGCCGGTCACAGAATCCTATGTTTCCCCCAATAGATTTGCGGTTTTAAACACATTGGAGAATGAAGATGAAGTTGATCCCTCTCTCCTTCCGGCTCTTAATCTGGAAATTCCCATACTGCCTCCAAAAACTAAACCTCCCGTCCCTCTGACTGATCGTCTCACTCGATCAAAGGCAACAAAGCCCACTACCACTGCTTCTCAATCTCAATGATTATGGATTTTAAAGCTCTATTCTGGAATGTCCGGGGTATAGGAAATGACCCGACTGTTGGCCGAATTAAAAGTCTAGTTCGTCTTCATAATATCTCTCTCATCGCTGTCTTTGAGCCCATGCTCGATCTTGAAAAAGTTCAGCTTCTTACTCGTCGATTAAGGTTTAAGTTCTCTTTCTCTAATGGTGCTAGCTCCATATGGATATTTGTAAAAGCATGCTATTCTTGTTCCTTTCATTCAGAATCTGCCCAGTACATGTCCATTAAATTACAGCATTTTTCTTGGCCTTTTCATGTGATGTTTTCTTGTGTTTATGCAAGATGTGATTTACGGGATCGCCGAGATCTTTGGGATGAAATTATTTCCTCTTGCTCAAGTACTTCAGATTCTCCTTGGATGATTGGTGGTGACTTTAATATAATCCTTCATCCTCATGAAAAATCTGGCGGTGTAGGCTGGGACCGCAATGGTGCTTTAGAGTTTCATGCTTGTCTTGCTGCCTCGGATCTTATTGATATGGGTTATCTGGGGAGTCCTTTCACTTGGTGGAATAAGCGAGAAGGTTCAGCAACCATTCACGAGCGCATTGATCGGGTCCTTTGTAATCCGAAGTGGCTGGATATTTTTCCTTCAACTTCTGTCCATCATCTCAACAGGGCTTGCTCGGATCACACTCCCCTTCTAGTCTCCTTCAAGCAACGATCTGCCAATCAGTTGGCTTCCTTCCGTTTTATTAATGCATGGACAGCCCATACGTCTTTTAAAGATACTGTTCTTCAAGCTTGGGAGAAATCAGAAACTGGGCGTCCTATGATTCTCTTTTCTCGTAAGCTCCATAATGTCAAGACTGCCCTCAAAAGCTGGAATAAAACGACTTATGGAAATATTTTTACTGATCTTAAAGCTGCGGAAGAGAATGTGCTGGAAAAGGAGTTGTTATTTGAGCTTAATAATTCCGCCTTAAATAGGGAGCAACTTATGGCAGCTCAAGCAAAATTAAAACAATTTCTTAAACGGGAAGAACAATATTGGCGGCAAAAGGCGAAAATCAAGTGGCTAAAGGAGGGCCAAGGTAACACTCGCCTTTTCCATTCTTCAGTTCGGCAAACCCAACGCCGGCTTCATATTCACTCTATTTCCGATGATGATGGTACGGTTCTTTCCTCGGAACCTGATATTAAAAATGCTGCAGTTCGTCACTTTCAGTCCCTCCTCCAAGCCGAGCCTGTAAGCTTTTCTGATCTTGATATGATTCCTTCTATTGTCACAGAAGAATGGAATGAATCCCTTATTACCCCCCCTTCTTATTCAGAAATTAAGAAGGCAATTTATAACCTTAATGGCGACAGTGCAGCTGGTCCGGATGGTTTTACTGGCTGTTTTTACAAAGAGTGTTGGGATATTATAGGGGAGGATTTTCACCGGGCCATTCTTGAGTTTTTTTCGGGATTCAGTCTCCCCAAGGCTTGGACTAGCACCCTTATAGCTCTTATCCCCAAAGTGGAAAGGCCGAATTCTTTTAAAGATCTTCGTCCAATAAGCTTATGCAACTTCTGTTCAAAGGTGATCTCCAAAGTTCTTTCTACTCGGCTTGCTCCCATTCTGCCTTTCATCATATCGGATAATCAGAGTGCTTTCACGAAAGGCCGCACCATTCAGGACAATATCCTCTTAGCCCAAGAAATGATGAGTTTTCTTAATAAAAAGGTGGTTGGCTCTAATGTAGTTTTGAAATTAGACATGGCGAAGGCATTTGATAGAGTTTCATGGATCTATCTCACTCAGGTTCTTCGTAAATTTGGGTTTCATGAGATTTTTATTGATCTTATCTGGAGATTAATTTCCGACAACTGGTTTTCGGTTTTGATCAATGGTGGTTCTGCTGGCTTCTTTCGCTCCTCTCGTGGTCTTCGACAGGGAGATCCCTTATCTCCCAGCCTATTTATCATAGCAGCGGAAGCTTTTAGTCGCAGCCTTAATGATCTTCATTATCATGTGCCATCCTCTATTTTCTCGACAGCTAGTGGTTGCCCGGTTATTTCCCATCTAGCTTTTGCTGATGACTTAATTATTTTCTGTAATGGGAGCAAAAAATCCATTCTTCTTCATAAGGACTTGATCAGCAAGTACGAAGCTATTTCGGGACAACTTGTTAATGCATCTAAGAGTTCTTTTTACTTGGGATCAAATTCAGATGCTCATCGTTATTCTCTCATTTCTTCAGCTTTGGGATTCCGTAGGGGTGATCTGCCGATTATTTATCTTGGCTGTCCTCTATATACAGGTCGGAAAAAAAAGTCCTACTTTGATTCTTTAGTGTTGAAGATTCAGAATCGCATTTCCTCTTGGCAGGGCAATTTCCTGGATGCAGCTGGGCGAATAACTCTCATCAAGCATGTCCTCTCTTCTATTTCCAGCTATCTTATGGCAGCTATTGATCCTCCTTCTTCGGTTACCTCTCTCATTGATCGTATGCTATCCAATTTTTTTTGGGGACAGATTGATGGTAAAAAGAAGAGTCATTGGATTAACTGGACTTTATGCTGCAGTCCCATTGAAGAGGGGGGCATTGGGGTTACCTCTATGGCTGATCTTTCAAGAGCTTACGGTCTAAAACTTTGGTGGCGATTTCGTTCAGTTCCAAACCTCTGGTCCAATTTCTTGTCAGCTCGCTACTGCTCTAGATCTCATCCAAGCCAAGCTAACTTGAAAGGATCTCATGTCTGGAGGCGTCTTATCAAGGCAAGACCGACCGCGGAACCCAACATTTTCTGGGTCATTGGCAAAGGTGATTGTTCTCCTTGGTTTGATAACTGGCTTCAACATATTTCTGTCGATAAACCACCTGATTGCACAGCCTCATCTGTTCGAGAAGTTCTAGCAGTTTTACTCCATAATCCCGCTGAAGCTGCTATTCTGTCTCAATTGCGATCTCACATAATTGAGCAGCGTATTTCCTTGGATGAATCTCCTGATCGGGCTTGCTGGATTGCTTCGTCGAAGGGCCGTTTCTCTCTTGCTTCAGCTCTTGATTTAATCAGGCGCCCTCAATCCCTGCTTCTCTCAGCCGATTATATTTGGCACAAATTTCTGCCAAGGAATATTAGTGTCTTTCTTTGGAGGCTTTTCAAGCACACGCTCCCAATTGATGAAGGTCTTTGGCGCAAAGGTTTTTCATTAGCTTCTAAATGTTGCTGTTGTGCTGAGGGATATATGGAAACTTTCGAGCATGTCTTCATATCTAGCTTTTCTGCCAATGTTGTTTGGCAGTTTTTTCATGGTAAACTTGGTCTTCCATTACAGCATTGTTCCATCCAACAAAGATGTTTTTCTTGGTGGTTAAATCATAAATCGCTGCTCTTTGCCTTGCTTCCTTCGGTTATCCTATGGCATCTTTGGAAATCTAGGAATCGGGCTTACTTTGATGGCATTCGTACTCCTTCGCATGTGATTATTCAAAATATTTCGGTTGACATCAAGGATATTCTCCATGCAGCGAATTATTATGTTTCCGATCTTTTTGGTCCTCCTTGTATCTCCTTTGGTGCCCGCAAGCAAGTAGTTATTCAATCTGTGACTTGGTCAAAACCTCCGGATGGCTTTTTCAAGCTCAACACCGATGGTGCTAGTCGAGGTAATCCGGGCTGTAGCGGTGGTGGTGGTATTATTCGAGATTCTCTTGGGAATTTTGTTTATGCTTTTGCTTCGTTCTACGGTGAAAGTACTAATATGGTTGCTGAACTGCGTGCTCTTCATTCTGGTCTCTTGTGGATCCAAAGTCAAAATTTGATTAATGTCATTGTGGAAGTAGACTCTAAGGTTATTTTCGACTGCATAACCAAGAGCCATAGCTTTCCTTGGGCTCTCTCTTATTTATTTCGAGACATTTTTCGCATTTGTGATAGAGGGCATATCTCTTTCAGGCATTGTTTCAGAGAGGCCAATTCTGTGGCGGACAAATTGGCTAACCTGGCCTGTGACTCTTCTTCCCAGCATTCTTTTCGCCAGTCTTCAGAAGTCCCTCCTCACATTCGTGGTCTTATCTATTTAGATGCTGCTAGTACTCCTTATGTTAGAATATCTTAATTCCTTGTTGCTTTGTACTCTCTTTTTCGAGGTTAGGCTCCTCTGTCCCCCCATTTATAAGGGTAAGGCTGGTTGTCCCCCTCAAGTTTGTACCTTTATTTCTTTTAATAAAATTCTGCAGGGTGCCGTCCCTGTTTCCTGAAAAAAAAAAAAAAAAAAAAAAAGTTTGATATTATCACAATTGATTTCAAAGTTTTAGAGATAAAAAGTTAGTTTTTATCACAATTGTTGTGGATAGATTTTATCAAATTTGAAATGGTAAAAGATTTTTACTTTACTTAAATGTTCAATGTTGCTGCCACGTGTCATTTTTGAAATGATAAAAGTTTTTTCTTTTTTCAAAATCGATTAGTTTAAGATAAAAATTCTAATTCTAATTAGATATGATAAAATTACTAAAACTAATTTGATAAGATAAAACAAATTTAGGATATAGTTTTACGAGAAAATTTATGATAGAGATTTAGGATTTTCGTATTTTTTTTTTCAAATATCGCTTAATTAAATTAAATTTTATCCTATATAATTTATCAAGTTTAATTTGACTAAAACTCTTCTATTTCCATCTTTTTTTATTTTCATAATTTTTAATTTATACAAATTATCCACGGGATAATTCTATATTATTTGTTATTCTACTAATCTATATTTATTAATTATTAATTACTAATATATTAATTATCTATCAACTATTATTAAAATAGAAGTTATTGTTTCCAGATGACGACTTTTTGTTGTACGCTTAAAGTTTTAAAAGAATTATATGCTTCCATGTGTCACCTTCTTTACAAGTTTATAATTTTTTTCCCTATCAAAAATTAAAACCGGATAAATTTTAAAACCGGTGCCTCCTTTATATATGGTAAAAGTTTTTTTACCATTTTTTATTGCCATAATCGGTTAATACCAGATATATTTTATAACATTTGATTTAAACATGTTTCACTTAATTAGAACTCCAATTTTACGGTAATTTTTTTGAGGATATATTTTATTAATTCTCATAGATTTTAATCTTTCAATTATAACTAAAATCTAAGTATCTATTAATCTATTAACTATAACTAAAGTAGAAACCGTTGCTAACACGTGACGGCTTTCTGTAAAATTGAAAAAGCTTTAAATGAAACAGGTGCTGACACATGGTATGAAATTTTTTTTTAACCAAATATTGTTTAATTTAAAAACTAAAATTTATCCAATCTGTTAAGATTTGGATAAGGAAGATACTCACCATCTATCAAGTATTAAGATAAGTTCATTTTTTTATAAAAAAAAATACCTTATCTTTAAAGATTATTATTAACAGTAGAATAAATTTCATTTTGAAAGATAGTTACAAATCAAATCCATGTTTTTGAAATTACAAATCTTCACCGATAAATTCGGAACAAATTCTCATTAACTGACTGAGATGATGTTATATTGAAGGTTATCCCAAAAATTATATATATCTGGGAGAGAAAATGTGGAGAGTTGTGTCTGTGCAGCAAATAAAAGCACGATTGGTGAAAGAAAGAGATACATTCCATAGGTGATGAGGTAATTATAGTCAAGCTTAACATGTTTTAACCTGATTGACTTCTAGAAATCTGGGAGATTTAGCGATGTAGTAGATAATTAGGGTCTTCTGCTTTTCTTCACTGGAACTGGATTTTCACTTCTACCGGGGAATTCCCAACAAGCAATGACTGCATCCCATGAAGAGCTACCTAGCATAAGGTAGTAAGGATGCCAACTACAATCTCTTACAATCTGCTCGTGGTAATCAAGTCTTGCTACCTGTGCTCCACTCGCCTATTAAAGAATTAACCAAAGCAACCATTCATTCAAGGAAACATGGCCACCAGAAAGCACAAAGAAATCATATTTATGTTTGCTGTTAGAGAATAATATCTTTTAATTATTCTTGTTGATTTGTAATTCGTAATTAGTGGTAATTACCTTGTAGAGTTCTTTCCTAATTTGTTACCTTCCTTGTATAGGTTACTTGTATCCTACTCCAAGTGTAATCCTAGTGTAACCCTAATTGTAAATCTCCCTATAAATAGGTGATTCATTCAATGGAAAGGCTATGCCATTATTCCTAAAATTTATCCGTTTCTACATGGTATCGTAGCTCGCTCCTAAAACCCTCTTCCTCTTCCTCTAGCCGCCCTAATCACCCTCTACAATGGCTAACGGAAACCACTCTCTCACCCAAAAACCCTCTTGATCCCACTCAAACCTTCGACCTCATCAATATCTCCCACCACAACATCACCAAACTCACATCTACCAATTACATAGCTTGAAACTCCAAGTTGAGGCCACCCTCATTGGCTATGACCTACAAGTTTGTAGACGGTTCACACCCATGCCCGCCTCCCACTGCCCTCACCAAGGATGCCCAAACATCCAAGGACGCCCCCACCCCAAACCCTCACTACCACCATGGATTCGCCAAGACAAACTCCTTTGGGGTCTTGTTGGCTTCCCTGCTCTGCTCCCCGGTTCCTTCGATCCAACAGCCGCCATCGCCGTGAGGCTCGGGACATCCTCGCTTCATACCTATGCTCGCCCAACTCGCGGTCACATTAAACAGATCAAAGATTACCTCAAGCGAGCCAACCAAGGGAACCTAATCGATCACCGACTACATGCTCAAAAGGGCCGATGAACTATGCTGCCTGGCAAACCGCTGACCACGAAGACCTCATTGAGATCCTCCTGGGTTGATGATGACTACCGTCACATCGTTGATGTTGTCAAGGTCGTGACACCCCATCTCTTTCGATGAGCTTCATGAAAAACTCATCAACCGCGAGCCGCTCAAGCAATCTCACCAGCCCTTCTCCCATCCGGCCACCGCTAACTCTGCTACTCCGAGGAACAACAACTCGATCGCTTCAAGACTCTTCTTCGCATGCTCGCCAGCTTTTCCCAACCTCGGCCTCCTTCACAGCAGGCTCCAACATCTCTCTCCAAGCACCAACGCCCCTATCTTGGTAAGTGTCAAGGTTGCCGCCAACAAGGTCACACACTTGCTCGCTGTCCGATCTACCACCGGTTGCCACCAACAACCAAGCCGCACCTTCCTCCTCGACAAGTGGTCACACCCTGCCAATCTAGCGACCTCTACTGACACGTGGACTCCTGGCCGGCTTCTTTGACAAGCTGGTGCCTCCCATCATGTTACCAATGACCTTGGCAATCTCCACCTTCACACCTCCTACACCTGCACTGATGACATGGTTATTGGTGATGGTACCGGCTTCCTATCTCCAAACCTGTTTCTCTTCTTCACACACCATCACACACTTTTGCCCTGCATAATATTCTCTTTGTTCCCGACATGAAAAAAACCTTATTTCCATATCTCAATTTTGTCTCTAATCATACTTCTATTGAGTTCTTACCAACCTCTTTTCATGTGAAGGATCTACTTGACAGGAGCATTCTCACGACCGGCAATCTAAAGATGGTGTATGAATGGCCGACCACAACTCCTCCCGCCGCCTCTTCCGCTTGTGTCGGTTCTAAAGTCTCTCATCATGATCGGCATCATCTGGCCATCCTCCGAACCCATTCAATGGCCGATTCTAGCTAGTTTAGGCATTACGTTAGACACTACTTGCATCAAACAAAACATTGTAATGATTGTTTATGCAATAAAAGTCACAAAATTCCTTTTTCACAATCTACCTTAGTGTCTTCTTTCCCGCCGAAATTATTTACTCGATGTCTGGATTCTCCCATTCCGTCTATTGATGGCTTTAAATACTATGTCATATTTGTTGATCACTACACTCACTACATATGGCTCTCTACCCGTCACCGAAAGTCCGAGGTCGCCACTCTCTTCCTCGCTCAAAGCCCCGGGTCGAAAATTATTTTAAAAGACACATTGTCACTTTACTCTGACAATGGTGGCGAGTACATGGGACTTGCCCTGACACCGGCTTGGCCGCTATTTGTCCACTCATGGCATCACTCATCTCACCTCGCCTCCTCACACCCCGAACACAATGGGTTCTTGCTGAGCGCCGCATCGGCACATAGTTGAGACCGTCTCTCTCTCTCTCTCTGCATCTCTTCTGCCGCTTTTCTCGGTCGCTTGCCTTCCAAACCGCCACCTACCTCATTAATCGCCTACCCACACCCACCCTAGCTCACCTATCTCCCTATAACAAACCTGCTTGGCTCTCCGCCCAACTACTCCAAACTCCGTGCCTTTGGTTGCCTTTGCTACCCTTGGCTTCGCCCCTACTCCGCCCACAACCTGTTGCTGCTCCACTCCATGTGTCTTCCTAGGCTACTCGCCACTGTAGTGCCTATTCTGTGTTACGATCCGAACACCACCAAGCTCTTCGCTTCACGCCATGTTCGCTTTAGTCGCTTCCCATGTCCACCTCGCACACCCTTCTGTTTCGCCTCGCATCTATGATCTCTGGAACCCTGGTCTCTCCACACGAGCCGCTCTCTCGCTTATACACCGGCTCGGCTGCCGCTTCCAAGATTCTCCGTCTGTGGCTCCCGCCACTAATCGAATTTGGTTGATCTCAAGACACCCACAACCCAACCTCCCACCCCGGCCATCGTGGACCGAGGATATCACGCAAGGCCTTGTCCTGCTCCGCCGCCTCCACCCTCCTCGCCACCAGCCTCTCTCGCAGGATTGCATCAGATTCCGTTGCTCAAATTCCTCCTAAGAACCAAGCACCGTGCCGAGGATAACATAGTGCTCTGCAAGTCCTGCGGCCCGCTACATTGGTTCCTATGCCCGCCGACCCCCATCGTGCACGCTTCTAGCTCCCCCGCGTGCCCACCGCCACCTCTTCCATAGTTACTCGCCTCAAGAACAACATCTTCAAACCGAAGATCAAAATGAGTCTTTCGCTCAACTGGCAATGATAGTGAACCCACATGTGTCACTCCTGCCTCAAGGATGTGGTGGCGCCAGCCATGTCTCAAGAGTTTGATGCCCTCGCCGCAATGGGACTTGGGATCTCGCCCCTTCAGAGCTGCAATATTGTTATCGTAAGTGGATCTACCGTGATCAAGAGACAGCCGATGGTACCGTTGATCGCTACAAAGCTCGCCTAGTGGGCTGGGGTTTCACCAATACTGGGTCGACTACCACGAGACTTTCAACCGTGGTTAAACTGGCCAATCGCTCGCCTTGTTCTCTCGCCGTTTGTCAGGATGGGATCTTCGCCAAGCTGGATGTGAACAATGCCTTTCTTCAAAACCTTTGTCAGGAGGTATTCATGGCTCGGCCGCTGGGTTCGCAGATAAAGACAAACCTCACCATGTGTGTGTAATCGGCATAGGGCTATCTATGGTCTCAGCCGGGCTCCCAGAGCATAGTATAATGAGGCTGCGTCGGTTCTTCTTGCCTCGGCTTAAAAACTTCGATGGGCGACACATCACATTTCATCCTTAAATGCTTGGCACCATCATCTATCTCACTTGTGTATGTGGATGACATCATTGTCATTGGAAACGTATTGCGATCCGGACTTTCATTTCTCTGCTTTCATGATCGCTTTTCTCGAGGACCTTGGTGATCTTCGCTACTTTCTTGAGGTTGAAGTAGTTAAGCACCCATGTGTGTCTACGCTCTCTAGCGTGGGTATATAGGCGATCTCCTTGCTTTCAGCAGGCATATTAGATGCTCGCCCGGTGGCTTCGCCTCTTGCTACCTCACACTACATTGACTCTTCACGCTCTCGGATCCGACATAATTTGATAGTCGTGATCTTGATATCTGTCCCTCATTCGGCTGATGTTGCCTTGTTGTCAACAAACTCTCCCGGTTCATGCGTGGCCGACCAGAACTCTTGGATTGCGGTCAAACGAGTTCTTGTATCTACGGCGCAATTGATGCGGGCATCCTCCTTCATCGCGGTCTCCCTCCTCTCTCATGCCTTTATTGATGCGGGCGGGCGGCAACAAGATGACTACATCCACCGTGCCATTGTATCTTAGCGACAACCCGTCTCTTGGGCTCAAGAAACGGCGCCTTGCTGCTCGCTCCTCATTGGCGAATACCGGGCGTTGGGCGCCTTGGTGGTCAGTGGATGTATCTCTTCTTAGCGAACTTCGGTCTCGCCTCCTCGACTCAACCAGGTCATTTATTGGTGAATGTGTAGGCGCTACAGATCTGCTTTCGAACCCGTTTTCATACTCGCATGAAGCATGTGGCTCGGACTTTCATTTCATTGGCAACAAGTTCGGGATGGGCTTATCGCAGTTTGCCATGTCTCCTCGGCCGATCAGCGGGCGATGCCCGCAGTGTCAATTGTTGAAACGAGCATTGCTACAGAACTAGATATTTCATATAGAAAGTTTACAGACTTATAGATGGTGAGTCCTACCAATTAAGTAACCATGAAGAGTTCAGTGTTCCATCTATCCAATTAAGGGGAGATCGAGCCACCAAAAATAATCTACTTCCTTCTCTTACGCATTCTTCATGCTTGCTCCGCAACAACATGGGGTCCATACATTTCCATTTCTCTTTTGACCTTTTCCATTTTAAGGATTAAAGTAGTTTTACATTTAACTTTAATAATTAAAAATAGTTTTCCTTTTAAGTACAATACCCCGAGGGGAAATATGGAAACTCATGAAATTATCAGCTTAATAATCTAATATACTTCCTAAGATTTGAAGCAAAATATTTCTTAATTACCCTTCTTAAAGAGTCCATCGTCTCTTTTTATTTTTCTTATTGGAGATAGTTTCGAAGAAGTCTTCCATCTTATTACTCTTTTCTTTTTGAAATAATGTTTTTATCATTATTCCATGATTAGATGTTTATATTAATTGATAAGTCTCGCTCTAATATGGATAACACAGATAAACATACAATATTCTAATATCGTAAAGTTAAAGGAGAGTCTATTTTCACTACAATTTTTGTTTATCCTCTGCAACAATATAAAATTAATAAAATGATTGTTCTTATGACACAATTACCCTTCAAATAATATTTGTCTTTGTAAATTAATTTTTTTTGTAGCTTTTTTGATCTTTCTAAATAAATTATACTACTTCCTCCATTTTCAAATAATTGTCTTCTTTTCATTTTTTTGTCTGTTCCAAAATAATTGTTCTCTTTCAAAAATTTTATTTTTAAGAAAACACTTTTACCACTTTATCCTTACTTTTTCTACATACTTTAATTATAACCACATGTTTAAGGATATTAAAGAAAACTACACATTACACAAATATTTATAATACAATCAATTATTTTTTCTTAAACCATGTGTCTGGTCAAAGAGAACTATTATTTGAAAATATAGGGAGTACTATCTAATTGTCAACACTAATAAAATAAATTGTAAATTATCCATTATTTTTCCTTCAAAATAAATTTGGTTGTAAAGAAATTATGTGCTTCCATAGTGTCATCTTCCTTTGAAATGTTAAAAAAAAATTACTTTGATAAATACTAAAATAAAATTATTAATTTCATTTTCTTCAAGAAAAAAATTAAAACTATTTGAAATTAAAACTATTAATTTCATTATTTTATTTTATCTTGAAGTAAATTGAGTTGATCAAGTTGTAGTTGGTTAAGTAAATTTGAAATTCATTTTACACCCACCCATCTCTGCAACAACTTCATAAGATAATATATTAATTTAATTAATTTTTTTCTTTTATATTGTATTAAGTATTAATATAGTAATTTCAGTATTTACCATATTTTAGATTTGTTCAAAAGATTTTAATTATAACGAGTTTGGAAAATTCTCTTGATGATAAACAGCTTTTGCAACAAAAAAATAATCTTAAAACCGTGTATCACACGAATATAAATCTATGAGAATTGATAAAATTAATAAGGTAAAATTCATTATCTATTACAAGTTTAGAAAATCGTCTTATTATAATTCTTTTTACAAATAAAACAAAAACTATTAAAACTATGCATATGGTACTAAATATATCTATACATATTTTTTTTTCCTGCCAAAAATTAAAATCTATTGATTTTAAAACATGTGCCTCCTTTATACATGGTAAAAGTTTTTTTTTACCATTTTTTGTTGTCAAAATCGGTTAATATCAAATAAATTTTATCACATTTAATTTTAACGTGTTTCACTTGATTAGTACTTCAAATTTTCATGATAAAAGTTTTTTATTTGCGGATAGATTTTATCGCATTTGATTTAGATGTGTTTCAATTGATTAAAACTATTAAAGTCTGATAGATTTTAAAACCGGTGCCTCCTTTAAAACAATGTGTATGATACTAAATATATCTATATAAATTCTTTTTTTTTCTGCCAAAAATTAAAGTCTAATAGATTTTAAAATCGGTATCTCCTTTATACATGATAATATATATATATATATATATATATATATATACATTTACCAATTTTTTTTGTCAAAATTGATTAATACCAGTTAGATTTTATCACATTTGATTCATATAAGTTTAATTTGATTAGGACTCCCCAATTCTCATGTTAAAAGTTTTTTAATTTTTTTATTTTACCAATACTCGATCAATTTAAAATGGATTTTATTAAATTTGATTAAACGTGTTCCACCAATACCACAAACAACCACTACGAAATAGCTTGCAAATTCTATCTACAAAATTCGCATGAATTTTCGGTTTGATTGTTCGGTGTGATCTCACGTTATTTATTTATTTATTAATTATGTTGACATCTTGTCGTTGTTGGTCATTCATATTGTTTTAAATTTATATCTACCATTAAGTCTCGAAATAACACTAAGTCAATCGTGCATCGCACGGGTAATAATCTAGATTTAGTAATAATAAAGCAACAACGTCTTTAGTTTAAGTAACAGTGATAATTTGATAGATTTGGAGCAATCTTGTTTTTATGACACGTGTCCTTCTTGAACCTTGTGGAGAATGCTTTTAGACATATTGACTCTTTTGCCCTTTCTAAGAAATTTAGTTAGTTCAGTTAGATGCCTTTGTACTTTACAATGTAAGGCTCCGTTTGTTTCACGGAAAATGACTTCCGGAAAACGTTTTCCTCATTTTCCGGTATTTGGTAACCTTAGGAAAATGCAGTCAACGTAAAAGGTTTTCCTCCGAGTCACTAGAATGCCTTTTAAAATGACTTACTGATTCATTTTCCGTAAGTCATTTTCCAAATGTTCGGGCACCCTTCGTCCCCTTTCACAATTGCACATATTTACTTACACACACAATATTTCACTCAACAAATAAATTGGTTAGAAATATAAATAAAGTTTGTGCATACTATTTATAAATTATAATTTTAATAAATGCTTACTACATTCTAAAATTAGTGTCACCTACATTATTTAGGGACATCCTAACCATTGTCAATTTTCTATTTTAAAACGTTTTTTTTTTCATATCAATTATCAAAAAAAAATTGTAATTGTAAGATTGAAAAAATATAGACATTGATTTGACACCACTAATGATAAATTGAGAATTAATAAAGAAAAATTACTTAAAGTTCAACACTATTTTATATTCAATATGTGCATTAATATTAGAATATATATTTTTTTGTATTTATTAATATATAGTTTTATGTAACATTTTTTAGGGACATCCTAAACATTGTCTATTTTCTATTTTAAAACATTTTTTTTCATATCAATTATCAAAAAAATTATTTGTAATTGTGAGATTAAAAAAAAAAGATCTTATTAAAAAAGGATGGTTCTTATTGATTTCTATGGACATCTTAAACATTATTTATTTTCTATTTTATTTTTGTATTTATTCATATATTGTTTTCCGTAACATTTTCCGTGTGTTTTCCAAACACCCGTAAATGTTTTCTGACATATTTTCAAATACCAAACACCTGAAAATGAAATCTTTTGATTTTCCGGAAAACAAACGGAGCCGTATATTCAAAAATTATCCAAAGTATGCTGCCATTTTATGGTCATTATTGCGTTTGTAAAGTAGCTAGTATACATGGAGAGTTGATAACTCGTGTGAAAATTTATATACAAATGATATTGTAAAAAATGATTTCCAACACATTTTCACGAAGTTTACCAAACACCGGAAAATGTTTTCCACAACATTTTCATAAGACTTACCAAACAACGGAAAATATAATGATTTCATTTTCCGGAAATCATTTTCCGGAAAACGTTTTCCGGAAAACGTTTTCCCTGAAACAAACGGAGCCTAAATCCATTGACATCAAACAGTTTTCTTCCCTTCTGGTTGATCAACAAGCTCCCATGTGCACGTTTCATTCTTTTGTAATTAAACTGTGCGTGAACTCCACCACGACGATAATTTATAACCGAAGAGTGTAAAAAAAAAATGAATATAATTATAAGGGTCGGGTAATTAAGATTCGTTTCCTCCAACCTTTGAAAGAAAAAACTCTATCGACTGCCACGCATCACTATTGTTTTTTGTCTTTAACTTTTTAAAATTAAATCAAGTATTTATTAAATAAAATTTGACGTGTATTAATTATTATTTTTTTCTATTTTAAAATCACGAAAAACCTAGTTTGTAGTATTTTTAGTGCCCTTTTGAATAATAATAATAATTTATCCTCAATAATTAAACAAAAATATGTTAAATATCTAGCTGAAAATTGTTTAAATTAAACAATAAAAAATTAATATTACAATTTTTTTGAGACACATGGCCATGGTGTAATTGAATACTTGTATACGTTGGACCCAAGTACAATTACAAATATTTATGTGCAATTACTGATCACGCGTAATATATATTTTAATGAGTCTAACATGCTACACATCATTCACTTAAATGCATCTTTTGCATCAATTTTTTCATCGTGATCCATGAATTGATTACATAATCTAATTTTACATCATGTTGTATCAATTTTTACATCACAATATATCAATTTTAATTACTTAATATTAGTTTGTATCATATATCAATTCTAATTAACTAATCTGTTTTTGCATCACACTGTAAAAATTGATGCATCACGTTCAAAATTATAATGAATCAGAGATTCATGTCATCTACCTTCTTCTTTCTTCTTCTCTCTGTCGTAAACATTTTTCTTCCTCCTCATCCGCCTTCGTCCATACTGAAAAAATCCTCCAACCCAACAGAAATCTATTATAGTTTTGTACTGCATCCCCGTTTCGTTGCACAACAATCTTGATTTTCGAACTCCAAAGTGTTGGATCAGAGATGTGGAAGAAGATGATTGTGACATTTTAGGAACAATATTTCGAAAATAGACTTTAACGGTTAAAAAAATAAATGGAAGACTGTAGCAAAAAAACTATTCAGAAAAAGATATATATATAATATATCCACAAAGTATAAACACATACGGAGTATTACACAATTCATGGGATTCTTATTTACCATATACATTAGTATATGTATCCGTGTCATAGGCACGGTATTGTATGTGATCAGTTTAATGAATGATCGGGATAAACAAAACTTATAACTGACGGGGTAATTCAAATAAAACCCACAACTGAAGGTTTTATATGTAATTGTAAAGTGTAATTCAAACATAACTCATAACTGATGTGTTCATTTGTAATTCACATACTTACAAATCAATCTGAACCGTCAGTTATATTTAACACAATTTGATTAAGACCAACTCTTTTATAATATAGATAAATCCTATTTAAAAAGATGGTTAGTTTTGTCGTTCATAATTTTATTTTTTTGTAACTGAATGAAAAAGTAAGAATGATATATAGAAAAAGATACGAGACAATGAGGAAAAAAAAAAGTGAGAAAGAAAGTAAAAAAATAAATAAATGCAAACACACCTCCATAGTCCATACCTTCTCCACAACCGTTTAGCACCAAGGCAACTGTTGGGTGATATTGAGTTTTCTTCTGATGGCCAAAAGCTAGTTCAAACGGTTAAATTTTTGGGAAAAATATTATAAACTCCTACTAAGAAAATTTCATGTTCAAAAAGTCTTAAAAATAATTTATCTATCTAAAAAGTCCCAAAGATGACTTTCAATACAAAACAGTCAAAAAGTTAACGTTTCTATTAACATTATTATAATAAAAGCTTTCATTTTGGATGAAATATTATTTTCTTTTTATAAGATTGTATTACATATAATAATAATAGTAAAGGTAATAATAATAATAAAATAGGGTAATAATAATAATAATAATAATAATAATAATAATAATAATAATAATAATAATAATAATAATAATAATAATAATAATAATAATAATAATAATTATTATTATTATTATTATTATTATTTTAAACTCCCTAAATTGCTGTCCTGGTTGGTTTTTTTGAATCAAATTTGATATTTTTCAAATTGAAAATTTAACATGTATTTTTTTAATTCATAAAATAAGTACTTTGTAGGAAAATAATAGAAGAAATACTAGAGTAATTTATGTCAATATTATTATTGATGTATCTAAAATAAATCATTATATCGGGGGTGCCGAAGGTAGCGTTGAACATGGATCATCGGAGTTGAGTTCCGACGGTGAAATCATCATCGTTGGTGGATATTTGACTATAATCTGTAAAACAACATCGTGAGTTAGCGGGGAGGGCCCCCGCCAAAAACCCTCTGACGTGTTTATCAGTATACTGAGTATGAAAGAGAGCGTCCGTAGCCCCTAAGTGCGTGTGTGATTCTGAATTAGATAAAGTGGGAGAGAGGGAGAGCCCCCCACCATGGACTAGTGAGGGTTATTTATACCTGGATGGAATGGGCCTAGCTCGTAGACTATCTGCTCAGCCCAAGCTTTCTGACATTATGTAAAATATAATGGGTCATTAGATGAGGCACACACGCCAATGTAGCGGTTCCAAAATATGCACATTAGTAGCCCCTATTCATTATTCTTCGAGATTCATCTCGAGGGTAAGGAGTACTATTCGCTCATAATCTTCTTTAATTTCCCGGGATGACTGAGGCTTAATCACTTTCATCTTGGCAGACAAGATAACAAAAGTGATGTGATGACTCACGATTTTAGTCGCTTTTGACCGCCATTGTATATTTTAATTAACCAGTACACCTTGTAATTTGATTGTATAAGTCTTTCTGTAGCGAGCAGAGCGCCACCTGGGCCAAGGTCAAGTCTCATTACTCGCCTCCACCCACCGCTGCCACATCCCACCTTCGGCAACCACCACTGCCCACTGCCGCCACCATCACCACTGAATGTTCTTTACTTAAAAATAATAATAATTAGATACATAGCTTACTTTTAGCAAGATTCGAATTTGGATCAATTGCTTTATACCAAAGCTTATTACCACTAGGCTACACTACTTTTTGATATTTATTTGAAAGTTAATATAAATATAAACAAGTAATCATAAAAATTATTGATTATTATGAAAGTATTTGTTATTTTGTTTTGGAATAAAAATATTTGTTATTTATAATTTATAATTATAATGAATATAAGTATTTAATTTTTTAATAAGGTATTTGATTTTTTTTATTTTTTATTACTTTTACATAATCATTTATTAGTGTCAAATCAATAAACACGTATATTTTCTATCTCACAACTATGAAGACTATTATAAAAATTTGACAACTTTATACATATTAGGTGATAAAAATAGTTTCGCATTGCGCCCCTAAGGGGGTGGCCCAGTGGTAGATATGGGGCTTCACAAAATGTGAGGTTTCAGGTTCGATCCCTTCCCATGCCCCCCTTAGGAAAAAAAAAAGTTTCGCATTGCAAATGTCACTTTTTATTTGAGTAAAATAAAAAAAGGAAAGAAAAGATAAATGTCAAAATTAAAAAAAAAGTTTCGCATTGCAAATGTCACTTTTTATTTGAGTAAAATAAAAAAAGGAAAGAAAAGATAAATGTCAAAATTAAGAGAATATCTCGGTCGTTGTTAAAAGTGAAGCCCGTGAATTTTTTATTAAATGTGAAAAGTTTGTGAAAATATTATGATTTATTAACATTAAGTTATTAACTTATCATTGTGCGTGTGTGTGTGTGTGCATGTGTGGGTTTTTGCCGTGTGTATGTTTTTTTGCCGTGTGTGTGTTTGGGTGAGTTTGTGTGTGCATGTTATGCTTAGTGAATCATAATATAAGTATGTAAATAATACTCAAAATAATAAATGATATTCTTTATTGGGTATTATTCAGATAATATCCATTTATTAATGGATAGAATTAGATATTATCCAATAACACCCATTAAGGTTAATGGGTGTTATTGGATAATATTCAAAACTACCAATTAATTATATTAGGTAGATAATAGTTTTATCCAAATTAACCGGTAACACCCAATTACCACCCCTAGACTAAGCTATGTTCAATCATACTATTATTCCTCTTCAACTTTCCCATATTTATACTTAGCTCACATGCACTCTGCTGAATGGTGTCAAACCTCGTAATTTCTTAGAAAATGTAAATAAATTGAAAACTCTTTATTATAAAACCTTCAACGTTTATAGTGAAATTGTTGTTTGTCTTATTTTGTTATATATATAATATATATTCATTATTATTTCAAATGCTTGGTACAACTATTTTTCAACCAATCCGCTTCCGTATTAAATATAAAATTTATACTGTAATTCTTAGTTCAATAATATCCTCCTTTTTATGAAAGCAACCACCATCTTTAGAAATTTGACCAATATTTCCTCTTATTTAGTACTGCACTGCACTGCACTGCACTGCACGTGTATATATCATTGATTAATGAAATTTCTCTCTCTCTCTCTCTCCCTCCCTCCTTGCTTTCTTTTTGTGTGAAATCATTTATGGCAATTGGCATGAGTCAAAAGGTCCGTTGTTGATGACGGTGTAGCTTCCCCCAAAATTACAGCCTCCTCAAGCCGGCAAATCAACATGTACACCTCAGTCCTCAAGTTACCCACTTTCATTGCCTTTCACTTCAATTTTTTATCGCCATTTAGTGACTTGATTTTATGGGTTTCGACTCTCTTTCTTTAGTTACTGGCTTATGTCATTCTTGTTGAGTCACTAAACTCACATCAAGAATAATCAAATCTAGCAATCATTTAATAAAGATCCAAGGGTCACACCACTCCTAACCAATTAGTTTTGAGATGAAACCCCTAACTTTAACATGTTATCAGAGTAAGCGCACGGCACATACAGATCCAACGATCCACGTTTGTGCTTCACGCCACTTAATAAAGATCCAGGAGTCACATCACTCCTTACCAATTAGTTTTAGACTTTTCCTTTTACTTTTAGGTTCAGGATTCACAACCCATATAAATAAAAGTTGTGGCTTATTGTTTTATAGACAACTTTCTGATTATTAATTAATATAGTTTTTTGAATGTTTTTCAAAACCTCTTTGTTCTTCATTGAACTTGTGATTATTTGGTGAGAGGTTAAGTAATCGAAACTCGAACTTATCAATATGATATTCATCCATATTGTGGCGTTCTCCATTATACTAAGGTTCGTGCTCCTTTCGTAATTGGATCGCGGAGTACCACGTTCAATAACGGATCGTAGCATTGGGTCAAGGTGTCAAAATCCATCAATTCATTGATGTTCTTCGCTTGCCGTGCTGCGTGCTCTTTGATTCCTCAATCGCGAGTACGTGTCTAGGAATCATATCAAATAGTTACTTTTTCTTACTAACATTAACTATTAAATTTTCCATTGTATCAAAAATTAAAGGTTGAAATTCGACAGGTAGTTCGAAAATACAATTAATTCACCCCTAAAAAATACAAACCATTAATGCAATTAATGAAATTTTAGGATCTGTTTGGATGCATTAATTTTAAATTCAATAAATATTTAAATTCTATAAAATTTAATAACTTATAATTTACTTTCAAAATCATAGCAATTCATAGTGTGGATAATGTGTGAAATTCAATTGTAATTCTACATTATACTCAAAATAAAAGTTCAATAATAAGTCAAGTATCTAGTTTAATCTAGTGCTATATGGTTGTTTCTTATTATGAATAACAAGATTTTAAACCTTGCTAACAACAAAAATTATAAAAAAATTACATTTAAAAAAATAGCATGTAATAGTGGTGGTTAATGATGGAGGTGATGGCGGTTGCCGAGGTGGCACGGAAGTGGTGGTGGCTGCACAAGTGGTGGTGGTTGAAAGTTGTTGTGGTGGTGGTAAAAGGATGGTGAATTGTTACTATGTAATAATTGATTAAAATTTAGAATTTAAATTATTAAGATTTATGATGAAATTAAATTAGTTTTATGAAATTGAGTCATTTAGAATTTTAACTCAATTCAAATTCCAAATTTTACTTATGTTCCCAAACAATGGAATTGATTTTGGATGCCCCAATTTCAATTCCAAGCTATGGAATTAGGGTATCCAAACATATCTTAGCCTTTGTTTTTTGGTCCAATGAATAATATTAATAGTACTCATCAATGATTAATGAGAGAAAGTAACCATTGAAAACTCTCGTATATAATTATATATATATAATATATGTATATTCACTCACGTATAGCTGTCAAAATTAAACACGAATCCTTTTATGCTGGCACATATAGGAAATTGCAAGGATACATATGATGACTTTACACATGTTTAGAGCTCTCAAGGTGGGTTGACGGGGCGGGCGAACCCGCAACCCACTATAACCCATTATTTAGCGGGGCGGGACGAGTCAGCCTAAAAATATGATAGGCCTGTAAATTGCCAACCTAACCCAACCCATCGTGGGTTATGTGTTAGGCGGGTCAGTCCACCAACTTTTTCTCTCAATTAATCTAAAAATATATATATAAATGACATAAAAAATCTCAAAATTAATTTAAAAAATTATATTTTCTATAGTTATATTCTAAATATCGTTTTTTACAATTTTCTCAGATATTAATAGTATAAAATGAGAAAAAAAAATAGAAATAAAAATCATTTTATTATTACTTTTTTTTGTATGTTATTATAATCTTTCTTTCCGTGAATATTGTTGTTGATCTATCTTAATTATTTCTGTATCTATTGTTGCTGTAAGTGTCACTTTTTAATGAATTCATAATCATTTAATAATATTTCAAATATAAAAAATAATCTCAAATTTTGAGCGAAAATAATTTAAACTCATAGTTTCCAACTTTTGGCTTGTGTTATTTACAAGGAAGTAAATGGTGGGCCAACCCGCATCAAACCGCAACGCACCGTGGGCTCAACCCGTTTGACTCACCTCCTAGTAGGCTCATATTTTCCAACCCAACCCATCCTATTTAGGTGGCGGGACGATCTAATCCAATGGATCTAACCTATTTTAACAGCTATGCACATGTTGACCATAGTTTGAAATTGTGACACTTATGTTCTAGTTAGGTCGAAAGGCATTATTATTTACTTTAGATGAAATCAAATATAAGAAAAGGTATTTTCTAGAAAGATACAAGTTGCTTCAACATAGAGATGCAATGATCATGTTTTAGCTTGGCGCATCAATCAATTTGTTTCCTTCATAGATTCGCATATATTTTAAATCATATATGGCCTATGAAATTAATTTCATTACGTGATCTGAACCTTAAGGGTTATTGGTTGTTGTGTAGTTCGGATCTATTTTGATTGGTATTCGGATTAAAATACGTTAATGATGCAAATTTAAATAATGCATATGACTAAATCATTAAAAGAGTTAAATTTAACAAATACTTCCCTGGCATGCTTTTGAGTATGATAGTTGTTTGATTAGGAAACTCTCCATCCATGCATGTGTGAACGACGGTTTTACCTGCGTTTATTCTCTCTTCCAACTTCTCTCCCACACAATGGACAACTGCGACTCCTTCTGTCTCTTTCTTCGATTTCGTTGTTCTCTTGCATGCAACTTCTACTCCCTTCCTCTATTTGATGGACTATCTACAAAATCCTTCCTCTTCTATCTGTCTCTATAACCATCAGGCGAAATACCGGTAATCTCTCGATTTATATCCCTCTCTACATCAAAAATGGATTTTTTTTTTCACAACAGCTTCTAGTGAAAGATAATGTTTTCGATTTTGTTTGTTCTTCAATTAGATTTCTTTCTTTCTCAGCCCTTTACCAATTATCTTTTGGCTGATTTTTTTTTTTCCGTTATTACAGTGTCCCTCACCAAATTCTATAATCAACCCACCCGAGAGAGTTATCACTCCACCACTCTCTTCGCATTATTGTTTTAATTGATTACATGTGAATGTTGCCGATCAACTGTCTTATTTGGTAGCTCAAGTGTCTCCAAAGTCCAGTAATTTATCATTTCAACCTTTTAAATTTGTGTAATTGGAAATATATTTGTTAATCCACTTATGAGTGAAGTGTGAATTTTAGGGTTTGGGTAATTCAATTCAATTATCATATTTGTTATCTCTTAGATGTCTTCCATCGCTGTAACGACATGCTTTTGCGTTGCAAGATTGATTGGTTCCATTTAAATATGGTATAATTTAATTGATTGGTATTAGTATATATATTGGATGCCATGATTTGGAATCTAATGTCGTTAAATGCAACTTAAGGTGAGGATATTGAGACTTAGTATATGCACATAAAGTGTTGGAAATATTTCTTCTTTGGATTTTCAAACAAATCGTCCGGTTATCTTTTGGAGTTAGGGTTCACCACAGATATTGGATGCCATGATTTGATTTGTCGTTAAATGTTGATTTTTAGTATATGCACATAAAGTGTTGGAAATATTTCTTCTTTGGATTTTCAAACAAATCGTCGGTTTCAGTTTTAATAGGTTCCACCATGAGATTTGTGTTGATTTTATTGAACAATATTTAAAGTCCTTGAGGCATGGAGCTCTATTCGGGGATGTATAATTCAAATGCATTTTAATTTCAATTGTTTCTTGCAAGCTGTTTTCTTGTGAGTTTCTTCATTCCTAGGTTTCTTGAGATGATGAGAAAGGTTAGATGTCAACCTCCTTGATCGCAATGAGCAAGGCGAAACCAAAATTGACATGGAAACACTTTTATTTCATAGTGAAAACATGTCTAATTTAGGCTTTGGTTGCTCCTTACACCATTTTGCTTTTTATGAATGTCATGAGGGATAATTATTGTAATTAATGCAGCTTGGGTTGTAAGAAGAGTCTAAGAAAATTGATAGAACTATCTGGCATCAAAGACTTTGTGAGCTTCGATCCTTACTCACAAAAAGTCATTCAATGTTCAGTTGCATGTTTTGCACCGATCAATTGCATGTTTTCGTTTCCATAATGGTTGGCTTAATTTGTATATAGTATAGTGATCTTATGAATTCAATAAGAGCTATATGTGGAACATTTTCTTTGAAATGTTTCAGATGGGGTTGGACTAATAGTATATATATGCTACTACTTTAAAAAATAATTAAATAATAATAATAATAATAAAATAATAATAAAATAATAATAATAATAATAATAATAATAATAATAATAATAATAATAATAATAATAATAATAATAATAAAATGCTACTGTTTGCATAACTATATGGGAAAAAGGAAGAAAAAGTGAAGAAAAAAGTATAATGGTGGAAGTCTTGATTTTTTTTTAATAATTAAAGACAAGTCTTGATCTTTACCTTGGAATGGATTTCCTTTCCATCCTTCTACCTCAGTTTAGTCTATTTACTTTATCAAGGGCCTCATCGTTGTTACGTAATTCTTACTCAATACATTATAGATAGGTCTGGTAATAACTTCATTTCGACCGTTAATAAAAAAATATTTAATCCGACACAAAAGTATTATACAAAATGAGCATCAATTTGCATATATTGACAACACCTAACCCTCGTCAAACATTAAATCATCAAATGCCTATTTCAATTTAAATGCTCTTGAAATGTACTATAAACATATTAGTAAACATCTTAGTAGCCAGATGAAAGAAAGCAAAAGTTTCGTCCTAAAATAAACGATGTTCAATAAACAACATTGTTCCAAAATAAATGATATTTTAGGATTTTATAAAACATTTATCTATATTTTGTCAAAACTACCCTATTTACTACATTATAATTAAATGTTCTTTGAAAATGTTGTTAAATAGAAGGAGAAAAATATTAGTACTACTTAACTATAATAAATAATTTTAAATGATAATATTATACAAATTATTAAAACATTATTTATTTTGGAACGAAAGTAATATCACTTAAAATTGCACACATGTAGAGCACATGCTTTATGACTAGTTCTTAGAAACAAGGACCTTTAAAATTGCACACATGGATTTCTTTCTTTCTTTCCTTTTTTCAATCTAAGTTTTCCTTGTTTCTATACTTCTCCATCCCAAAAATAGAGTTCGATTTTAAAAGTCAAATATTTTAATGTTTAAATTTTACTTTTTTTTTATTTTTACAATTCCCATGAATATTACATCAATTTTCGTATGATATGTGTGAACAGTATCATATTTTTGGAATCAAGTAACATAAGAATAATAACGAATATCTATATGTCAAAAATAAGAGAAAATGGTTAATTTTTTCTATTGTACTTTGATCAATCATTACATTTTTTCGTTGTACTATTTTTCAAGTAAAATTGTCATTGTACTTGAAAAGGGAGATGCAATTTCACCATTATCACTATTTTTAACGAAATTAATTTCAATTACCTCCAATAATTTTTTAAAAAATTTAGGAAGATGCTTAATAATAGTTGAACTTAAAACTTAATTGCTTTATGGTTCTTAAATTATCATTTTTTTTCTTTTAGAGGTTAAAAATATATATTTTATGAACAAAAAAAAGAAAGAATGAATGAAATATAAAAATGTAAATAAGAAGTAAAGATATTTTTTCCTAAATAAAAATTAAGAGAAATATATCATTGCAATAGCACTTAATAGCTCACTTACAATTGACAAAAGCTATTTATCGGTTGAAATTAAATCCTTTAAAATATTTAACGGTTGAGATTTTCATCACATGTGTGGTTATCATTTTCATTAATAAAATATTTATTACATTATTAAAAAAAACTACTTAATAATTATTTTAAAAAAATTAATAAAAAAATTATTTAATTAATTTTTAATAAATAAATTAATTACTTAAAAAATATTTACTAAATTACTAAATGATTATTAAATAAAACATATAAGACATAAATCATCATTATAAGAGATTTGAAAAAAATTACACATCACAAATTTCATGGCTATTATAGGTTGCATTAAAAGTTTTATTTTTTTTATAATCTTATATTTATAATTTCAATTATAACGAATTTTGAAAAATGTTAATACAAAATAATTTATAATTTTAGTTAATTCTCTTTACGGTTAAATTA
>CM028383.1:72301915-72427201 GCA_013146195.2 Codonopsis lanceolata
GCCGATTGCCCTTTCGCTTTCGTGATGCTCGCCAGGTCTGCCTCGATCCATTTTGTAAGTAGTCCACCGCCAACTATCACAAATTTGTTCTTGCTTTCGCGAGAGGAATGGCCCGATCGATCTAGTCCCCACATTTCGAATGGCCATGCCGCTATTACAGGGGTTTCGCGTGAAGGTAGTCTTGGATGTTTGTGAATTTTTGACATTTATCGTGATTTTCTCGAGCATACACCTCGCAAAGATCTTTCCTCAATGTGGACTAGTAGTATCCGTGGAAAATGATCCTGCTTCGGCCAGGTTCTGCCCCCCAGTGGTTACCACATACCCCCCCGCTGCATTCCTGGCCAAGAGTCCTTGGGTGAACTCGGGTCGAACACACCTAGGAGGCTCGTGGTGAAGGATCGTCTGCAAGATGTCCCCCGACATTATGTATCCGCCGACCTTCTTGCCATTGCCCATCCTTGCTCCTTGTCGCCGGGTAGTACCCCCGGTCGATGTATTTCTTGATGTCATCGATCCAAAGACTCGCGGCCCGGCTTCTAAAGCATCATTATCCTCTCTTTGTCAATGGCGGGGTATCGAGGATCTCGATCCATGTTTGCCAGGGGCACTCGCCGATCTCGGCCAGGGCCATTTTGGAGAGGAGGTCACTTTGTTTTCGGCCCTTCCTATTTGCGTTGCTGTCATCCCAATATTCGAATCGCTGAGGAGGCCTGTAGCAATACTTAACTTGTCTAGTGTTGGATGGTTGACCCCATATTCCCAGCTTTGTTTCAATTGTGAGTCAATCATTTGGCTGCTCCATTTTAATGCCTTGATTGCCCCTTTATGAGTGCTTCGTACTCGGAAAGCGTTATTGGTTGGGGAAGCTTAGTAGATCTCTTTCCTTAGATTGTTACGAGCAAGATGCGATTACATTTCCGTTTTCTTTGGATGACCCGTCTACGAACAATGTCGAGGTGGGCGGGTCATTTTTACGAGCCAACTCTTGCTGGGCACTTGCGCGGTGGCGGTTTCCGAGTCGGCCAGCGTCGCTTCTTTCGCCGATTCGAGTTGAAGGAGGTTTCGGCCGATAAAGTCCGCCCGGGACTTGAGCTCAATAGACTTTCTCGAGAAGGTAGACAATTGCATACTGGTTAGCAGACGGCCCATCTCATCATCCTTCTAGCGACGTCAGGTCTATAAAGAATCCTTCGCAGGGGCAAGTCAGTATACACCCAATCTCATGGGCTTTGAAGTATGCCTTCAATTTTCTCATTGTTATCGTGCTTGAGCGTATCACTTCTCTATCTGCATGTACCTCGTTTCTACCAGGTGGTCGTGGGACACGTAGTAGATAGGTCTCTGAGCCCCTTCTTCTCACCGTAATAGGACCAACGCTATGGGCGTGTTTGTAACAGAGATAGATGTGAAGTCTCTCTCGGGTATGGGCCGGTGAGCAGGTAGGCTGAGGAGTACTCTTTGAGTTCGACAAAAGCAAGATTGCTCTTTGTCCCATGTGAACTTTTTGCACCTTTCAAGATTTTGAAGAAGGGAGGCTTTTTTGAGAACTTCCACTATTCTCCCGTTAATTTTGTTACACTTGTTGTTTGATGCATGAGGACTTTATCTCGGCGAGGCTTTGATTTTTCGAGATTCGCCTCTATTCCACGTTCGTTCACCATATACACCCATAAATTTTCTTCGTTCTGGCAGAAGGTGCATGGCGGGATTGAGCTTCATCTGTTTTTTTATGAGGTTTGCAAACGTTTCTCACGAGGTCGTCGATGTGGCTCGTCTCCCTGGTTTTGATTACCATCGTCTATGTATGCCTCGATGTTCCTCCCTAATTGGTCCCCAAAAACCTTGTTCACCATTCATTTGGTAGGTGGCACTGCGTTCTTCAAGGAATGACATCATGTTGTAGATAAAGTGCCCTGGCTGGCTCGGAGGTCGTGTTCCTTCCACATTCCGATCTGGTGGTATCGGTGGCGTCTCACGAAGTTCAAAATCTTGTAGCCGAGATAGAGTCGACCGGTTGATCTATCTCGGCGGTGGGTACCAATCTTTTGGGCATGCTTCATTCGGGTTGGTAAAATCGGCGCACATCATCCACTTTCCATTGTTCTTCTTCGCCATCACAACATTCACGATCCACTTGGGGTAGTGGATCTCTCTTATGATTTCGGCCCGTAGCAGTTTGGCTATCTCTTCTTTGATTGCTTCTTGTTTTTCATGAAAGAAATACCTCGGCTTCTGCTGGATAGCTAAAAACGTTGGGTCGATGCTTAACCGGTGGACCACTACTTCTTCGGCAATGCCCTCCATATCCTCGGCCTTCCATGAAGAGCGTCAGGTGTTGCTAAAGAACTTCGATGATGGCTCTTCTTTCTTTGCCCGCTATTTCCATTCCACCTTGATTTTACGGTAGGTAGTTGAAGTTGATGATGACTTAACTACGTCCTCATGAAATTTGTAAGGCTGGTGGTCTTATACGTCGAGGTTGTCTATCGAGTTTTTCGCCTCGTCATTCGACGTTCCTTCATCCTGATGCGGGCTGGCTCCTTCGGCCCGTCTTGATTGCTATGGGACGGAGCTTTCTCCATCGAGTCCTCGGGCTTGTTTGGCTGCTTGTTATTCTTCTCTTTCCTTGGATTTCGCCGGCCTTTTCAATCTTTTCTCCGCCTCTTTCCTCTCATTTATGAGGTATTCCAGGGTAGTGTCAGCGTCGTTTTTGATGACTCTACCCCGCGTGAGTCATGTACTTGACCTACATTATGGCCATTGAGGCGACCATCAGAATTTTGCCTAAGGCAGTTGCGAGGGATGGCATTATCACGAAGAGGGAGATCGAGGACTAGGAAAGTGATCTCTTCGCTTCTGGCGGTATCTCCTTCTCCGAGGTTGACTTTGAGGGCCACAGTTCCCTTTGCTGTCACCTTGTGGCCCGTGAACCCTTCCAGTTGGACTCGGCTTGGAGTGAGGTGGGCGTCGCCGAGCCCTAATGCTAGAAAGCATTTGTAGTACATCACGTCCCTTCCGACACCCGTGTCTATCATCACTCTTTTGACGAGGCTATTGTGGATCCCAATTTGTAGAGTCAATGGATTTTGCCGAACGTACGTGTTATCGGTGAGCTCGATGTCCCTAAAAACCATTTCATGCTCGACTACCCCCTCCATTAAGCTATCGATCGAGTGGTTCAGGCAGTTGATTGCATTTTTCAGCTGCGTGATACTCTGGGTGTCCTCGCGGATGGTGTTGACCATCGAAACCGGATCGCCCCGGAGCCCTCGTCCGGGCGCGATGGTTTGGCTCTTTCGCCACGAACCTTTGATCCCCCTCGTTTATAACCTGTTGTATAGCTCTTTTGAGCTGTATGCATTCTTCTGTTACATGGCCGATCTCGTTGTGGAAATTGCATCTCTTCCTCGGATTTCGGGTATCGAGAGGTGACTTCATGGGGAAGGGTGGTCGAATCTTATTTTCCGTTAGGAAGACATCCATGATATGCTCCCTTGATGCATTGAGAGGTGTAAAGTCCCCTAGCTCATTGTCTCGTCTCGGGCCCCTGATCTCGCCAGTGAACTTCGTCCCTCTTTCTTCCTCTTTTTTTTTTTGCGGGGTGAGTCTCGTCTTGCCGAGCCCTTCCTTGGTCCTTTCCTTTGTAACCTTTATCTGTTGTGGGTGCCTGATCGGCGACATTAGCTATGCTTGAGGGTGGACGCGACCGTTCGCGAGCTTGTTAAGGTAGGGGGCTGCTCGCCATCCAGCAGAGCCACTCTTTGGGCCGTTAGGAACATTTCTCTTATCGTGTCTCGAGGTCTCATGAGGAGCTCGGTCCGACAGTTTCCTCGCAGTAGGCCTGCTTCGAAGCACATTCTTACCGAGTGTCGGGGATGTCTGGGATCTGATCTAGGACATCTTTAAACTGGGCCATGTATGAAAGCATCGATTCTCCATTTTCTTGCTTCACACTGCATAAGTCCATCTCGCTTTTAGGGAGGGCGCCTGCCGAGGCGAATTTTTTCAGGAATGCTCCATTGAAATCATCCCAACAGGTGATAGAGTCATGGGGCAACCCATTGTACCACTGTTGGACCTGCTTTTTTACGGTTCCTGCGAATACTAGGCACCATATGTCGTCGAGCCGAGTTGCGATAATCATCTTCAATTCGAACCCTGACACATGGTCCAGGGCCGTTTTTGTTCCATTGTAGTCTTCAAAGTACGAGATTTTTACTTTAGAGGGCACGACTACCTCCCTGATCTGCTTTATGAAAGGACCTCCTATCTTTTTGATGCCCACATTCGTCCTAGTGCTCTGTCGAGCTTCTAGCTTTTCCATCTATGCTCTTATCTCGGCATCCGTCATTGGTCTGTCGCCCTATGCCGAGCCTACGGCTGGCGTGGGGATGTCGTTGGCCCCCTTGTCTGCCTGAGGTACCTCGACCTCTTCCTCGGCTGTGTTTCTTATTATGGACCCAAGGCGAGCTTCTTTTACGAGTTGGCGGGACGGATGTCGGGATCTGGAGAGACCTTTGTTGGTCGAAGATTGAGCGCAGGGTTGCGACTCTCCTTCCTCGCTGTGAGCCGGACGGTTTTCTATATTGGGGGGGAACCTTAGGCGAGAGTGAATGCTCGTCCTAGATTCCTCACCGGTCATTCTTTTACCAAGCCTTGACTTCACGTTGGTGGTGAATTTCGCCCTTTTGGGTTTCGCGGTTCCCACCCTTTGCCAGATAGAGTTAAAGCGAGCTGGGGTACTATGCACGTTGATCACGGGCTCGGGCTCTGGAACCCGGGCTATTTGCTGTAGTTCGTGCATCTTGGCCTCGGCCTCCTGTATCTTGGTGTATAGGGCTCGCGGATGCTCTCAATACGCGTATTCTTGGTCTATTTGTTCTTGAGCCATAGGCTTCTTTGTTTTGGCTTGAGGTCGTTCCTCCTCGTGGGCTTTTGAAGACTCAATTTCAGCAAAGCGACCGTCTCGGGGGTCGACGTCTGTCTCTCTGTTCTTGTCGCTAGAGAGCCGTTTTGCCATTGCGAGTCTTCTTTGAGCTCTCACCGACACTTCGGGTACCGAGGCGCTAGAGTCATGTCTCGTTGAGAGAGCAGGGCCTCTCGCGCCTCTTCCCTCGTTGTGCTCGGCGGGCTCCTTTTCAGGGTGGTTAGATGTGGCGGGGGTAACATTCTTGGAGGCTTGCTTCTTTGATTTCACCATTCCTTCTCGTTGGTGGACACGACTCAACTGAGAAAATTTAGTCGTTTCCCGGCAACGGAACCAAACTGATCACGCGATTTTGGTGGTGATTTTGTCTTGTTGTCCACGTATGAAACATGAATGGTCAGATCTTGTTACGAGCGTTCTTGTCACGGTTTCCAACTACCTGCACGAGATAAACAGTGAACGCCGTTAAGGAGTTGGGTTAGTCCGACGGGAACCCTCCGGTGTGAGAATCTGATTTCTGGTGGAAATGAGTAATAAATGTGGAGTGATCTTGACTGGTCCGATAAGAGGTGGTGATAAGAGAGTTTGGATATCTCAAAAATTACTTACCTTTACAATTAATGAATGTCTTCTATTTATACCTGATCTTCCTGATGACATGGCGGTTGCCTATTGGGGAACATGTTGCGGCGGATATTAAATGCACTGGTGGCCTTTGTCAGAAATAAGTGGGCTGACCGTTGTCAGGGGGATGGTGGTTGCGTGTAGCGGTTTTACCGGGCCTGGGGAAGCTTCTTTGTCAGGCCTGGTGATCATTGATCTACTGCCGAGGCCGAGCGGTTTAAGGGTAGTGGGCTATTCTTGAGTCGAGTGAGGTGCTTGGAAGCCACTCAAGTTCTTAGAGGTCGGGTGTTTGGAAGCCACGGGTTTTGCTTGTCACTGGTCTCCAATGAGCTCGCGCCATCTCGGTGGCGTATGCTCGGCGGTTTTGCTGAATCTGTTAGTAGTTTTCATTAGTGGGGCCTGCAGCTGTGCCGATGATGATTCCCTCGGTATCGTCCTTTCATGTTTCTTTATTTTCATATTAATTTTTAATCAAATGATATTTTTCTATTCATTGAAATAATCTATTCTTTTAGTTTTGTTTTTTGTCTTCATTTTGCTTGATTATAATTTAACTGAATATAATTTGATTGAAAAATATATATGTCCGTGCGTTAACGTACGTGTATAAAACTAGTTTTTGATAGAGGTATGATATTACAAGTTAGAGCTTGGCTTTAGTGTTAGCGCCGTTTGATCAAACTTACTTAGATCTATATACTTTTACATTAAATATACTCTTTTTTAAGTAATGACACAGACTTTTCAAATTATCACTAACTTAATTATCTAACGATTTTAACTCTAAAACTTTTAATAATATTACAAGCTTTAGCTTGTAATATTATTTATCTTTTTGATAATCCATGTACCCGTCAAATAAGATGTTTATTTTTATTTTTAAAAGGAGGGAGTAGTAGGTTAAATAAAGTGGACCCTAGTACAAAACATGAAACCAAACACCCAAACTCAGAAGCGATAATTTAGGTCACACCTCGAAATACTAAAGGGAAATTATCTCTACAATGTATCCAAGGAGCAAGAAAATAAATAAATAAATAAATAGAATTAGTAAAACACCTCGCAGACTCACATTGAATCATTGATAGTCTACTACGGACCAAAATGAAATATTTTTAGAAAAAAGAAACTCCACGACGCCCAGCATGACATTTCCAAGTTACCCCGGTCAACGTTCACCCACTCGCACTCGCAGCCATTAAAAGCCAACAATTGATTTTATGTTTCCCAAAAATTTTGGAATTAGGAGGCTGAGAGCAACTACAACAACACCAACTACAAACTCTTTAAAACTTATTTTAGAGATTTTTAGCCAATTTACAAATCGTCTATCACACATTAATGAATCTCTATGCATATTCCTTATTATTTTAGTCTTCTTTTTATTGAGATTGAGAGAATGATTTGAAGCTGAAGACAAACCAACTCTCTATCTCTAAAGTCAACTAAACAACTCTTCTAATTTGAAGAGTTATTTAGCTTGAATAGTAACATATATCTCTCTCCAAATACAAGGTTGCTAGCATTTTCCAATTAATATTTAACCATGTAAAAATTTATTTTATTAAAAATTAATTACATCATTCATTTCGGGCAAAGATTTCCCGTTTGAAAGTCAATTTTTTTAAAATAAAATGACACTTTTAGTAGTTTATAAGTAATAAAATGATATTTTTATGTCTTCATTTTTTAAAGTGAAATTTAACTGAAATATTTTAAAATGAAATAATTTCTTTCGGAGTGAATATATCACATTTTTTCTTTATGTTTTTTTTCGTTGCAAGCAATTGAAACATCCCAAAATAATTCTTTTGTAACTACATTATCATAAAATTTTATTTATCAATTATATAGATCTAGAGAGATACATATTTTATTTACTCCCCATTCAGCGAAAAGTCATTATTTCACTTTGGATGTTTCACTGAAAGAGTTTACTTTCAACAATTAAGGCATAACAGTCATTGTATTACTAATAAACTATTAAAAGTGACATTTTCTTAAAAAGTTTGACTTTCAAACGGGAAATCTTTGTCCGGAACGGAAGGAGTATATTTTATAAATTTAAAATATAAAACATTTCATCAAATTGTGGTGGAAAGATAGAAATAAAAATGATGAAAAATATATTTGTAATTAGGTTTGTTAGTTGATATTTGAGAGATTTTAAGTTTTTAGAGAAATATAGATAGTACTTATTGGAGTGGATTTTTTTTAGAGTGTTGAAAAAGTGTAATTGGAACAGAAAACAATGTGTTTGAAGAGTGGTTTAGAGATCCACCATTGTGGATGCTGTTCATGGTTTAACTTAAACGGAACTAAATCGAACTACTTATTTTATAATGATAAAAATTTAAATACCTTTAAAACTAACCACTTTCTAACTCATGTGACATATATCTTTTTTATTAGTAATTACACTCTATTTTTATTAAATAATTGTCATGTTTGTCTTTTTTGTCTATTCAAAATTGTCTTATTTCTAAATTTCATTTTAAAAAAAACACTTTTATCACTTTATTATTTAATTATGAACACATGGGCAAGAGTTTGGAAAGAAACTACACACTCCCTTCGTCTCAAAATAAATAATGTCTCAACAAAAACATTATTTTTCTCAAAATAACTGATAGGATTTAAAAAAAATATTATCCTTATTTTTTAAAAATTAGCATTATTAATAAGTCTCTGATTATATGGTGTGTTGAGAAAAAGTAGAATATTTTAAAAAAGGATATTAAGTGGAAAGAGAAAAGTAATTATGTACCTTATCAACAATAATTGTATTTAAATAATGGATGATCAGTTTTTTATAAGCTTTCTTAATCTGTAAGCAAAATTTTAAAATATCATTTATTTTTGGACGGAAGAAAGATTATAGTATTATTATTTATAATATAGTTAATTAATTTTTGATAATCCATATACCCATGTACCCGATAAAAAAACCATTATATTGAATTGGAGGAAACATGACATCCAATAAAAGTGGACCCTAGTAAAAAACATAATATTCCCCGTTTTCGAATTATCTTCATATTTGACTCGACATACTATTTAAAAAAATAATTTACTGTATTATAAATATTTATGAAATATATTGTTTTCTTTAATGCCCTTGAGCATGTAACTATAATGAAAGTAGATAAAAAATTTAAGAGAAAAGTGGTGAAAATGTTTTTTTCAAATGAAATTTTTTTGAAAGATAACAATTATTTTAAAATAAAAAGAGAAAAAAAGGAAGACG
Organism: Codonopsis lanceolata; assembly: GCA_013146195.2. Taxonomy (NCBI): domain Eukaryota; kingdom Viridiplantae; phylum Streptophyta; class Magnoliopsida; order Asterales; family Campanulaceae; genus Codonopsis; species Codonopsis lanceolata. Next base: position 72,310,717 of record CM028383.1, read on the forward strand.
ATAATTTGAAAACGGTGGAGTACCAAATACCCAAAGTAGGGGAACTTGGTCGGTTCGGTCCAGTTTTTGGAAAAAAAAGAAAAAACTGGATCCAGACCAATAGTCTGATTCTCAAAAAATTTAGAACCGGAACCAACTTAATATGTATGAGAACCAAAACATTGGTCCGGTCCAAAACCAATCAAAAATGTATGAGAACCAGGATCGACCAATACTATGATTTTTTACTTTTTAAGTGTTAATTAAAAATAAAATAAAAAAACTGTTTAATACAAATACATAATAAAATTTTTAAGACTGAAACTTCAAAAAAAATTAAAAAACCTTTTATAAAAGTACATTGAACAATTAAAAATATCGAACTTATAAACACATAGCAAACAAACAGGTGAAAACAAAATAATAAAAGAGTACCAACTAAAAAGTAGAACAAATAAAATATTATGAATTAATATATATATATATATATATATATATATATATATTTACTTATATAATAATATAATAAAATAAATAAATAAACAGCATATTGGGTTGGTTCGGCCTGATTCTGTGTTTTTTTAATTCGAAAACCGGGACCAACTCAAATGTCCAATTTATGAAAATTCTGATCCAGGACCAAAACAAATTATTGGTCTGATCCAATTTTGATTGATTCGATTCGATTTTATTGGTTCGATCCGATTTCAAAAAAATCATGCATACCCCTAACCCAAAGTCAGAATTTGGGTCACACCTCGAAACGCTAAAATGAAATAAGCTCAACAATATGGAGTATTATATATCCAAGGAGCAAGAAGATAAAATTTGAATTAGTAAAACATCTCATAGGCTCGTACTACGGACCAAAATGAAATATTTTTCAAAAAAAGAAAAACTCCAATGGGCCCCCAACATAACATTTCCTCGTAACCCTGGTCAGCGTTTCACCCCCAATAAAAGCCAACTATTGCTCTATTTCAAAACCCTCTCACTCTTTCCTCGAATCTCTCTTCACCTTTCGCCAACCCCCCTTTTTTGGAGCCGCTGCGAAAGGCGGAGCCATTTATATCTCCATTACTCCGATCTCTCCGAGGGTAAGTTCATTGTTCCCATCTCTCTCTCTATATCTCAATAATCTCCTTTTGCATTTCTCAATTTCAATAGATCTACTTTTCATTTCAAGGTGAATGGATCCATAGTGCATCGAACGATCTGTTTATATCTACTCTTTTTTAACTGTTTATTTTGATGATTTACTTTCTCAACTTTGGATTTTAGTCTTTGATTTCACAGATCTGTGTTATTTTGAGATGTTTGTCTGTGTTAATATATTCGATTTTCTGATTTTTTTTATCGTTACGATCGGAGTTGAGCTTATCTATGCGATTTGATTTTGCATCGGTGCGTTCGAGTGTAAAAACCTTTTCTTTTGGTTGCTAGTTTAGCCGATCTGTGTTATGTTATGCTCCTTTTGTTTCGTAGATATATAGATCTGCTTATTTGTGCTTGGTTCTCATGATGTTGTTAAGAATTACTGGAAAATTTGGTAGCTGGGTTTGATTGTAGTCGTAGTACTCTCTCTAATCTGATGATAAGAGTTGAGTTATGACTTTTCAAGATGAATATCGGTTTTTTAAATGAAGATCAGACATAGAGTCGTGATTCATTGTATTTTTTTACTGGGGTTTAATAAATCTATAGTTTTATTCTTTATAATTAAATAAATGTATCTCAGAGATCCATCCATCCAAGATATGGTTATATTGTTTCTGGAAAATCAAATTAATGACCTTTTTCTGAACATAGAGTTCTGTTTCAAAAATAATACTTACATTTTTTTTAATTTCCGAGTTTGAAGTTTTGATGTGCTGTACAGTTGGAATTTCTGCATGAATATTGCTCTAGTTTCATATCAGCCTACTACCACCAACTTTGAACCTCTAATTGTATGGTTACTCTCTTTTGTTTCAAAAGAAAAGATCAAAGTACTTGTTTTTCCCTTCTTATTAGATGAGTTAGGTAAAACAGTTTTTTGTTTTTCTTTTATGCCTTGTACAGTCTTCTCTGCTGTTATTTTGCAGTATAACAGCCACAATCTTATGTTTTTGTCGTTGGTTTTCTCATGTAATATAATCGTGCATCTATTTATTATCCTCTTGGTGTATCACTGCTCTCATAGGCTTTTTTTTGGGTTTTGGGGGGGTTGTGGTTGTGGGAAGAAGAGGGGCTATAGCTATTAGGACTCCAAGTTGATACTGTATTTTTTGTGTAGGTCCATGCCTCACACCTTTATACTAGTGTTTTCATTTGGTAATTTGTTTTGTTTGCCCAGAAATTTAACCGTCACTATAGATGGGTTTGTCTCCTAAAAGTAATCAAATTCTAGCTGTTGGCTAGTTTTTTATGGTTGATCGCTTTTCTTAGTGTATAAAGTATCCATTTTGGTTTATCAGGCAAGTGTATCTTAGAAACTTTGTCCTCATTCCTATATCTGTTATATGTGTACGTTTACAATGTGAGTGAACTTTTTGTAGAAATTGAATAACTGAATATGGGAAGCATTTGTTAAACATAATTTGATTTTGGACTGAAATTGGTAAAACCTGGAATTGTATGTTTAGACCGGCAAGTTGTAGAACTTCATTTGGACTCTTGGTCTTCTATGTACTTTTGCATTCCTTCCAAAAGCTTTTTTCCTGTTTCCTCTTTCCAAAAGCTTATTTCTTGATATGATGATTTTGCAAATTAATCTATTTTGTACCGTGTAGGGAAAATAAGATGATTGATCAACGGTCACAACCCACTGTTGCTCAGAAGTTAGCTGGAAGCTTTCTTCTGGGGTCCAGCATAACTCAATATGATGGTGGATTCCAACAGCCTTCTCTCTACCAAAGACAATACAAGTATGGGAATTACACAAATTCTGGATTGCAGTACCCATGCCATGCTCCACGTGACCTTTCCATGGTTTTGCCAACAGCATCGCCTGTTTTAGTCCAAGCTCCTGCAGAGAAAGGATTTTCAGGCTTTGCCATTGATTTTCTTATGGGTGGAGTCTCTGCAGCAGTGTCAAAAACAGCTGCTGCTCCAATTGAACGTGTGAAGCTTATGATCCAGAACCAGGATGAAATGCTTAAGACTGGTAGGCTCTCCGAGCCATACAAGGGCATTGGTGATTGTTTTGGCCGAACAATCAAGGAAGAAGGGTTTGGTTCACTGTGGAGAGGGAACACTGCTAATGTCATTCGTTATTTCCCAACTCAGGCAAGCCATTCTAGTCCACCCATGCAACTCTCTTTCTTACTAATAATGAATTCTATTCTTATTTCACAGTTAATTCCGAAATTTGAATTGCTTTCTCATTTAGTGTCAACTGTTATTGTCTGAGCCTGGTAGGTTGGGTACTTGAAAAAGGCACCCACATCAATTTTATCTTGGCTTTCCTTTGTACAAATATAATATATTGTAATTTCTTCCACTATTCATTTGAACACCGTTGCGTTCTTACAGTGTTCTGTGAATTTCAACAGGCCCTGAACTTTGCCTTTAAGGATTACTTTAAGAGGCTTTTTAATTTCAAGAAAGACAGAGATGGTTACTGGAAATGGTTTGGAGGCAACCTGGCATCCGGAGGTGCAGCTGGTGCTTCTTCGCTTCTCTTTGTTTATTCCCTAGACTATGCCCGAACCCGTTTGGCGAATGATGCCAAGGCTGCAAAGAAAGGAGGAGAAAGGCAGTTTAATGGTTTGGTTGATGTCTACAAGAAGACATTAGCAACTGATGGTATTGCTGGGCTTTACCGTGGATTCAATATCTCTTGTGTTGGAATCATTGTGTATCGTGGTCTGTACTTTGGATTGTATGATTCCTTGAAGCCAGTAGTCCTTACTGACAAACTGCAGGTAACCTTCCGTTCTTTTGACGTTCGACTCTGCTTGTCTATCCCGATTGATGCATTCTGAGATTTATTTATTAGTATTGTTGTTTTTTAGTCAATGTTTTGCTTCCCAATAAAAAAAGAGAGAATGCTCTAAAGAGAGTTTTCAGTAATTATGGTGCATGTTTCTATCTGGATATATTTTTGACTTTGGTCAAAGCTTATGTTTTTTATATATGTAAATCACACTTACCTTTTGTTGGTTGTCTTGCGACCGAACCTTTTTTCTACTGTGAGCAGCTAGGTGTTTGAATAGTTTCTGGTTTGAACGGAATTTTGTTAATACTGGGGACTTTGTCTAGGCAAGCTCTTTGGAAATGTTAACCAAAAAGTCACAAATTATTTGAAATGTGATGCTTGTGCTTTTTTGCCTTGTAATAATTAAACAAATGATTTGCTATTCGATATATGGATCCTGCTAACTGTGCCTGTAGGGAAAACATGTTACAAGTTTTTATACAAATGCCTGTATAAGAAACGCTTCCCATGGCCTTGTTAAATATTCCTTTCATAAGTCATAATATCTTGGATATTCAGGATTACTTTGAAATTCTCTCAACCATATACTTTGGATTCACCAGGTTATCATGTGACTTAATTTTTTTTTGAAAATTGGAGAAAAACAAATCTATTTGTTACATCATATTTTCTACCATTGCACTCAAACCAACCAGTTCACTAGTCATCCGCAAAAGTAGCCAAGTTGGTTTCTCACATCGTCTTCTTCTGATGCATTTCAGGATAGTTTCTTTGCTAGCTTTGCCCTTGGTTGGTTGATCACCAATGGTGCTGGGCTTGCATCATACCCACTTGACACAGTTCGCAGAAGAATGATGATGACGTCTGGTGAAGCAGTCAAGTACAAGAGCTCATTCGATGCATTCTCTCAGATCCTAAAGAATGAGGGTCCTAAGTCTCTCTTCAAGGGTGCCGGTGCAAACATTCTCCGTGCTATTGCAGGTGCTGGTGTGCTCTCTGGTTACGACAAGCTGCAGTTAATCGTCTTCGGAAAGAAGTATGGTTCGGCGGTGGCTAATTATAGACGGTGATGAAAAATTTATTGAGTTACGAGATTTTATTCCGGCCATTTTTAAGTTTTGAATAATTCAGTTTTGGAAGGGAGTCGTTCAGATCCCAAACACATATTTCTTAGCTTTTTGATCTTGTAAACCTTGATATATTAGTTTGCATCTGCTAATGCGATTGCTACTATGGTGGCTAGTTTCTCATATAAAAACGAGCAATTTTTGCCCATATATTACCTGTCTGGTTTTTGGTTTTACATGCCACTACAGTTAATTCACTTTCTGCTAGATATAAGCTGCGAAGCTCTCTTGTCTAATTCCTCGAGTGCTAGGATTGCTTAATATACAGGCCGATTCCTTGCATCTTCGTCTCTTTTCCTCCAGAAAGTTGGGTTGGTTTAGCAATTGAGACTATTGGAGTTTGCTGGCCACTTTTATGGCTAAGCTCCTGTTATGACCATCGACTTTATTTAGCCGGGGGTAAGTGATTATTTATTTATTTTAGCACATGACATGGTTCAGTTTTTGGATTGGCAGCTCGCTCCCTGCTTATTGAATTGACAATGAAACCATTGAGTTTGTTTGTAGCTGAGCTGCCTCAGTTTTGGGATATCGACTTCTTCCCTACTCTGTCATAGAATTGGCAATTATGAGCTTATTCTGAAACTTTTTTCTTCCCATTGGGTTATGGAAAAAAGGGTAGATGCACGTGATTTCATGTTTTTATTGTATTTCTCCTTGACTTTTGGATGTTGGTAACAATTAAATAATCCCTCCTCACATAACTGTCTCTACTTTTTGTTTTGGGTTATCGGGCTATCCCATCGAACGTGCCTATATTATTTTTTTAATAATAAATAAATAGCCCTCAAACCCGGTTACATTCATAAGAGGCAACTTGACCCAAAAATTGGTCAACTCTCCAAAATACCTCCCACGGTCCTAAACAGCTACTCACACCCCAAACCGTTCATCCCCCATTTCTCATGTAATCAGTTCCCCCCTCTCGATCTTCGCCCTCCTCTTTCAATTGAAGTTTGCATCTCCTCCATCATCGCCTCGTCTCAAGGTAATATGTCTTTTTTAATAAACCCTAAGCCGTTCGCCTCTGCCTTTCTATGATTTTTGATGGATCAACTTGATGAGTCGCCTAACGATCCATTGAGTCGAATGAGTGGCTTGGTGAGTTGGTTGATCGAATCAATGAGGGTATTATAGGATTTTCATATAAAAATAAGTCATAAAAATGGTTTTTGAATAAGTGAGTGGTGCCTTCGACAAGGTCATTTTAAAAAATAATCCCCACGGTGGACGAGCAGGGCTCCAACCCACCTCAAACTTCTACAAAAAAAATAAAATAACTAATTTCATAAATCCCAAAATCACATGTCACCCAACTACTCAAACTCACACACCACTTAATTCTCCAACCTCATATGCCAACTTACTTCATACTCTCTCTCTCTCCAATCGGCACAATTTGCTAGTATTTGTTAATCATATCGATGGAATTGCCTATCAATTTGGTCAAGAAGGAATGTTGTGCCAAAGCTTTGCAGCACATGAATTGATCCAAATAAGCGATTTGCTTCACTTGTTTCTACAAATTTCTTGTAGCATATTTTCTATCTCTTATAGTTGAATACTCTAAATAATTAAATTTATAGATTTTTATTATATGATAACAATGTGATATTTACATGCTAAGTTACTAGTAACTATTTTTAGATGTTAATATTATGTACACATTTTGGTCTCAAAATGTAGACATTGATCTATTTAGTCATTATGTTTAAAATATTTCAAAATGTAGTTTTTGTTTTGTTTGATGTAAATTGTATATATTGGTTTTTTCGTTTGATTTAGTTTTTTTTTCTTCTAAACTTATTTGAATATTGGTTCTCCAAAAAATGATGATTTTGGTGATGCCAAAAAAAATTATTTTTCACAGTTATTATTGTTTACAATATTTTTTAAATATCAAGCTTACGTGATTTTAAAATTCTGAATCCGCCCCTATTTGAGATAGAAGAAGCTAATAACATGTATGATTATCGAGTGTATAGTTAGACTAAACACACAGTAAATAGTAAATATTACTACAAAAATGCTTAAGTATAGTAAATATGTTTATGTCACATATAGATGGTAAAGCTGAAAAGTGAGAAATATTATGACCATAATTTTTTGAAAATGATCTATTTAAGTGAAACATATTAAAATAAAATAGTGCACTCTTCACCGGGAATGAAATGAATATTCTATGTTAGAGCAAAAGTACGAACCAATAAAGTTACTATAATTTAAAACCAAACATAACGGTAAAAGTAGGAAAAAACCTATATATATAATGACAAAAGTGATTTTTTTCCATCTACAATGCATTCCAAAAATAGAAACTTAAATGTGACATTCAACTATACTTAGAAGTTGAGTTACTTTATTTTGTTGCTTTTTCCATAATTTTAACACTAGATTTATTTAAATGCAAACCAATATACTCTGTTGGAATTCAAACAGTAAAAAACTAGATTCAATGAGCAAATGTATCTAATATTTAGATTTGTAGTTTTTGTTTTCCAATCAACCAAAAAAAATGTAAACAAAGAGATAGTTGACATCTCGGAAAATAATCTTAAATACTTTTTTTTAAAGTATGTAATGTTTAAATATAAACAAATCGTAATAAATCATGAATATACAACACGTATGTAATTTTTAATCTCACAAATCTCTCTAAGTAATTTATTGGGTAATAATCTGTTTTTGTCTGAAAATATTTGATGCGTCCAAAATCTTCTGGATGCATTGGATCAGTCCAATCAGGATACCTGACTTTCAACGTATCCAATAATCCTTGAAACCCAACTCTGCAAGATCACTAACAAACTGTAAACTAGGTATGGGCACTCCCTGCAAATGCCATCCGGCGTGGGAATCAGTACAAGAATTCCAGAGAGTATATATTTTGGCAGAGTTTTAGCTAGCAATATAAAATCACATACCTCTCCCCTTCATTTTCAGAGGATTTTATAGCTGTCGAAGAGTATAACTGCTCATAACTGTCCACTAATGATCATGGCATTGATGGCGGGCATATTAACTGCCCCATTAACTTTCCCATTAACCACAACGGTCTAAACGGAGATTTTCCCGGACATAACCGTCCTCAACTAACAATAGCACTTGACTTAGCGAGCATAACAACTCATGCTCGCAACATAATTCTGCTCGCTGATTAAGCCCCCAACTCGTCGACATCATGCTTGGTAAAGGTCAAGACCATGCTAGCAACATACAAGAATCCCCTAACCTTCTCTCCCTAACTTTGACTTTAAAATGTTTGCTTGACTAAGTAATGATCATGTGCCTGGCATGTGACTGATGGTTTGGGCCTATTGGTCCAGGTAGCTCAGTAATATGTAATGAAGAGAGAAAGCAATAAAAAAAACAACAAATGTCGTGTTATAAGGAAAATTTTCAAAATTTATAATATTATCGATACACTTATGTATTTCTATTTAAATATTTGCCTCCAACATTATTTTTCCTTTTTTTTTAATTTTTTCCTCTTCATTTTGGTGAAGTATAATTTAATTGAAAAAGATATATATATCTATGCGTTTAATGCACGGATAAAACTAGTTAAAATATAATGAGAAAAGTGAAAACATGATTCAAATGCAATGATTTATGATTTATTTACTTTCATTAACATGTTATTATTGTGTATTTGACATGGTTATTTAGATTTTTTTGATTGAATGGAAAAGTGAGAGTGAGAGAGGAAAAATAAACTAGCAGATTCAAAGAGAAAATACAAAAAATTGGAAAGACGATCTTCTAGTTTTTTTTTAAGGAGAAATTACGGCCAGTCACTTTTTTCAATTTTTTTAACCGCATACGTTACTCGTTTTTTTTTTTCAACCGCTGAAGTTCATTTTTTTTGAAATCGTTCTTAAAATATCCGCAAAAGAAAAAGAACGACACTAATTCGCAGATATGAAGAGTAAAGAGAGTGAGGAGTTTGGATGGTGAAGAAGAACACTTGTGTGTTTCACCTTTAATTCGATTACTCCACCACCGTAACTTTTCCCTCTCTTTCCTCTTCTTCTATCGATCTTTAGTTTTACTTGTGTCGTCAATTTTTTCTTTATTATGTTTGTGTGTTTAATTCAAATAAATTCAATTTTTGTGTTGTGTTACTAGGCATGTAAACTTTTCGATGAAATGCCTGAATATTATTTTGTTTGTTGTTGAACACCTTTTAATTTTGAATCACGCTCTATTATTTGTGTATCGTAATACATCAATTTTTATTTGAGATGCATTAAATTGAAATCATTTGTTGATTGTGTAAGAATTAATGGACATGAAGGTCAGGTTCATTATAATTTGCAACGCGATGCATAAATTGAATTATGTAATTTAAATTAATGCATCGTATGATATAAATTAATGCAGCGCTATGTTGTATAAGTGATTCGTAGTGCGTCTTAGGTTCATTAAGTGTATGATTGTCTTTTCACTCCAAATGTGTGTTTTTTCAATTAAAAAAAAACATAGGACACTGTAGCCGTCGAAAATTGTCCAAAGTGGACTTATTCTGAATTTCACTTTTTTTTATGAGTAAATTGTGGGCCGGTCCCTTTAATAAACTTTTAACCCATGCAGTATTTTTTTTTTTTCCTTAACCAAATAAAGATATTTTTATAAATTTGTTCCTAAAATGCTCGGAGTTTGTTTTGGTCCATCTCTCCAACTCCATGTCATTGATCCGAGAACAAAGAACCAGACCACCAGATTTGAATTTTTGGAAAATGTCTTTTAGTTTACTAACCTTGTTCTTCCTAAATAAAGAAAAAAAAATATTATTGTGCAGAAGAAGGATATACTTATCCTTCATAGCCGCCTAGCCGGAATCAACTGGTTAATTCGAAATCAAAGGCTGGAATTCCTTCCCCTTCATTAATATGTAACAGCGGTCTTATGAGTCAGAGTCGTTGGGGCCTAGTGTTTCTTTTCTAATAGGAGCATCCCATTTGTATAAATCATCTTATACATTTTTTAAGTTGGGTTTTACTTTCAATTATATATTTTTATCTTTTTACCTATTTAAAAATATATCTTTTCATTGTATAATCTTCTTACACAAAAAATATTAAATTTAACATCATTCTACATAAATACAAAACCCTTCCCCCCCACCACACACACCCCACCCCACAAAGTGAGGCTGACAACCGGCCCCCCTCTCTTTTCCTCTCTCCCCAAAAGGTAACTTCTTATTTAGAAAGAAATATGTTTCTTTTTCCTAATTGACATAACAAGAAGATAAACAATAATAATAAATGACATCTTCTTAATTAGAAAATGGTTAAGATGGCAACAATAGGATTGCTCTAAGACACTCGTACTGCTCTACTAGTTCAAGTAGAAGACAAAAGAAGAGCAGGAATACTAAGGACCAAAACGCACCAAGCAAGTCATATCTTCAGCTATTGAAATTTTATGAATTTCGATGTATTGATTTATAATCGCGATGCAACTATTTGGAATTGTGAGACATCAATTTGGAAGTAGTCAAGTAGCTAGAATATAAAAGTAAATCCCGATGCACAATTTTTATTTTTCGATTCACAAACTCGATTTTCGATACAACGCACCTAATATAATTTCATTAAGGGTATATTCGTTCTTTCTGCCAAAAAATGTCTTTTGCTATTACATAAAAATATAGAGAACTTTTACTGTTGACATTTGGGCGGTCCAGTTATCACCTTTTTTTATTTAAGATATATCCACTTGATCCCACCCATTATGTATGGATGGGTTGAGTTGTGAAAAAGTGAAGCTTCATTTTACAAATTAAGATCCGTAAGACGGTTACAGGAAACCTACTCAAAAGATAAAATTATAAAAATAAAAAAAAAACTAAAGAAATTATATTATGAGCTCGCTTGTAATATTTTTACGAGTTTTAATGTTATAGCCGTTAGATGATTAAATTAGTTATAATTTGAAATGTCTATGCCATTTTTTTTAAAAATGACAAATTTTATTCAACGGTGTAAAGATTTAAGTAAAATTGATCTAATAAAATTATGACTAAAGCTTGTAGGAATACAAAAAAAAAAAACTAAAGCAATAATATTACCTCAAAACTAAAATCGATATCTTGTAAGGAGAACAAATTGGTACATTTATTTGTAAGCAACAACTTAGGCTAGACGATTTTACAAGTATTTATGTAAGACAAATCTTCTTGATAACCCGACTCACCGGTCACCGTGTGTTGATGTGTTGAGGTGTGATGAGTGTTGCTGAAGAACTACTTTCACATGTTTATATTACGGGTGTGCACGAACCCTAAGCTCGTAGATATTAGCAATGCCCAGTATAGGCCCATCAAGCAACATGCATCAAATTTAAAAGCCCATTACTATTGATTAGCCCATGGATTAGTGGATTGGCTTTGGATAGGCGTTGGGCGGGCACGGGCAAGCATGAGCTTCAGCCCATCCGTTCATATTTTTAAATAATTTTATTGTTTTACCATTCAAACTTTTCCCAAGATGAAAAAAATGAAGAGATGACTGCCGAATTAAGAATAAGTCAATAAGGTGCGTCGCACGTCACTAACTTGCATGAGAATAGATGATTGAGTTTGAGGTTGAGTTGTTTTAGACTTTTAGTAATAGGTTTATATGTATTATTATATTATAAGAAAATTGAAAGGACAATTTACAATATGCCTCATCGTTTTAGTAGTTCAACTCAATTAGAGTACTATATTTTTAAGTTTTAAATTAAATAAATAAGATTTGGTTTAGACCTATAATTAAATTTTTTTTAAAATTATCATAGAAGAGGACTGATCGGGCTGGACATAACGAGCAAAAAGTAGATGAAGGCCAGTAGTATTCGAGACCGCGAGTATTTGACTCATCTAAAACTCAATACTATGCATAACCCATGGGCAAAGGCTCTATAATCGGGTATTGACGGCTTTGATGGACATTAACGAGCCTGTTCACCCTTAGTTTATATGCGGACTTCGGTTTTACTTGCTTAAATACTTGGAGCAATAACTACATGGAAATCAAAGTGGGAATATACTTTCCGAGTAAAGATAAAGATCAAATTCCATGCTTCCAAACAAGGCCGTATGAGGTCCCCATAATATGGTTCCCGTGACATTATCATCTTTTTATTTATTATATTACTTTTTAATTCATGGAAATGTCATCATGTATCATCTCAACAAAAATTATGCAGGATTTCTTGTTTACAATCGAATTAATTTCATTTATAGTATAAGATTTATTTGAAGTTATGACTTGAAACCACTAGAGTTAGTTTGAGTGCTAGTTAGAATTAGTTTATCAGATGATATTCATCTGGTTTTAAATTGAATCTTGTAGTCAACACCTAGAACGTATATCAAATGCATGAGTTGAACAAGTGCACCTTTGAACTCACACGGTGAGATCGATGTGTAACCTAGAATGACGAACCACCTTATCAACCAAACCATTAAACAAATTATTCGGGTTAGCGGTGAAGGTCAAATTCTCGACTTGGGTTGCTTGACACCAATCTCCATGTAGTTTTTGGACCACGTCCTTTAACCACCTTTACTTTTGTTGAAAATGATGGTTAGTACTTATAAGTGGAACGAAGAAGTGCATAAAAAATTTATGAAGTTTGGCCATATTGTGAGTTAGGCACTTGTATAAGAAAACGTCGAAAAGAAATCCATAATATCAATTATTATTGGATTTAGATTTCTATCTATAACACCCGTTAAACTAAAATCATTAAGTAGTCATATGTGCTTTAGATGTGCTTTATTTGAAAGGTAAAACAGGTACATTAGGGTGTTTTATATAAACACCAAACGATTAATAAAAAAAAATCACCCACTAGGGTTGTACAACCGTCGGCCGAGTAAATCAAATGATCCCATCAAAAGTAGACACCTTAATTTTGTACCTTTGTACTACGATGTCCTACAAAATATAATTTACAAATTAATTGGACTAACAAAAATTACTTTTGTTACGTTTCAGGGAAACAAAACTTACCAGAGGATAACCAATGAATCAGAGTGGTGGAAAGGGAAAAAGAAGATTTTTAAAAAATATGAAGAAGAAGCCGCGCCCATGGTCAATGGGAGTCGTTCCCTCCCCTATCTTCCTCCTCTTCACTGATATGCATGCAGGACGTCGAGCTTTAATCTTCAATGTCCACTGCTACTGCCAGTACCCCGTCTTGCCGGTTGCCTATCCCCAACTTTTGCTATAAATAGAGGCTTTCGGTCTTCAATTTTCGACACACCACGAATCCTAGCCTTCCTCTCTTTTTTCTCCCGAAGAAGCTGCAAGTCCTCTTCTCCCTTGCCCGAGCAAGCGAGCATTCCTCCTCCTCGCCCAAGCAAGCCTCCTCTCCTCACCTAAGCGAGTCTTCCTTGCTCACTGCAAGCCTTCAGCCTCCAGTCCTTGCCCTCGCAAGCCATCCTTATCCTAGCAAGCCAATCAAAAAGTCAAAAATTGTCGTTACGCTACCCAAATTTCGCAAAACCAAAATACAACTTCGAAGAAAAAGACTTTTTCTCGAGAAGACAAAGGAAGCACTCGTCAATCATTTAAGCCAAGACGTAGCAGGACCATATACTCACACTTCAAGAGGTAAGTACCGACCTACTATTGATCGACTTGCTACTTGGTAGGACAGAGGTCAGTTCAAAAATACAAATTTGGGTACAGAGATCAGTTTAGAATGACCGCCAAAGATGAACATATTTCCATGGGTACCGATACAGAGACTCCCGAATACGCTCCCGATCCAACATTCCAAGAATGGTTGAGACAAGAATTAAATACACATGGAAAATGTGACAGAAACAAACGATCGAGAATCTTTTGGAAGGTTTAAGCAGAAATTTACAACCAATTTTCTCAGCATTTCAAAAAATTGCAACCTTCGATTGATAATCCCCTTGTCTCCTAAACGCCAATTTCCCTCCCTCAAAAGAAAGTGCTTTCCTCAAAAAAATGCATGTTCTCGTTACCCAAATATCAATTCCTTCACCCAAGACACCGTCGTTCCAATCCAAAGTACTAACAGTTATAACATAATTTTGGGGGGTAACGGTGGCGTGGATTCGAAATTGAATAATTGTGAGATCGACTGTGTTTTAATTAGATAAACTAAGTTTATTCGTTTTCTTTGTTCTAAAAGGGGAATTAGTTTTTGCTGAAATTATGAAAAATACGGACACTGGTAATGAAATAGAGTGATTAATAATAAATCAAATAGTAAAATTACGTAAATGAAGAGAAAAACACATATCACGAGGCGGAGGCACAAAACAAACAGGGCATAGGGCCACGCTACTAACCTAAGAAAGAAATTCTCATTATTTTGACCATAATGGTAGCAAGAGACTAGTTAGAAAAGTACAAAGTAGTTGATCTCCTTACCGCCTAAAGTGGGAAAAAGAGAAAGTCAGCTTTCTCAGTAATTTCAGTAATTAAACCTCTAGTAATTTGTCTTGTTAGTTAAAAACTTAAATATTAGCTGCTTGTTTTGGTTTGGTGAGACCAAAAACATGCTTCATTTTTGTAGCTCCCTACCCCTACCCCTACCCCTAACCCCCTCCTCTCTTACAAATATTTAGAAGATATTATATATTTTTTTTGTAAGATCAATACTTTTGATCCGAATCATAGTATGTTATTTAGATAAGTTGTGAGAAAGTGATGTTTCATCTTACAAATTAAGATTTATAAGATGATTTTATAGGAAATCTACTCTAATTATAATAGTAGAGTACTGACAAAGATTTGTTGGCAGTGTAAAAATTAAAAGGTAATGTTTGGGCCACTCTTATTTTGCACTAAAAAATGAGTACTCTGTGATGTGGTAAACTCTCATTGGTTATACATTTTGTGGGTCCCAGCACTCCAGCTAATGAAAATGTACCACATCACGTAGCACTATATTTTGGTGTAAAATAAGAGTAACCTAGCATTGCCCAAAATTAAATGAGCGTTTATTGTTATTCAAACAACTCATCTTTAATTTTGGCCGATTAGACAATTCAATGTATGTAGTTTTAATGACTCACTTATTCATTTACACAACTCATTAAAGGTATATTAGGTATTTTTATTATCCATTGGCGATTGTCTTGTTAGTTAAAAACTTGACATTTAAATGGTTGCTTTGGTTTGGTGAGACCAGAAACATGCTGTATTTTTGTAGCTCTCCTACCCCTTTCCATAGAGATTAGTTAGTTAGCTGATTAGGTGTGAGTGAGTGTATAATAATAATAGCAGTAGAGTACAGTGGCAAAGATTTGTGGGGAGTATAGACAAGTTTATCGGGGAGTGCGGCCTCCCACTAAGTTCACAGTTTTTACCGGCTATGAAGACGGCTTTATTTTCTTTCACATGCCTATTTTCCCTTCCTTTACTTTTTCCTCTCTGTCGTGTCTCCCTCACTCAGTATACAAACGAGATTTACATGTTAAGGTCTCCTTTTCTTATGGTTTTTGGAGTTTTTTTTTTTCCTTTTATCAAAAATTTAAGTAAGATGATGACATGAGTGGTTTTTGTAAGATGATGATATGAGTAGTTTTTGTAAGACGGATATTCTATAACTAACTCATCATGTGTTAGTGGATTAAATTATGAGAAAATGAAGCTCTGTCTTATTATGATTTAAGATTCGTAAAACGATCTTACAAAAGATCTGATGTGCTCGACCCAAACTCGGTCACGAGCAAAGTACGAACGATCATCACATGCTAGTCACGAGCTCAATTAGCGTGAGACCTACCGACTTAGGCAGAGCTAGTGAGATATCGAGTAGATAACACTACAACTCCCGTCTAAACTTGGTTGAGCATAGGCTTGCCCGACCAGGGGCCATGCCGAGATTCGCACTTGTCAATTTCAGATCCACATCATAATGTCGGGCAAATATCGAACAGGGAACTTCAGAAACTTGTTCTATAAGATAGATCAAATGTTTCTTTATACGAACAAGACTCTTACCTAATTTGCTCTTATATTCGCGCGGCTAGCCATCTGTCACGCCTACAATTTAGGAATTTTCTCCTAAAATTGTTAGGTAACTATGGAAACTGAATCCCACAAGGATTCTACGTCATTAGGGGCCTATAAATACCCATTCCATAACCCACAAATAAGGTACACATTCTTTCTTGAAGCCTCGAACCTCTATCAAATTCTCTCTTGACATTACACGATACTTACTCTCACGCCGGAAGTGGTTTCGCAAGGCCAAGTCTTGCACTTCCACTAAGGTGATTTCGTGCTCTTAAACAGGTTCAAAGGAAGCAGATCAAACACAAATATCCTACACACTAATCGACGGCCCAAGAATGATTTTTTGTCACATCAAGACCTATTCTTTTTCAATCTTCTTTGGAGTCTTCAATAAATTATTAGATGAGTGTTAGACGTCAAATTAGTGCCTATGTTGGCTCTAGGCAAGGTAAGTGAGATCTAGACGCACGAGGTTAAGCGTCGCCTAGAATTATGATATAATCACTTTGAATTTGATATTTTTCTTAATATAACCTAATTAACAAACATTAAATATTTCAATATAATTATAATAAATATCACCAAATAATTTTAAAAATAATAATTACATTACAAAGTTTAAATTTAAATGTAAAAACCAACAATTCAATATTATTCCAAAGTTTAAAACAACAAAAAAAAGTCGAAAACTCAATACTCATCAGTTACATTGATAAATTACAAATTTAACAATACATAATTATGGGCGGGTGCCTTTAGCTCTTGGGTGATTTATTGGCTGATTTACTTGATTTCTAGGTGTTTGGGTGGGCTTAACACCTAGGATGATTTTTAGAACCTTACTTGTTTGTAATGTTTCTTTTTTATGAAACCATTTTTACTATTTTACTTACTTTTTTTCATTCTACTTCAATTATGTATTACATGCACATGAGTTTTAAAGAAAACACATATTATATCAATATTTATAATCAAGTCAATTATTTATTTCCTAATCCGTATGACGGGTCAAACAAGACAATAAGTTTGGAATAGGGAAAGTACTATTTGATTATTCACATTTAAAATAGAAAAATTTAAAAAAAATTGCAAAACATGACAAACTACATATACAAATGATATAAAATAGCAAATACATACTTATTTTTGTTTTAACTATGAGTAGAAAAAATTAATATTTATTTAATTTTGTTCCATGTTGACTTTTAAAATAGAAGTGATACTTTTTTTTTTCTCAATAAAAGAAGTATTTAACTTTGGAATTTAGGGTATTATGGTTAATTTGTATTAAATCCACCATTTCTAGCTTATTTAACAGATATCAAACATCTACAACAAATGGTTAATCAGCCACCACCGATCCGAAGCCATCAACCATAAATCATCAATACAAATGAGCCATAAGATTATCTCCAACAGTTTGTAGCAAAAATACTCAAATGTTTGAACTGGTGCAATTTATGCACCAAATTTCTTCCATCATCTCAAACATTTCTACTTCAAGTTTTACTATATAAATATTCCAATAATTTTTCATTATTCTATTTAAAATTATGTTTTATTTCATTTAATTTGACTTAATGTATTTCTGCAAAACAAATATATTATTATTAAATTAATATTATATTAAATTAAATACTATGCACTAAATAAGAAATTTTGAATTAATTTTATTTGATATTTAAACCATAACACAAAACTAGTATTTAAATATAAAACACGAACTAGTATTTAAACAAAAACAC
Organism: Codonopsis lanceolata; assembly: GCA_013146195.2. Classification (NCBI taxonomy): domain Eukaryota; kingdom Viridiplantae; phylum Streptophyta; class Magnoliopsida; order Asterales; family Campanulaceae; genus Codonopsis; species Codonopsis lanceolata. Next base: position 72,328,484 of record CM028383.1, read on the forward strand.
AAAACTATTATATAAATAAAAAAAAAGATAAAAGGTGGTGAGTGAAAATGAAAACCCTTGCAAGTATTGGCTTGATTTAAAGTGTTGGGAAGGGTCCTCAAAATGGAAGCAAAGGATGAGCTGCAGAGGAAGAAAAAAAGGGGATTTTGCTCTAGCAAGGGTCTCATCTCCATTTTTGTGATTTAATATTTTATACTTTATATATTAACTTATTAAAAAAAAACTTAGTGTTACAAAGATTGCAAAGTCAAACACGTTTTAAAGGTGCCAATATATATCTTTTAATTTTTTAAAATATATTCAAATCTAAATTAATTAAATGGAATGGAGAGAATAAAACAATCACCTTTTTTAAACATGTGTTTACTTTTTAAAACATTTTAAATTTCGTCAATTGAGTGAAGTTTTGTGTTTTCATCATATCTTATAAATGAAAATCAACACCAGTTTGATTTTGTTAATAAATTGATACGAGACAGTTTTATTGTAAGTCTTGAATTCGAGTCATGATAATATAAACACTAAAGTCTTGAGTCATGAAAATTGAGATACTAAATTTAAATTTAATATATTTCGATATGAATCTGATCAATTGATAGACATATAATATCGAAGTCTATCGCTTAGGTTATGGGCTTACTTGCATTGACATTTGACACTCACATCCTTAAGGAAGATGGTCAGCCAAGAAAGTCATTGGAAAAATGTCGTGTCCCATGCAAATTGTTTTTCTCGTATTTAAAAAAATAAATTAAACTTAAGTTAATCTATGTGACAATGATTCATAATTTTAAATAGTGATTCTTCATAAAGATAACAAGATTATCCTTTATCTCATGCTAGGAAGACGTGAGGTTTGAATGTATTTTATAAGGTGATCACTCACTATCAGTAAATATTAACATCGTTCATAAACTTTTAGGTCAACTTATAATAGATCTCAAACGTAGCGGATCATACTTTATAGCTCGGGACTATTCTCATTCAATTAGTTTTCATTTATTTTCATAAAAGAATGATGACAAATGAGTGTTTATTTTGCTATAAAGTTGCTATAATAATTTTTTTTGTCAATTGTTCCCTCTGTTCCATGCAAAAATTCAATCATATTATTTTGAGATATTTCAAATACAAAATTTATTTTCAAAATAATGTCTAGAATATCCATAATATTTCAATATCCTATACATTTGATATTAATATTAATATAAGCATTAATAGGTTGGGTGTTCGAACTATTAATATGTTATTTTAGAGCATTGTTGTTAAAGCCTTAAGGCCTCATTTAGCTACTCACTTATCTTGGAGATGTTGAGTATTCAAGACCTTGACTTAACTACTGAGGTCGGTGTTAAATCAATTGTTCGAGTCATTCCAAAGGCATCATATATGTATAGGTCTATGTCCCCTCCAACCTTTAAAAAAAAAAAAAAAGATATTAATATTAATATGTATATTATAAAAGAGCTTAGCATCTTAACTGGTGACCATGATCGACTTGTGTTAAAGACAACTGACGGTCCATATTAATTCGTAAGCATGTGAGTTACAAATGAACCCCTCGGTTATGAGTTATGCTTGAATTACCCCTCTACAATTACATATAAAACCTCATTTGTGAGTTTTGTTTGAATTACCCCGTCAGTTATGAGTTTTGTTTATTCCGACCATTCATTGAACTGATCGCATACCAACACCGTGCTTATGGCGCAAACAAATATATTAGTATTGATTATGATGAAACATTATTGTTATTATAATCCACTCCAATTCTACTTATGTACTCCATTATGTTTCAATATGCATTTTTAATATTATAAGATGAACAATAATAATGACAAAAACTTAGGTAAGACGGTTTTACGAATATTTTTTATAAGACGGATTTTCTTACCCGACCCATAATATGTGTTGGCAGTTGAATTGTGAGAAATTGAGTCTGCTTTACGAATTAAGATCAACAAAACCATCCTAACAAAAACCTATTTTAAAATACTTTTATATATTTACTAAATTTGTTTAAAATTTAATTAAAAAATTAAAAATAAACAATTATTTTAGAAAAAAAGAGATAATATGAAATGGCCAAACCAACCATACGATTGGCTTTACGTTATTAAAAACACTAATTAATTATTTAATTTGTCGTTACAAGCAAAATCGTTCAGTTCCTGTCATGTGGGGGTCTCTATAATATCGTGATACGATATGATGCACACTTTATAAAAAGATCAAAATATCGTCTGGTTCTGTTTAGGATTGCGTGTTTCTAAAGTCCGGCATATATGCACCAGAAGCAATAGCAAAGAGAGGGAAATGGTTTTAGAGAGAGAAAATAATGTGTAGAGAGAGGATGGAGACAAGATGGATGAGATAGAGTGACAGACACAGTTTGTTTTTTTATGCTTTGAGAGAGAGAGAGAGAAGCAGAGAGAGAGAGAGAGAGAGAGGAAGATCGGAAAATAGTTCCTCCATTCCCACTTTCACCTTCAATTCTCCGGCTTCATCATCTCACCGCAATCCTCAACAATGTTAGTTTTCTCTCTCTCTATCTCTATCCTTATATAGATATATACGTATATATGTCTAAATGATTGTGCAACGTTATGTATGTTAAATTTGTGTGCTGTGTTTTTTTTTCACGCTCTGTGTTCGATTGCTTTAATCTCGTTAATTTTGTAACTATTTGTTTGATTGCTGTTTAATGTATTTTCCGGCGACGAATTCGACGGTTTTTTTTAATCTAATGAGACCAATATTTGAAGAATGTTGATGTGAAGATGTGATTAACGGCGTTTCGGTGGCCCTAAAATTGTTAATTCGCTCGTTGTCTTTGAATTTTGAAATTTTTTCATGACAATGAGGTTGATTAGATTGCTGTTTAGCTGCCGAGAAATGGAATTATATCAATGTGCAATGGTAGGAAATCAGAATTTTCTTCGCATCATTGATTTGTTTTTGCATTTTCCTAGGTGAACTTTTGAAGCTGATTCAGTTTGTTTGCTAGTCTAACCGTTTATTCCCTGGAATTAAGGAATCAGTCCTTTTTGTTTAAATTTTTTTTAAAAATGGCTGTGGTCTGTAGACGACGTTTTTGAACAATTTTGAATTTTTTCTTGTAGAAATATTTCATATGATCTTGTTTCTTTATGATTGTTGTGAGGATTTGTTTATCTAAAAAACAGATGCATAAAGAATGTGTTTGGACTCTTCATTGGGAAAATATCAATTGATGAATAGCACTTGGGAAATATGTGGAAAGATGATGTTCCTGATTAATTATATGCTTTTTCTTGTAGGCTTAATTTTTATAATTTGGTTTCGAGCAATTTTTGAGTGGATTTACTATCTTAGAAGCAGACTCATTGTGAACGTGTATGAATTCTTCATTTGGAAATAGCAATTGATGAATAGCAGTTGGGATGATATACATGCGTAATTTGTATTTCTGATCAATCTCTACAGGGACTTTTGGGAGTTACAGTGCACTACTTGAGATGCAGTATGCACCTTGTTTTTAATTATCAATTTGTTACACATAGTCTTTCTTTCTTTTTGGAACAAGAAAATTAATATTTAATGATTATGGGTACTGGAATAAGTTTTTGTGGCTTGATTTTTTTTTTCTGTGAGATCATGATGCAAATTTCCCTTTCCTTGCTTTGATATAGATGAAAGCTAACTTCTCTGGCCATTGGTCCTTCCCCAGCATACTTCGGGCAATGCAGGACTTCGCTGATGCCTGAAGCTTATATTGTTTCATTTACATTCTGTAATGGCTAAAGTATATGCTTCCTTTGCAGCTCCTTTAATACAGATTCGAATTGAATAGTTGTGCATAATGAATGGAAATCGACAAATGGAGGTCCATTACATAAATACAGGATTCCCTTACACCACAACAGAGAGCTTCATGGACTTTTTTGAAGGCCTTACTCATCCACCTGCACACTATGCGCATTCTGGTCCTCTACATGATCAGGTAATTGCAGTTCTTAGTGTGATTTTTTTTTCTCTTAATAAAATGATATAAACATTCAAGAAAAAGATGAGATGCGACCATTATTTTACCATAGTTTACTTCTGAACTCATTCGGTTCATGGTTTGTAATCCATCTTGATTGTGTATAAAATGTGAAAGTTACATTAAGACAACCTCTTTCTCCATATCTCATTGAGATTATTAATTTTTATTCAATATATTCAGAATATGCTTGCGCAAACAACATGTCTATTTTTGAAGCATCTTTGAAATACCAAATTGTGTCAACATAGTTGTTAATTATGGTTTCACTAGTAAATTGTGTTGAAATACTCGACTGATTGGAATGTTTTGCATGAAAAAACCTTGCTCCCTTTGGGGGTATAGATATTACTTGATGTTTAAACATAGCTTTAAGCCATAGTAGTTAACTTGGTAAATTTTTTGAATGTGATGACTGATGCATATGGTGTCTCTCTAATGCTGTATCCAGGAAGCTGCCTACTGGTCAATGAATATGCACGCATACAAATTTGGATTACCTGGTCCAGGAATTGCTCCTTATTATGATCCCTATGCAATTCATAATTTTGTACCAAGAATGGATATCAACCGAAGTGCTTGGGAATACCCAGTGATGATGAGTGTCACAGAATCTAGTTCCCCAGATGAACAGTCTGGAGGAAATGCAGTTCCGAGCATGCAAGCTATCCCGGAAGAATGTCAGTTGTTATCTCTATTTCATTTCGCTTTATTTCAGCTGCTAATACTCAGTTAGGATTTTAAAACTAGAGATGTAAGACTTGATTGTAAAAATGTCTCATGCATATCTGGGCCCTGTTCGGCCGTAGCTTTTTGGCCTGTTTTTGGGCAAAAGTGCAAGTGAATGTATTGGGGTGTTGGGCTTGCGCACTTTGGCCCAATTTTCACTTCCAACAATTTTTTGATTACATTGGAGTTCTTTAAGTTTATGGCCTAACTTTAAAAGGCCATTTATATTTTTGAGTATGGTGTGTCATTTGGGGAGTGACCGATAAGGCAAGTTGACCTCACTTTTGAAGATGTGGACCCACTTCTATATTTGTCTATTGATAGCATACCCAAAGTGAAAATGCAATGTATCAAGTCCAAAGACATCTCCATTTTGCAAATTATTGAAGTATCAAAGTAAAATGATAGTACAAGTCCAAATGGGCCCCAGATGTTCCTAATCTTTTTCCTTTATTTGAAAGTTAGATACTATGAAGAAGCTCTTACCTCTTTCCTTTTCTTCTTCACTGTTTGTTAGGTGGTAAACTATACCTACTTGTCACAACATGCTTAGTCTATATGTCCATGCTTTGTAGTTATCTTATTTCATTTTTTCCTATGAAAGTGTAATTTTCTCTCATGTGATTTCTACAAACTCCTCTAGTTTTACTTATCAAAATAAAATTATATATATATATATATATATATATATATATATATATATATATTTATCTAGTTGGTAAACAATGTAGTTTGAACCATGGTGTCAGCTCCCTGAATTGTTACATATTTTTATGTTGTTTTTCTAAATTTTGCAGGCAGTCCAAATCATGAGAATGCTTCAAATTCTCAGGTATGAAACTCCCTTACTCATGCGGTCAGTGAATCACAATTGGTCTTGCGTTTCATTGGTTACTGATGAATCAGCTATACTATGGTGTATCAAACCACAAATTTGTAATATTAAAATGGAACGTTGATGAGTTAATCTGGAAGCCGAATTCACAACTTCTTAAGTTAGATTTATCATTTATCTTAAATGAAGGTTGCTGGTACTATTGGAAAAGAACACATTTCTCTACTAATTTTGAATGTTGACTTGTGAATATCTACTTATATTTGCGGAACTGCTAAATGTCAGTTTTTGGTTTTGAGAAACTTTCAGGTTATTAATCTTTCTTGTACATGATGAACCATAATTTTCTTATATCTAGACCTTTATGCAGTGTACTTATATGTGGTACTTTGATTTTAATAAGAACGATCATTTTGTCATGTACGTGGCAGGTCTTTTGGCAGGACGACATCGATCCAGACAACATGACTTATGAGGTTTGCAAGACATATTTATTGACCTCATTGCGTGTTGCATTTATATACGTCATACATTTGACCCATGAAGAAATGATTTCTGAATGTTAGTTTTTTTACGAATCAAATAATGCGTAGATTTACTATATATGGTAAATTAACCATGCACACTGATGTCTACTTATCACAGATTGCCTGGATGACATCGATAAATCATCTTATTCTAGGTTCTTAAATTAGGGTTCATGTGGTATAGACACCCTTTTCCAGGAATGCCAATGAAAGTTGAAATCAGGTGGTAGGACAGGATTAGAGATATAAGATATTACTGAAGGAAATGGCTGATAACTAAATAACATCCTTCAGAAGGACTCTTTAAATATCCTACATTATTAAACTCGAGGAACAGCTTTATGAAATTCTGATTAAGTATCTTGAGGATATATACTTTCACAAAAGCCAAGACTAAAAACAAAACAGATTTCCGATTATCAGCAAAAATGAAGATCTAAGCTAGGTACAGCATAACTAGATTGTATATCATGGAGCCTTAATATGAAAAGGGTTAATGGGCTGGTAATATCTTAATGATCAAAAATCATTATATATTCCAGTTCATTAAAATAAAACTTAGGTTATGAATAACTCTGTAACACAGTCTATGACTTTGATATCTTGAAAATCTTATATGAAAGAAATTAATCTTTACAGAATCAAAAAATCAGGTTTAAAGAGAGGGAGGGAAGCAGCCTTCTGCAGTGATTTTAGAAGCAAAAAGAAAAGAAAATCAATAGATTAGGTTAAAGAGAGATGGCTAGTCTAATGCACAGATTTGAGATTAAGAAGAATCCCTGAGACTATTCTTTCTTTGTTAAAAAAGAGAATTAGAGAAAAGCACTGCAACAACTCTCTTTAGTTTTGGTTCACAATTCCTGTATATTGTGATTGCTAACTGCTAATATGTGTGCAAGGACAGCATCAGAAGACAGAATAATACATATAGTAGAATCATATAGTAGAATCAAGGACGTGAGATCTTAGAAATCCAGTTTTCTGGTTTAGTATTGGACCTGGATTTTACTTCTATATTTTCGGGGGTACAAACATTGCAGATTGCATCGCTCTTTTGGATCAAAGGCTTACTGAAAGTGCAGGATGCCTATCAATAATATAACAACTACGATGGAGTCCAAATAAATAATAATTTTTTTGGAGAGAAATGGAGAAACTGGATTTTTTTCTGCATATCTACAGTCAGGTACTCTATTTTTAATTAATGGGGAGCCTGAAGGTTTTATATCGAGCTCGAGAGGACTACGTCAAGGGGACCCCCTTTCTCCCTTTCTTTTCATTATGATCATGGAGGCTCTCAGCCGGCTCAGCAGGAGGTTATATTAGGGGTTTTGTGGTGTGAAATGAACCAGGTCGGGGTGTTTCAGTTTCTCATTTGCTGTTTGCCGATGACACTTTGGTTTGCTGTGATGCGAATAGATCTCAGTTGGGTTATCTTTGCTTAATCTTATTACCCTTTCAAGCATTGTCGGGATTGAAGATAAGATGTTTCAAAGTGTGAGTTAATCCCAATAGGTAGAGTGGATAACGTGGAGAGTTTGGCTTCATTCTTTGGATGTAGATCTTCTAGTCTTCACACAACTTATCTAGGTATGCACCTAGGTTCATCTTTCAAAAATATTAATGTGTGGAATTCGGTGGTGGAAAGGTTTGAGAGGAGATTGGTGGGGTAGAAGAGGTGGTACTTATCAAAGGGTGGAAGACTAACCTTGATTAAGAGCACTCTTTCATTTGGATGTTGACGGAGCTTCTGGTGGTATTCCAGTGTTTGGGATGGTAGAGTTCTGGATAGAGTGGGTTTGATGCTTGGCAGGCATTTTGTGTCGTGCCTATTTGAGAACTGCAATAACAGTTTGAAGTGGATTTTTTCGGGGGTTTATGGGCCTAGAGCTATCAAATAGGGCAAAAGCCCGCGGGCATACCCGCCCAACCACCTATTAGGGGCGGATTGGGCTGGTGTACTTAATACCCGTTAAGATGCGGGCTTTTCTGGCTTTGCCCGCGGACCACGGGCTTTCGCGGGCCGGGCCGGGTGGTGGGCAGCCCGTATATCCTAGACTTGCATTATTTCATTTATTTGGATTTTATTTTTGGACAAGACTCAAGAGCCCAGCCCATTTCATTTGGTGGCCTAACCTAACCAGCAACCGCGTAGCGAACTGCCCTCATTTCATTTTATTCTCTTCTCTAGTTCTCTCTCTCTCAAATCTCAATACTCTCTGTCTCTCTCAGTCCACACTTTCTCCACCGGACCACCAGCTCCACTCTCCAGCGGCTGCGCGAAGGTTGTCTTCGTCTTCTACTCTTCGCCGTCGTCTTCGTTTTTGCCGTCACCGTCAAGGTGTTCGTCGTCTTCAGGATTCCTCTTCGCCAATCACCGCCACCGTTCCTCTATCCGGCCATCCCTGCTTCCAGCCTTCCATCCGACGGAAATGTTGGGCGGTTGCTATAGCTACCTGTTTTCAACGTGCATGTATTTATATTTATTTGTATACAAGCCGCACACTTGTATTAGTTGCAACAGCTTAGGTCCTGAGGCTTTTACACCAACAAATTCTTTAAAAGAAAACACAGAGGAGAGAGAAACCAAAGAACAAATTAAACCCAAACCAGTTAGCGAAAATTACAACCTGTACAAAGCCATCCCTCTCTCTCTCTATATATATTTATCTGTCAATCTATCTCTTCTCCTCCTCCTCTATTTCACATTGTCTTTTGCGTTTTTTCCATATACAAAGTTTGTTCTTCTTCCCTAAAGCACTGTTTTTTGAAATAATTGATAATAAATAAATAAATAATTAAATAAACCCATTTTTGCGGGATTGCTCGTTTTGCCCGCGGCCCTACGTGGGGTGGGTTGGGCTAGGGGTTTCTAGGACCGTTATATTCTCGGGCTTTCCCGCCCCGGCCCGTTTTGCATTGGGCTTTTACGGGCCCGGGCAAACTGCCCGTGCAACCCGTTTTGGGGCCTTGGGGCGTGGATGCAGTCGAGAGGTTTGTGTGCAAAACTAAAAGCGATTTTGACGGATGGAATTCTCCATGTGTATTGGGGGATTTCAACGCAATCGATTCCCTTGACGAGGGGCCATATTTTTTTCCCCTGCCATGGTAGAATTTAATGACTTCATAAATGAGATGGAGTTAGTTGATTTACCGCTTGTAGGGGGAACCTTCGCATGGTCTAGAAACAGCGAGATGAAACAATGCTCGAGGATTGACAGATTTCTTGTGTCAACAGGTTGGGTCGAGGCTTTCGGGGGAGTTCTCAAGCCTGCTTACCAAGGATAGTCTCAGATCATGTCCCTCTTGTTTTGAACTGTGAGGGGGTGTGTAAAGGGAAGTCTCCTTTTCGCTTTGAAATTATGTGGTTTGAAGAGCCTGGGTTTCTAGATTGGGTGAAGTTGAAATGGCAATCCTATTCGGTAGGAGGAGATCTGATGTGAATTCGGGTTCAGATTCGAGCCAAGATCGATTCGAAGATTAACGGGAACCTCAATGATAAACAAAGAACGTGGAATTAGAACATTGAATAATGAAAGTAACGAGAATAACGATAAAAACGAAAATAACGAAATAAGAGAAAGGATAGAAAAGAGTCTCCCTTGACCCACTAGGAACCTTGGGATGCGAACGAGAACCGTTGTCGCGATTGCCAAACCATGACGAACGAACATGAAACGCCGAATCCCCCGACTCACGAAGATTGATAAGTTCAAGGTTTGGTTTCCAATCCAAGAAACCCAAATACTCTCACAAACTCAATTGTGGAGAAATCGCAAGTGTATAAGAACACTCAAAACAAAGCTTATGCTTTAATATATTAACCAAGTTCCTCTACAATGAGTTTAGAACTTGCCTTTTATAGGCTTAAAATGCAACAATTACTAAGGGATGAATCAAGTCTCAAAGCTGGTCCAACTTCGGAGAAGAAAACAAGAAGATTGTCCAACTTTGAGGACTGTCTAATCTTCAGACTCCAAACCCAACCTTCAAGTTTCCAGGATTGTCGATTTGACCCTCTAACTTGCATATGAACTTCTCTTGATTTACCGGATCATTGGTAACTTCAATTTGATTCCAAATCTCTCCCACAGGTTGAAGTAAAGTTGCTCGAACCCGCCTCACATAAACACGAGTGATTGGTCCTCTCTTTATGATCAACGGGTCTTGATTATCTTGACCCGAGCTATCTTGATTCCCATCATTCCCTCCCTCTTGAGAAGGATTCGACCTCGAATCATCACCTGAGTCAAACAAAGATAAGTCAGTTGCTGAAACGTTATACTCACCTGGAAGGTCAAGTCGATATGCATTATTATTTAACCGTTCGAGGACTTGGAACGGTCCATCACCCCTCGGGTGCATTGTACTTTGAATCATCTCTGCCTTGTGTTTTCCATCTATGCTAGCTTGCTCTTTAACTGGAATAGGAACAAGATCTAAAGGACTACAAGGGTTAAACCCATAAACAATTTCAAAAGGAGAGTAACTAGTAGCAGGACGGTTATATGCAAATTCGACAAAAGGCAAACTCTCCTCCCAAGCTTTCAAGTTTTTATTCAAAACAGTCCTAAGTAATTGAGATAGGACACGATTGACAACTTCGGTTTGCCCATTCGTTTGAGGATGATACGAAGTAGAAAACAATAGCTTAGTTCCTAATTTATTCCACAAATACTCTTTAGAAATGACTTATGAATTTGGTGTCTCGATCACTCACAATTGTTCTTGGCATACCATGCAAACACACAACTTCTTTGAAAAACAAATCGGCTATGAAACTCGCGTCATCAGCTTTATGACATGTAATGAAATGTGCCATCTTTGAAAACCGGTCCACTACCACAAATACTGAATCATGACCATACTTAGATCTAGGCAGTCCAAGATTGAAGTCCATAGAAATGTCGGTCCAAGGAGAATGTTAAATAGGCAAAGGAGTGTACAACCCGTGGGGTTCCACTCGTGACTTGGCACGTTTGCAAGTTATGCAACTAGAACAAACACGCACTACATTTATTCTCATTTTAGGCCAAAAGAAATGTTCCTTTAAGGTTTCGAGTGTCTTAAATACACCAAAAGGACCCATAAGGCCTCCGCCATGTGCCTCACGTACGAGTAACTCACGCATAGAACATTTGGGTATACAAAGCTGACTTTCGTTGAAAAGATAACCCTCATGCCTATAGTATTTTCCAAAAGCCAATTTTTCACACAATGAGAACACATCTTTGAAATCATCATCATTGGCATACAACTCTTTAATGAAAGCAAATCCAAGTAATCTAGAATGCATGGTAGTGATCAAAGTATGCCTACGCGATAAAGCATCGGCTACTATATTGTCCTTACCTTTTTTATATTACATATGGAAAGGATTCAATGAATTCAACCCATCTAACATGCCTTTTGTTCAATTTCCCTTGACTTTTCAGGTATTTGATTGACTCATGATTTGTGTGGATCACACATTCCCTAGGTCTAAGGTAATGTTCCCATGTTCGAAGGCATCTCATCAAAGCATATAATTCCTCATCATAGGTGGAATAATTCAATGATGCTCCACTCAACTTCTCACTAAAATATGCAACGGGTTTACCTTCTTGGTTCAAAACACCACCAATCCCAACTCCCGATGCATCACACTCCAATTCAAACATTTTTTCAAAATTAGGTAAAACAAGAATAGGTGCAGAAACTAAACTTTCTTTCGAAAGTTCAAAAGCATCCTATTGTTTTTCACCCCAATGAAATTTTACCTCCACCAATTCATTCAACGGCGTGGCGATTGTGCTGAAATTCTTGACAAATCTCCGGTAGAAGCTTGCCAAGCCATGAAAACTCCTTACCTCACTCGCACTTGTAGGAGTAGGCCACTCCTTAATCGCTTGGATTTTTTCTTCATCCACTTCCACTCCTGTGGCACTTACAATAAAACCAAGAAACATTATTCTGTCCATGGCAAAATCACATTTCTTAAAGTTAGCATATAGAGAATGCTCCCTTAAAGTGCACAAAACATAACGAATATGATGTGTTTGTTCTTCCATGCTTTTGCCATAAATTAGAATATCATCGAAGTACACAACAACAAATTTCCCAATGAAATCCCTAAGGACTTGGTTCATCAACCTCATGAATGTACTCGGTGCATTGGTCAAACTAAAGGGCATAACCAACCACTCATACAACCCAAATTTGGTTTTAAAAGCAGTTTTCCATTCATCACCTTCTCGAATTCTAATTTGGTGATAACCACTTTTAAGATCAATTTGAGTGTAGATTATAGTACCATTCAACTCATCAAGCATGTCGTCTAATCGTGGGATAGGATAACGATACTTGACAGTGATTTGGTTAATGGCCCTACAATCGGTACACATACGCCACTCCCCATTTTTCTTGGGTACCAAAATTATCGGTACTGCGCAAGAAGGACTCAAGGATTCATGAATCTTGCCATGATTGAGCAATTCCTCAACTTGCCTTTGAATTTCTTTGGTTTCCTCGGGATTTACTCGATAAGCAGGTCGGTTTGGCAAAGTTGACCCCGGGATGAAGTCAATTTGATGCTCTATCCCTCGAAAAGGTGGCAAGCCACTTGGTTCGTCATCGGGAAAGACATCTTTGAATTCCTGCAATAAAGAAGAGACAAAAGAAGGCACAGTTCTTCATATATCATTAGTAACCAAAGTGTTTTTGAAAACCATGATAAAGACCTCTCTTTTATCCCCCAACTCCCTCGAAACCTCACTTGATTTGACAAAAAAAAATTTGACAAAAAATTTATTTTTCACTCTTTGGCCCTCGGCTTTTCAACTTATTTTCTTCCTCTTTCTCTCGTGTTTCCGCCCTCATATTTTTCTCATTTTCCCTCCTTTTTCTCTCGACACTCTTATTCTCACTTGCTTCCATCAACCCACTCTTTTCATCTTTCCTCTCCACCTCTCTAACCTCACTTTTCCTTGCTTTTTGAAGCTGAAGTTCATGGACTTGTTGTGGTGTCAATGATTGAAGTGTGTGTGATTTACCCTTATGTTTTAAGGTGTAGTGATTCAAGAATCCATCATGCATCACATGGCGATCAAATTGCCATGTTCTTCCCATAGAACATGCCCCACTTGCATTGGGACCACATCAAACATAATCTCATCCTTATACTTCCCAATCGAAAACGAGATCAAGGCTTGCTTAGTCTCCTTTAACTCCCTACAATCATTTAGCCACCGAAGTTTGTAAGGATGCGGGTGCCTAATGACCGGAATGTTCAGCTTCTCTATCACTTCCGTGCTAACAACATTAGTGCAACTCCCACTATCTATCAAACAAATCACAACCTTTTCCTTTAATGTTGCAACAAGTATGAAAAATGTGTTCCCTTTGATGATCACTAGACTCTTTGACTTGGGCACTCAACACCCACGGCTAATGCTTTTAGGGTAAATGGGTCCTCATCCTCACTCTCTTCCTCTTCTTCCCCTCATCATCCCAGGATACATACTCATTTCCCTTCAAGTACACTATCCATTTGTTAGGACATTGGGATGCAATGCGCCCCCTCCCATTACACTTGAAACAAACAATTTCCCTAGCCTTTGATGGTCTTGGGTTCACACCCTTCCCTTTATCTACCACATTTCCCTTTGACGATTCCCCAAATGATTTGGTAGGTGTGGTGCTAGAGTTCTTTTTTCCCTCTTCCCAAGACTTGTTGGGTTTTTGGTAAGAAGATGATGAAGTGTTTTGGCCTCGTGTATGGGTTCCCTTTTTCTTCTTGAGACGCCTTTCCCTTTTAAGGGCAGCATGGACAACATCCTCCATGTCGTCATATTCCCGTTGCTCAACAACCTTGGCTATGTCATCATTCAATCCATTGATAAACCTAGAAATGGTCGTATCAACTTCTTCGATCACATTAGCCCGAGCAAGAGCTAACTCTAATTCCCTGCTATACTCCTCCATTGATTTAGTTCCCTGGGTGAAATTATGGACTTTCTTCATCAAATCCCGGTGGTAATAGTTAGGGACAAACTTCCTACGCATTACCCCTTTCATCTCCTCCCAATCACGAATACGTCCTTCTCCATTCCTTCTACGATTTAGAATGAGTTGTTCCCACCAAACACTAGCATAGTCGGTGAATTCTAGGGATGCTAGTTTTACTTTTTGTACTTCCGTGAATTGGTTACAACTAAAAAGGACTTCCACTTTCCTAATCCACTCAAAGTATTCTTCCGGTTCCGCCTTACCTTTAAAAGGAGGTACCTTCATTTTAATGTTTCTAATTTCCCCTATTCTACCTTGCCTTCTATCCTCCTCGTATTCTCCCTCATCATCCTCATCATCTTCCTGTACTTGCACTCTCCTCCTTGGTTGGTACCTAGGTGGATTTCCTTGAGGTGGTGCATTGCATTGGGTATTTCTAACGTGGCTACTCTTCGGGTTAGTTCCCTCATCATTTCCATCATCCTCGCCATCCCCTCACAAAGGTCTATCAGATTTCCTCCCCCTAAACCTCCATCATTCCCGTTACCCCCGGTTGGTGGAACCTCATCAGTTTGTCCTTGTTGAGCCATGTTTTAGATTACAATTTTCAACAACCTCACAAGTGTATCACTCGTCATGTTTACACTCAACTCACACACACTCACTCTAGTTTCCAGGATAGTCACCAATCCTTGAATAGATCAGCAAATAGAGTCAAAGTGATTGTTCCGAGTGAATCAAGACAATTACAATCTAGGCTCCCTAGGATTCTTTGGGCTATGTTGATAATTCAAAGCGAGAAACAAATCACTTGAAAGTAAGAAAAGAACAAATGCTATAGATGATATATATATGATGAACACAATTTATTTCCAACTCAATTTCAAGTTTACAATTTTCAGATTTTGATGCCCAACAATTTCGGCCCTTTTTTTTTTTTTTTTTTTTTGAATTTCAGATTTCAAGCTTCTGATGTGCTCGAATTTCATCAGATTTTTTTTGTGCTTGCAACAGGGCCTTTTCAAGAACAAATTGCAGATTTCAATTTAAGAATAACAAGAACACTTTCCGATTTTTGATTTTTTGTTTTTCCAATTTTATGAGAATTTCGAAGAAGAAGAACTCAACGAAAAATAGAAAAGACGAATAGAACAAATTCGGGTTACCTCTTCGATTGGCTCTGATACCAATTGATGTGAATCTGGGTTCGGATTCGAGCCAAGATCGATTCAAAGATTAACGGGACCCTCAATGATAAACAAAGAACGCGGAATTAGAACAGCGAATAATGAAAGTAACGAGAATAACGATAAAAACAAAAATAATGAAATAAGAGAAAGGATAGAAAGAGTCTCCCTTGACCCACTAGGAACCTTGGGATGCGAACGAGAACCGTCGACGCGATTGCCAACGACCCACGAACATGAAACGCCACAATCCCCCGACTCACGAAGATTGATAAGTTCAAGGTTTGGTTTCCAATCCAAGAAACCCAAATACTCTCACAAACTCAATTGTGGAGAAATCGCAAGTGTATAAGAACACTCAAAACAAAGCTTATGCTTTAATATATTAACCGAGTTCCTCTACAATGAGTTTTAGAGCTGCCTTTTATAGGCTTAAAATGCAATAATTACTAAGGGATGAATCAAGTCTCAAAGCCGGTCCAACTTCGGAGAAGAAAACAAGAAGACTGTCCAACTTCAGGACTGTCCAATCTTCAGACTTCAAACCCAACCTTCAAGTTTCCAGGATTGTCGATTTGACCATCTAACTTGCATATGAACTTCTCTTGATATACCGGATCATTGGTAACCTCAATTTGATTCCAAATCTCTCCCACAAGTTGAAGTAAAGTTGCTCGAACCCGCCTCGCATAAACACGAGTGATTGGTCCTCTCTTTATGATCAACGGGTCTTGATTATCTTGACCCGAGCTATCTTGATTTCCATCAAGATTCCTGCTTCAGGTTGGCGAGGAAACTGAAGTGTTTGAAAGAGGACCTTAAAAGTTGGAATAAACAGACGTTTGGTAATATCAGAGAAAGGTTGGATAAGGGTCTCGAAGAGGTGAGATCTTTGGATGAGAAAGAAGGTGAGGATGGGTGGAGTAGGGAGGATTATGTTCGAAGATCCACGCTGCAATCAGATGTTCATGTTCAGAGGCTCCTCAAGAGTGAGGAGATAAGTTGGAGATAGAAAGCTCGAATCCAGTGGCTGCGTGAAGGTGATAATAACACGAGGTTTTTTCATCGAATGGCAAGTATTCACAAACAAGGTAATCAGATTCGGAAGGTATGTATTAATGGGGTTTCGCTGGTAGAGGAGGCTGAAATTAGGGAGGGTATAGCAGCGTTCTACGAAGATTTGTATACGGAGGAGGATTCATTTATTAATCTGGAGGGGGTCCTTTTTACAGCTCTCACCCTGGAGAGAGGGTTAGAAACTCCTTTTTTGAAGAGGAAGTGTTCGCTGCGGTCCGTGGTATGAGAGGAGATAAGGCTCCATGACCCGATGGCTTCCCAATGGCTTTCTTCCAGCAGTGCGGAGTTGTTAAAGGATGGTCTGATGGGGGTTTTCAACTTCTTCCACACTCATAGGAGATTTGAGAGGAGCTTCAATGCCTCCTTTATTGCGCTTATTCCAAAAAAGGCAGGTTCGAAGGATATAAAAGATTATAGGCCTATCAGTGTCATTGGGGGGGGGTGTATAAAATTATTGTTAAAGTTCTCTCTATCCGATTAAAAAGGGTGCTAGGGACGGTGATTTTTGATTCTCAACATGCATTTGTAGGAGGTCGCCAAATCACTGATGTGGTTCTCATTGCTAATGAGGTCGTAGACTTGAGGATTCGCAGCGGGAAGGCAGGTCTTATTTGTAAGTTGGATATTGAAAAGGCGTATGATCATGTGAGTTGGGGATTACTTACTTGTTGTCTAGGATGGGGTTCGGAAGATGCCGGAGGGAGTGGATCGTTTCTGTATTTCGACGGTTAGATTCTCAGTCTTGGTAAATGGGGAGCCGGCGGGGTTTTTTGCTAGCTCGAGGGGGCTTCGCCAAGGTGATCCCCTCTCTCGGTTGCTATTCATTATTGTGATGGAAGGCCTAAGTAGGATTGTGGATGTTTCCATTTCGAGAGGTTTCATTAGCGGAAAGGGGATCTGCATTATTGGTCTCTCATCAGCTTTTTGCGGATGACACGTTGGTGTCTTGTGGTGCGGAGATGAGACAATTGGGGTATCTACGGATGGTTTTGCTATTCTTCCAGGCTGCATCAAGCTTGATGATCAACATCCTTAAGAGTGAGATATTTCCGGTTGGGATGGTGGATCTGTTGACAGTCTGGCGAACTTTTTTGGTTGTAAGGTTGGTTCCCTCCCGACCTCTTACCTTGGGTTACCTCTTGGGGCACATTCTACAAATAAAGACATGGAATCTGATCATTGAAAGATTCGAGCACAGATTAGAGGGTTGGAAAAAACAATACTTGTCAAAGGGTGGCAGATTGACCCTAGTCAAGAGTATGTTATCTATTTTGCCTACTTCATGTCTTTATTTGACATTCTGGTTTCAATGGCCAAGAGATTGGAGAAAATGGGAAGAGATTTCTTGTCGGAGGGCCAAATGGAAGAAAGAAAGATGAAGTGAGAGCTAGTCTGCTCTAATCTGAAGTTATGGAGGTTTGGGAGTTAAAAGACTTAAAGTTTTTAACTCCGCTCTTTTGGGGAAATGGTTGTCGCGTAACTTGACAGAGAAGGGGAGCTCTTTGGAGGAAAGTAGTGGTGGCTAAGTACGGGGTTGGGAACCATTTGTGGGATCCCAACATTCTGTATGGTGTAGAGGTGGGGGTTTGGAAAAACTTTAGAAAAAGATGGGATATGGTAAAGCGTTTCATCTCTTTCAAGGTGGGTAAAGGGGACTCGGTCAAATTCTGGCGTGATAAGTGGTGCGGGGATTTGGAGTTGCAGCGGGCCTTCCTGTCTCTGTCCAGCTAGCTAGCTGTTGATATAGAGGAGTTTGTTAGCTCTGTTGTGTTAGTTGACGGTGGATCAGTTACTTGGAATCCTACTTTCAGAAGGAACATGCAGGACTGGGATGTTGACACTCTTAGGGCCTTCCTTGAGTTGCTGTACAAGCAAAAGGTAGACAAGAATTCTGTAGATTCTGTCTTGTGGAATGGGAAGAAAGATAAGTCCTTTTCGGTCAAGTCCCTGTACCATCTTCTGGTGACTAGTAATAGGCTCTTTCCGTGGAATAGTGTGTAGAAGACCAGGCCACCTTCTAGAGTGGGGTTTTTTATGTGGGAAGCTGCGCTGAAGCCATGAAGCCATGAAGCCATCTTAACTGGAGATAATCTGAGGAGGCGGAAGAAAATCTATACTATCGGGTGTTATATGTGCAAGAGGGATGAAGAAAGTGTGAATCACCTTCTGATTCACTGGCCTTTTGCAAGGGAGATTTGGAGCTATTACTTGGGTGATGCTGAACTCGATTAAGGAGCTTCTTTTGTGTTGGACCTGTATAAACGTAGAATAAAAAATAGTTTTTGGGATGCTGCCCCGTTGGCAGCTTGTTGGTCCATTTGGATAGAAAGAAATCTTAGAGCCTTCGAGAACAAGGAGAAGAACTTGGAAGAGATCAAAGATCAGATCATTCTGATGTTGTTCTTTTGGTGTGCGGAGATGATATCACAGGGGTCTAACCCCTTTGTTGATTTTGTGGATAATATTTTTGGTAGTTAGTAAGGGTCTGGATGTATATTCCCTGTGTACATATGACGCTTCACCTTCTTTGAAGCCGTAATTTATAAATCTAACTTATCAAAAAATAAAAGAGCACTCTTTCTAATCTGCCCACTTTTATTTATTTATTTTTTGATAGGTAAGTTTGACCCCTTGTTGGTATGAGGATTGAAACCAAGGACCTCAAGGTCTTTACATGAGTGTCCTTGTCATCTCTCCCCATTTATTTCTTATCCTTGTTCGTTGCCCCTGCCTTGGTGGTAAAGAGAATCGAGAAGCTGGAAAGAGATTTCCTTTGGGATGGAGATAATGAGAAGAGAAAGTTTCACTTAGTTGGGTGGGAGTCGGTCTGTTCCAGCAAGGAGGTTGGGGGCTTAGGAGTCAAACCTCAAATTATTTAATAAGGCGTTGTTGGGTAAGTGGTTATGGAAGTATTTAGTTGATAAAGAGGCGTTATGGAGGAGGTTAGTGATGAGTAAATATGGTGTGGGCAATCACCTTTGGTTCCCTAATGAAGTCCTGTCCTCTCATGGGTCTGGTGTCTGGAAAGGAATTATGAGAGGCTGGGATGATTTCAGCAGATTCATCAAGTTCCAAAATTGGTCTAGGAAATCAAGTCAGATTCTGGAAGGACATTTGGTGTGGGGATACTACTTTGCATCATTTGTTTCCTAGATTATATAACATCACGGTTAAAAGGGATGAACCGGTGAGTTCGCTATTAGTAAGTCATGTTGGGGGGGGGGAGACATGTGGAGTCCTGTTTTCGCAGAAACTTCTATGATTGGGAGATTGAAGTGGTTGTACAGTTTTTGGATCTGCTTCACGGTTTCAAAAGCCAAAGCTCGAGAGAAGATAAAGTGTTGTGGGAGGGTTCTAAGAACAGAATATTCTCTGTTAAATCCTTGTAGTAAAAGCTAAATGGTAGAGGCAGAATCTCGTTCCCATGGAAGGATATATGGAAAGCTGAAATCCCTAGCAGGGTGGCTTTTTTGTTTGGGAGGCAGGTAGGGGAGCTATTTTGACGGGGGAGAATTTGAGATCTCGTGGCATGATTTATGTCAATCGGTGTTATATGTGCAAGAATGAGGAGGAGAATGTGAACCATTGTGAGGCAGTTATGGATTTTCCTTTTCCTATCTGCTGGTGTCTCTTGGGCTATGCCCAAATTTTTCATTGAGTTGATTCGAGGATGGTCGCTATTCAAAAGGAGGAGGAAGAACGTATTCTAGGACTATGCTCCTGCAGCAGTTTGGTGGTGGATCATCTGGAAAGAGAGGAACAGGAAGGCTTTTGAGAATATCGAATCATATATTGGTGGAATTAAGAACAACTTCCTTTTGTCTTTGTGCTTTTGGTGCTCCATTGCCGATCCTAATTCAGAAGATCCGTTTTGTAGATAGCATGGACAGTGCATTTGTTTAGTCTATTATTGATCTTGTATACCCCCGGTGTACAAGGACGCGTCACCTCATTTGACGCTTGTTTATAATACTATACCTTACTTATCAAAAATAAAAAATAAAAAATAAAAAATTCATAATATAAAAAAACCTGTGCATTCCCTCTTTTGGCATCCTTCTCTGCAAACACCAAGTAAATATGGTACATGCTGTGCTTGTGCATTCCCTCTCTTTTTTTTTCCCTTTTAATTATTTGTAATTCATAATTTGTGATTTTTAAAGTTATTTTTCATGTGAGTGGGTAGTTTAAGGTTGTTATATTTTAGGATAGTGAAGAAGTTGCCTGGGTCTTCTTAAAATGAATGGATGGCAAGTGAAAATTGGTAATCGTTATTTAGTCTTGGCCTCCTGGGGCAGTTCTGGAAATCCGATAAAGTGTGAAGGGGCTTCAAAGGCAGCCCTCCTGCTTTATTATATTTATAGATGTATGGGTATGGAGATGGCTTCCAAGATTGGAGCATATATGATAGATACGAAATGGTTGTCTCATGGCTGCTGTTAGATGAAACTAATGTTAGCACACGAGAACTCTGCTCCCTTCTCCTACCTTGCTATTATAAATAAAATACATATCTTACTCCTTTTCTCACTAATTGGTCGTTTTCATCAATGCAGTACTTTTATTCAGTCAAAGGATTTGTTACCTTCAGCATGAATAAATCTAGTTATAGTGAGAAAGGCCCATAATGTAGACAAGGATAGGCTGAAACAGTTAAGGCAAGTGGAATGTTCAATGTCATATACATCCATTTAAAAATAGCACCTTCACATCTCTATCAAATTCAACCCCCTTTATCTTGCATTTCTTTTCAGCCTCTTCGCCTCATTAAGCCCTTCCTTTCGCTTTCTTTCGAATATTGAGGTTCATGTATTTAACTGTCTAGGCTTTCCTACCCAGTTTCTGTACCTTGAATATGATAAATTATTAAGCATTTTTTGGACTAGTGATGGTGCTTCATGCCTTACCCCAAAAGAAGAAGACAATGGTGTGACAACCATGAAGATTGCAGTGGTTTGATAAGTAATGTAGAGAGGAAAATTGGATAGGCCTTTATTCAGCAATGAGAGGGTAGGTGGACAGAGGAGACGATGGCAGGCAGGAGTAGTATTATAGCAAATATCAATGGGAAATCTATGACTTAGTTATTTTTTCATAGTTTAAGCATTAGCGGGTGTCGTGGATGCAACCTCTGGCACTTCAAGTATACTAGCCTCCTTCCATACATCAACTTGAACTTTTTTTTTTACTGGAGTTTGACTGCAAGGCAAGCTGTGAGATCCAATACCACATAGTAAGTGTGTGTGGGGAAAATATGAGTGGCTTAAGAAGGCTTGAGTACTAGCCATTACAACGTGGTGTTGAACATTTTAATGGGACATGCTATCTAAGAAATTGGGCCGGTTGGGAAGGGTTACATGAGCACTCAATATCTAAGAAATTGGGCCGGTTGGGAAGGGTTACATGAGCACTCCATATCGAACAATCAGATGGTGGCTACATTGGTGGTTACGATGTTCAAAATGACTCTTGGGTCAAGGAAAAAAGTTAATACTTTTGGAGCTTCCAGAAGTGTGAACGTGTGCCAGATGATGGTAATATGTCTCAGTAGTGTGCAATTTTCCACAAAGGACATCAACAGCGCTGATCCTTATGCCTGGATGTACCATCTGTGAGTGGTAAAATTGTTACTCATTTCTCAACAAGCAAGCTGGTGAGGCAGCTGTACCATCAGTATACTTGTGTCATATCGATGATCTTTGTAGTCCGAATTCATTACAAGCCAGTGTAGAAATATTGGCTAGATGACTTGGCTTCCAAGATTTGGACATACATTCACACCTTATTTGTGGCAAGTAATTGGAAGTTAAGTGGATTGAATAGAAGTGTGCGTGTGTGTGCCTTTGGCTATTTTCTCCAACAAAAGAAGAGTTCTGAGTTCCGCTTTCAATGTGATCATTTCCTGAAATCATCTCCACTCTAACGTCGAATATTTATTTGGATCATCACTATTTTAATTGTGACGTTCAACTTAGATGCGTATCTTTACAACATTTGATTTTCACTTCTGCAGGAGCTACTTGACTTGGGCGAGGCAATTGGAACTCAAAGTCGGGGTCTTTCTCAAGAGCTTATTAATGCACTTCCGACCTCAAGATTCAAGTCTGGTGGCTTCTTCTTGAGAAAAAGATCCGGTGAGAGGTAATGTTTTGCCTCTGGAATCCAAATAATTACACCCCCCCCCCAAAAATATATATATATATATATATATATAATAATAATAATAATAATAATAATAATAATAATAATAAGTTAAAGGAAGAAGTGGGTATCCCTGTGCTTAGTAAAGAAATAAACTTCTTTTCCTCTCTTTCATAGATTTATCAGGACTGGAATGCAATAGAACTTACTGTTGATAAGAATTAAGAAACTATCTGGCAATAAACATATATTTGGCTGGTTTTGCAAGGGCGCCAGGGAAATGCAAAACTAGCTACACTTTTAATTATGAACGTAATATTTTGAGAAATAAAGATTGAATAGCTTTGTTACAGGGGCATAGGGGCATTGGACCAACTGATCATATTTCATTTGTCTCGTTAAGAAGCAAATTTGATGGTCTTTGTGTGAAGAGGTGACTTTTTCTCCTAGCTGTTAACTTGTTTAACAGCAAAGTCCCCCTGGTCATTAAGGTGCTTTCTTTTTTTATGATGACAAACATTTTAGGTGGATGTCAAGTGTTTAACAATGAGTCTTGCAGTAGGAAATTTAAGGTGGATTATGATAATTTAGGAGCTCAAAGTGTTGCTTTAATGCTGTTGGAAATACATTGAATGTGATGAGAAGTAATGTTACTGACATACTCCCTCCATACCACCCAAGAGAGTTCATGCTTGAAAAATCTAATTATTAAGAGATGTATAATATCATTAGAGTTGATCATAATTACAAAAAAAAAAAATGAGCACAAGTCAAGATGCTCATATCACATGTGGAGGGTAAAGTTCAAAGGTTAAGGAGATTGTATGCTTTAAAACAAAAAGTTCAAAGGTTAAGGAGATTGTAGGCTTAATGTTTTAAAGTGGACTCCTTAGGTGAAATATCTTAAAATAGACTAGTGGAATCTTTGCTTGGAACGAACGGAGGAATTGACAAATGCCCTCTTGCTGCCAAATTAAGTTCAAATTGTTTCTTGAAATAACTAGAGTGTAACTTGCAGTGACATCATTGCATACTGCATACATGGGGAGACTAGAGCCCTTGCGTGTTTGGTTTTGACTTGCCTATTGATTTTTTTCTTTCCATATTTTAATCTTCTCCACAACCGACTCACCAGGACTCACTGTTCTGAAGGACTTTTGGCTGATCCGAAAATGTATGAAGGCTATTAAAGTACTTTTAAGAATCCCATTGAGAGTGTTACCAAGTGAAGGGGATTACCTTTGTACAAGAACATATTATTGTTGTGCAAATGGAAGCAATTCAGTAGGCAACTTAGTTTCATGTAACAGATTGTTCTATACCATCTTCAAGATAGGTAGTGTCTTCCTATAACAGCTGTTATAGGTAGATGATAACCATGCTTCTTAGACTCATCTCAAGTAAAATTGCTCAACTCTAGGGTTTAGTGGAGTTACTTTGGGTTTGTTCTCCATCACAATTTACTGATTTAGTGACTTTGATTTTGTGATTTTAGACTTTCTCTCTCTTTGGTCCCGCTTGCTCTCTCTATCTGGCTCTTAATTTATCTTCACTCATTACAAACAAATTCAAAATCACAAAACCAAAGTCACCAAAAGTGAGAAGTCAAACACACCCTTCAGTTCCAAAAAACCCAAGTGGTATTGCTTGCAAAGTGCAAATCTTTCGACTTACAGTCAGATGCATGAACCTCCTTTTTGTTTTAGGAAGAGCTTCTTGAACTAAATATATCACATTATTCTGTATTGTTGCTTTTTGGGTATTTTTTTGCTTTCTAATATAAGAAAGAATAATGTAAGATCATGTATCGAATCCAGATTCTTTTTGTTGCTCATATTTTCTAGGTTTTTTCTTGAAACAGATGTGTAATTTGTCAAATGAGATACAAACGAGGGGACAAGCAAATAAATTTGCCATGCAAGCATGTTTACCATACTGAATGCGGCTCCAAATGGCTCAGCATCAACAAGGTGAGGTTATGCTTCATCAAAGCTAGATATGGCTTTCCTTAACTTTGTGTTGCAGTTATACTCACTCTGGTTTCTTTCTTTCCCTGTCCTTCTCTCAGACATGTCCTATTTGCAACGTTGAAGTGCTTGGTGAGGAATCAAGTCATTGACACTGAAAACAAAGGGAAGAAGTTCAGCATGTTCTTTACTTCATAGGTTATTTTTATCCTTATCTTTGGGTTTTCTTGAATACATAGAGCTAGTTGAAACCGAAAGTTGTTTCATCTTTCGTGTTACATGTAGAAGAAAGATGTTAGCTTTATAAAAAGTGCGTAGGACGAACTAGATTGGTTCTGTTAGGAGGGACAGCTTGGGAATATGTAAAATTGTTTAGGTTTCAAATTTAATAGTATGGTGCTCCTATAAAACCTGTTTTACACCTCCAAAGCTTAGTTGCAATCGAGTCGCAACTGTTATGATGTTTTCCTGGTTTCTGGAGCTAATGGGATATAATATCCAGAAACTTCAGGGAGTCGTAATCTCAATTCTCATTTTTCCGAATGCCCCTAGACCCGACCCTTTTGATGACAATTTTTCTGATTGATATTACATTTTGCACTATAGATGAAAATGTTTGGATTTTGATGTGAAATCAATGAAGGACACCATTGTTTTTGGTTTCTTCAGCGACAAATTTGTACGTGTCCAGTATTGTTACCCTTGTAAGTTGAGTTTTCATGTGTATTGTATGTATTTTGGCCTTCCAAGATGGTTGCCTTAAGCTAGGGATCAGTATAAATTTGGCGAAAGTCTGGTAGTGGGTGAACAATACATACAAGCCCTGAAAGTCTGGTAGTGGGTGAACAATACATACAAGCCCTGCATCTATCCGATATAGGATGAAGATAGATTTATTATTCATATTTGATTATTAATATTGGTTTAATGTGTATTAAAGCCCCTGAAAAAGTAAGGGTAAAGTGGTAAAAGTGATGTTCTAAAAGGTAAGTTTCAAAGTGAACAATTATTTTGATAATTTAGGGACGGAGGGAGTATTACACAAGGCAACGGGTCGGGTTTGGGTCTATTCTGCCAAACTCTTATCCCCCCTAATCTATAATTTCTTGACTCCTAACTTGCTCCTAAGAGCATTTCAAATGGTGATGCTCATAAAGCTTCACAAAAATTTCAAAAGGTTTATGGTCATAGTGGAGTGTCAAGTTACCATTTGAATGTTTGAAAAGGTCGAAGAATATCAGTCAGTTCATGTATGACATAATGAATCTCTTTGAAAAAAAAATTTGGTAAAAGGTAAAGAAAAGGTTTATAAAAAAATAAAATGTTTAGTAGTGTGTTCAAGTTGTAAAGCTATTGTATGTTTATCTATAGTAGAAAATGTTTATAAAATAATGATGTGATATTATGGATAAACCTTTTAATGGTTTATTGTCAGAGATGCTACTGACTACTAATTGATTGAAATCACAAATGAAGTAAAATAAATTATCATTTAACTCACATTTTTCTCTTATAAAGAAATGGAAAAAGACTCAATAATATAATTAAAAAGCTAAAAAAATATTCCATAATCTTTTTTATCACAATTCACTTAAGTTTTGTCAAAAAGAAAATGCTTAAAATTTTGAAAATATGCACTAAATAACCAAACTTTAGCCTCAAAACACACAAAATGAAAATCAAGTAGTTAAACTTCATAATTTGTACTCTAAATATTATAATCTCAATAATATTACTAATAAGGGTGATATAGTAATTTATTAAATAGAAGGTAAATGTTTGATTGACATTAACAATAAGGTTAATATAGTAATTATGTATACACAGGTTGAGTTATATAGGAGTGTGCGTATACCCAAACGCACTCCAAAACATGCGATCTTTTGAATTTCCTTATCAAACTTGCTCTTAAATGATTGAATTACAATCGGGTTTGGGTTTGGGTCCGGTTAAAATAAATTCTCATCCCTAGGCGACACTTTTATTTATAGGGATTATGCGTTTTAGTAAAAAAAAAAAAAAACTCCCTCTGTTCCTAATTTTTTTTAAACTTTTTCCTTGTTAAGTCTTTTAAAAAGTATCTTTAATCTTTCTTTTTTTGAATATTGCTTTTATCATTTAATTTTTATTTTAAGTAATAGGCACCACTTTCACATAAGCATTCTTTGTAAAACACACATTGTTAAATAAGTCAATTTTTTTAAAAAATTTATATTTTAAGTCGATATTAAGGGTGAATATATAATTATGTATAGCTTATGTTCGTTCACTAAGGAAGTATTACACACTTTAAAAATAAAGGAGATTAAGGGTAAATCCGTAAAGGAACACGTTGTAGCTAAACACCTGAGCTGTCGCATTAAAAATGAAATAAATTAATAAATAAAAATAAATGAGAAACTCCCAATCTCCCCCCAACGGTCGAAAAAGAGTATTAGTACGCCTTTCTCTCTCTCTCTCTCTCTCTCTCTCTCTCGCTCTACCCTCCAACGGTCATTCCCCTTGAGTTCTCTCACCGCCAACATTTTCCTTCCAATCCCCCCCCCTCTCTCTCATCTGCTCATTCAAACCCAACTCTGCTTTCCCCTTTTAGTCTCTCCTCGACTCCTCCCACTGTCAAAACACACACACACACACTACACAAGAGAGAGAGAGAGAGAGGGCAAGATAGAGAGAGATGGAAGTGGCTAAAATCGACTGGGAAGACTCAAAGTTCGAAAAAGATGACATTTACGAGCATATCAACGCCCCTCAATGGATCGATTTCTCCGCTCCCAGCCACGACCCTCAACACAACGACGACGCTTGGTTCTGCCGCCCCGGTAATTCAACATAATATCATTATCAATTCAAAGTTTTTTGTTTGATTATGTATACTTTTTTAATCATTTGTTGGTTTACAGATTGCAATCATCCCAAAACAGTTGAAGATTTCCTCAAACAACAAACCCATCATTCCAAGGTTACATTCCTTCATGAATTACCCATTTAATTTGGTTTCCAAGAAAATTTTCGTTTTACTAGATTTAGGATTCCCAGATTACTCATAATGTGGAAAAACTGTAGTTACCCATTTGATCATTTCATTGAAGCAATCGGATATTTTGAAAACCTTGGAAAGATCAGCTGTGATGCTTCCAAGAACCAAGACAAGATTGAACATAGGATTCAAGATTTTTAAAGTTTAATTTTATTGATTTTTTTTCTCGTTTTTGGTTCTGTGAAGCTTTTGAGGTCAGCTAGTGTTTCGGAGGTCCTTCCGCTGGGTGATCGGAATCGAAGGTAATAACAACCCTACAATCGATTTAAATAGATATGTAGTGTTTGGGCAGCATAAAACTTTAATCCTCAGATTTGGAACTGAACTTTGTTAAGTTTCCAATTCAAAGTTGTTAATTTGATGCTCCTAAACATGCCGTAATTCTCCATTTTCATTGTGACAAATCTAAACCCCCAAGTTATATCCAATCAGGGATGTAGCATTGAAAAAGAGAGGAATTCCTCAACCTACAATTTGGTCTGGTATAGATTTGGATGGTAATAGATATGTTGAAGATAGTGAAAATCAGAACCCCAACATGTCCACCCCGCCATATCACAAATCTAGATTGATGAAAGAATCGATCAAATCGAGCGCGGAGAAGAAACTGGTTGACATCCCCTTGCACAAGGAAGAGACGACTCAGAGGCTGAAAAGTACGTTGTCAGCACGCAATCTGTTTGCCAGGAAGGATATACTGAATCAGATAACTGAGTTCTGCTCTGCACTGAAGAGATTAGCGAGTGGAGACAAGGAGAGAGAGGATGGGGAGAAGGAGAACACGAAGAAGAGTCCAGTGGCTGCCGCAAGGAAACAGGAGGCGAAAGAATGTTCTAATGATAATAATTCAGGGGTGTTGCGGGAAAGAGCAAACGAGAGGAAGCCCCTGCTCGACGCAAGGAAAGAGAAAATTGAAGTAACGGAGAAGAGTGGCGCAAAAGAGGCGCTAATAAGGAAAAAGTAAGCCTACTTCCGTGTGTGTGTGTGTGTGTGTGAATTGCTTGAATATTGAAATTCATGTACTCAGTTTCACCGTGGTGATCAAATTTACAGGAGAAATGACGACGCGGAGAATACCCCACCAGTGTCTGTAAACTTGAAGACCGTAAGGCGCAAAGAAGAAGAGAGTTTGTTGCAAATCCGGACTAATCCTCCCTCTCCTCAATGTTTTTCGGCCAATCGTGCACCGATCAAAGCCACCCCACCTAAGGCTTTCAGGCCTAGACCTCTGGTACGCTTTTAAGTTTCTACTTTCACAATATACAGTTGTTTTTCGTCTCATGTATTATAATTGGACTGATTGAATTGCATGATGGGGGGCTGTGTTTGCTAATTAGGAGAGGAGTGCATTTCAAGAGCTAGAAGAAAGTAACAAGGAGGTGAACAAGGATGAACCTGTGTCCAGAGGCGGCCCTAATGGAAAAATTGCATCTGCCGATGCAGAAAGAGAAGCAAGAACTTTGGATGTCTTATGGTTCTTGAAGCCCTGCACACTTTCTAGCTAAGAAATGGTTAAAAACCATTCATTCATTCATTCTTTTCCTAATTTCCATATGAAAAAACAATAAACAGAGTTTATTCATTCATTATTTTAGGGAGATAGAGGTGTCGTCGAGCTTTGTTCAGGATGGTATTTGAGAAAATAAAGCTGTAGCATAGGATTAAATCATTGTAGTTAATAAAATTATCTAGTTCTGCAAATGTCATTTCGAGTTGTGCTTTATAATAAACACTGAATATTGTGGCTCCGTTACTTTGTTACTCCTCTAAGTAGTCGATGCACTGATGCCCCTTAAACAAAGCGCAATATACAATGGGGGGAAGCTCGTAAACCCCCTCAAACAATGCTGCAAATCTCAAGTCTTCAACGTGAGAAAAACTAGGCAAAAGTTTGCATTTATACGACTTATAGAGGCGCCAAATCTAACTCTAGCTAACTATAAACAAAAGCTGCACTTTGAGAAGGAAACTTACAAGAAGCAAAAAGTACCAGAACAAGATATTCACGTGTATAATTTGTTATGCAAAATCTGCTGGAGATCCATTATGCCTAAAGCCCTTCTGTTCTAAATAGGATACTGCACTCATCATCATCATAACCCCGCAAAAGATTGTCTTTATTTACTCAAGCAAGGATACTGGGTCTACCATACAAGGAAGTATCACTCATTATACAACGCTGCATTACAACGCATTAGCAGTGAATATGCCCTGTTTCTGGCCAAACCACAAGCAAGGATCCCGGGTCATTACAACTCATTAGCAGTGACAACACCTTGCTTCTGGCCATAACGAGTAATTAAGGATACTTATAAAACGCAGTAGCAGTGAAAATGTCCCCATCTCTGGCCAGCGTTTTGGCCAAAATGCGCTGCCATACTCGGCGTTAAGAGCAACAACATAAACATGGGTGCTCACTTCATCAACCCTACATATGTTTCAGTCTACAATGTTTGAATGTCATTGCAAATCATAGCATTCTTATATCATGGGGTTTCACCATAACTAACATCTGTTTTTCTGACGCAGCCGAAATAACAACGGGAACTCTCTCCACAAGAAATTACCCAATTTGGCCTTAAAACGAACACATCATGGGGTACCCCGGTGAGTCTTGTAGATCTGATCGAAGGCTTTGATTTAACGTATTATGGGCCCCCATAGTTCATCCAGATAAAAATTTATGACATACCCATGGAAGAATCCACTCCATTACTGAATTTTCTCAAATTTCTGGTCATCATCTGGATCCGACAACAAATATCCAACCGTACGCAAATTGAGGAAATCTAGAAACCCACGCACGAAAACCACAAACAGTAATAATTAATAAAATTCTGCAAGAAATGTGAGAAAAGTACTCTTCATTTACATCAATTCTCGAACTTATATTTACATCACCACAAACCTACACCTCAACATACACAAAAGTAAAACTTATAAAAGAAATAAATGAAAAAATTACAACCAGAGAAAGGGAAATTGAGATCTGACATTTATTTATAATATTTATTTTCCCATCAGAGTAAATTAATTACCTAGTGTTACACAGCAAGCAATTCAGGATCCTAGAGCAAGCATACCGTACGCGAGGGTATACCCTACTAGTATACAGGCTAGACTCCCTCAACAGATCCTCCATGGTCTCTATAAACAGATTCAAGCTTCTCAATGGGGGCACATACAAAGTCAACGGCACTGCTGAAAACGCCACTGCAAAGAACAAGTGCAACATCTTCCCCGCCTCCCTACCCAAAAACTAAAACTCACCCGATTGACTTGGATTCTAGAGATAGAAAAGGAGATTTCTAGAGAGAGAACCCAGATGAAATATTTTTGGGGGTTGGGGTTGGGGATGACAGAGTGAAAGGTTGGATTTTTCAATTTTGGAGTTTAGTTGGAATAGGTTTATCTTGGTACTATGTTGAGTTATATATAAAGCTAAAGTTTGAGGAGGGAGGAGAAAGCTAATTTAGGAAATTGGAGTCTGGATCTTTATTCAAGTAATTGACAAGTGTTAAAGTTGTTTTTATTTTTAAATCATTGGGAATCTTCTGGATTGTTATTGGCTAATGTGGATGTGGGGTTGCCATTTTTCCACCCATAGATTTGATCCAAGCCACTAGAATTTTTTGGTTAGATTAGCACTTAGCAGTTGTCCTAATCTGAAAAGTAGACTAAAAATGTAAAATGTGGGATTTTTTTTTTAGGATATACTCCCTCCGTCCCTAAATAATTGTCCTGTTTGACCCAGCGCACAGTTTAAGAAAAAGTAATTGACTTGATTATTTATATTGATTTAATGTGTAGTTTCCATTAATGTCCATGTATATGTGGCTCATAATTAAAGTAAAGTGAAAAAGTAAGGGTAAAGTGGTAAAAGTGATGTTCTAAAAATGTAAGTTTCAAAGTGAACAATTATTTTGGGACGGACGAAAAAGGAAAGGAGGACGATAATTTAGGGACGGAGGAAGTATTATATAAAACAGATCGTGCGATTGGAAAAAGCTATTTACCGATCAATATTTGATTTTACCAAACACAATCACCTGTCAGAATTAAATCTTTAGGAAAAGTTATTTACCGACCAGAATTTGATTTTACCAAAGACAATCATCGGCCAGAATTAAATCTCATCTAAACTGTTTTTATCTCAACCTAATCTAACCGTTTCCTATTCACATCTTTCTTCCTAAATCTCATCTAAATTGTTTTTATCTTAACCTAATTTAACCGTTTTCTATTCACGTTTTTCTTCCTACGTTTTTATTTCAATCGGCTTTCTTCCATCCTTTTTCAGGCTTAGTTGTTTTTTTTTGTTCTCTTTTTAAATTTTGTACTCCTTCTTTCTTCTTTTTTACCGTCTAATCCCTTAATTATTTATTTATTTATTTATTTGATTCTTCTCTTTCATTTTTTAGTAAATCACTTTTGACCACCACCCCCTATCTTTAGTTTCAGGAGAGAGAAACTAAAAAGGAAACGAAAATTGGTAGCTGAGTTCTCACTAATTTAAATAAATTTAAGTACTGTTATGATATTAGCCAAGATTTTTCAATGTATAAGGCCATAATTATTAAATTAGAATTTAGTTTTTTGTTTTTGTTTTTTTTTTAAACTTTGTACTCCTTCTTTCTTCTTTTTTTCATTCATGTAAAATGGGCTATTAAATCTATTTGATGAAATAGTTATATTCTATCTTTATATTTATATATATATATATATATATATATATATATATATATATATATATATATATATATATATATATATATATATATTGATTTATTTGACATCGTCTCATACTTACATCGTTTCATACTGACGTCGTGTTATAGGCACGGGCACAGAATCTAGTTAATATAATGTTTGGTCCCTAAACATGTCGAAAAGAAGGTCAAAATACGAAAAACACCCTGAAGTTTTCATCAAATCCCAAAACGGTACCCAACCTAAGGTTTGTGCCATACGCATACCTGACATTACAAATTGTCTCATATTGCACCCTAGCCCTAACGGGCGTTAGAAAACTAACAGAAAGTTAGCATGTTCATCTCACATGCAGGGGTAATTTCGTCATTTTTATCAAAAAATTTCTTTGATTCATCTTCTACAAAAAGGTAAAGGTAAAGGTACCCGAGTTCCTCCACATTGTTTAATTTTAAACCCTAAACCCAACGTAAAGAATTTGATTCCATCAACCCTTCGGGATCCTAATTCTCTGT
This sequence comes from Codonopsis lanceolata, assembly GCA_013146195.2. Taxonomy (NCBI): domain Eukaryota; kingdom Viridiplantae; phylum Streptophyta; class Magnoliopsida; order Asterales; family Campanulaceae; genus Codonopsis; species Codonopsis lanceolata. The sequence continues at coordinate 72,361,222 of CM028383.1, forward strand.
ATCAATTACTCCACTCTTCAATTCCATTCTGAAACTCAAACGTGATTGTGTGTGTGTGTGTGTGTGTGTTAGAGATATAGATTATAGTTGTATGAGAATGAGTGTACTGGAGAAGATAACTGCAAGCACGGAATTGACTGAACTGAAGAAATTCAAACTTCAGAAAGCATTCTCGCTCTGATGCTTGAATGGAAACATCTCGAAGAATACATGGATTCCTCCCAAAATTCTTTCCAGGAATGTTTGGATGAACTCCAACTTAAGGAGAAGTATTTGAATTCCGTCCAAGAATCAGTTGTGGAGAGCAACAAGGAGATGGAGTCTATTCGAGTTTCAATCGAAGGTAAAATCAAGGAGTTGGATGATAAGGAGAGGGATTTTCTAGTGTTTCAACAGGTTAATGCATTGGATTTGAAAGAGAATCAGTTGGGTTTAATTGGAAAGTCTATTGAGGAGATAATTAAGCTGGTTGAATTGGGAGAGGAAAAGCTTGCTGCTAAGAAAAGATTTGCAGAGGGGATTTTCAAGAAGTTTAAAGTTAAGGAGAAATAATTTGAGGATATCCAAAAAAATCTACTAGGGAAAGAATTGAGGAGATCAATTCCAAGGAAATGCAATTGGAAAAACGCTGCAAGGAGCTTGAGCTAGAGAAATCAAATCAGAGGTGAAGCAAATTAGTAATTTCTTAAATTGTTTTATGGACTTGCAGAGTTTGTTAGATAACTTAGATGTTCTTCTACTTATTTTTTGATGAATTAAACAATGTAGAAGATGAATTAAAGAAATTTTTTTGATGAAAATGATGAAATTACCCCTGCATGTGAGATGCACATTCTAACTTTCTGTTAGTTTTCTAACGCCCGTTAGGGCTAGGGTGCAATATGGGACAATTTGTAATGTCAGGTATACGTATGGCACAAACCTTAGGTTAGGTACTGTTTTGGGATTTTGTGGAAACTTCAGGGTGTTTTTCGTATTTTGACCCGAAAAAAATGTTTTGGTTCTCGGACATTAAAACAATCGAATGTGGTCCCTGGACATGTTTTTTTGGATCAATTTCCCCCTCCCACCGTTAGCGTTAGTTTTGCGGTCTGTTTTTTAATTGACAAGAATGCCCTTGGTCTAAACAAGTACATGATCTATATACTAGCAGATGAAAGCTAAGATTTATTTATAAAGATTTATATAGATATGACCATCATCTCCATACACAGCATCTCAGTGCATCCCTCATTTACCATCGTCCCCATCTCTAGTGACCCTTTTCCAGCTCATCGTTCCGTTTATCTCTCCTTGCAGTCCGCCGGAACCCCTCCCACATTCAATCCATAGGGGGTCATCTCTACCCAAAGCCCACCACCACTGAAACCTAACTCCACCAACATTTTCCCTGGCGACCACTGTAACCCTAAACCTCGCCGTCATAGCCTCCTTCTTGCGCCACTGCCAACATCCACCGTTGTCCCAATTCCAACGCAATCCACCCAGCGTCACCTCTGCCATGGCAGCCCCAAAGTCACCGTTGTAACTCAACATTGCGTCTCTTCATCACCAATGTTGTTTGAATGTTCATCTCTACCCTAGTTCGACATTCACGTAGCCGGGCCCACTATTCTCTAACCTTCATTCAACCTGCTAGCAACCCCAATCCAGCCTCTCGCACTGGCGACGCCACACCCCACTGTTGCCTCTGCCATCGTAGCCCAAATTCCGGCAACTCTTACTTCAATTCCCACTGTGGGTTTTGATGGATTTGTGAACTTCTTTGTAATTTTAGGAAAGCATGCTAGTAAATTTACATACACAAATCAAGATTTTCAACGCCCCATGCTGCTTCCATCAATCTCAAGGGATTCTACTAGAAACGAGGTCGTTGGTGGTTGGAATCGGAGAAAGAAGGGACAAAAATAGAAACATATTGTTGGTGCTTCCCTCGTCGGATCTGGAGAAAGCGTTGAGCGGCGACCAGATCTGGGCAGAATAAGTGTTAGATAAGAGAGACAGATGATGACGGAAGGGCAACTTGGAGCCAACGGCTATGACAGGCAAAACGCTGGAGATGGAGGTGAAAGAAGGTTGAAGGTTGAAGATGGAGTTTGGACCATGCTTTTGTAATTTTGTCAAAGGTTGGAGATGAATTCTTTTTGAATTTAACACATTAACCCCCTATATTTCTAACATTTTGAAAAGAGTCCATATTAAACTTTTTAGTGAGGCTATTTTTGGCATTTGAAATAATATTTGACGAAAAATGTAACGCTAACGGTGAGAGGGATCCAAAAAAATATGTCCAGGGACCACCTTCGATTGCTTTAATGTCCGGGGACCAAAATATTCTTTTTCGACATGTCCAGGAACCAAATTATTATTTAATTCTTTTTTTAAAATTTTGATGGGATTTTTTAATCTAGTGGGTTGATGGGAATTTTTTTATTTTGTTAGTAGTACAATGTATGTGATATTTAGTTCCCTCCGGATGATTTTTAATAGGAGACTTCGTGGTTTGATTTCGGTTTAGTTTGGTTTTGTAGTTTGACAAAATATTTTTTGGTTTGATTTCGGTTTAGTTTGGTTTTGTAGTTTGATAAAATATTTTTTCATTAATTTAATGAACATTAAAATATAACAATAAAAATGAGGTAAATAAGATTTTAATTTGTAATTAATATTATATATTAAAATATAACATTATTAGAAGTAAAATATTATAAATAAAACAAGGATACACTCACACAGTCAATCTTCTATTGCAATTCTAAATAACATGCAAACAATGGGGAAAAAATGCGCTGAAAATTAAGATTTTATTTGGTTTAGTAATTAATATATATATTCAAGGGCTCAGATATGCATATTAAATAATCCGATGGCTCAGAATAGTTAATAAATGTTATATAATATATTATATATAAGAAATATATATATGTTTGGTTTGGTTTGATCTCAAAAACCGCAAACCGAACGGTTTTTCAATTTCCGAAACCAAAATCAAATCGTCTTGAACCAAACTGACTGGCTTAGTTTGGTTTGGTGGTTATGCCTTACGCCTTTAATTTTCAATCTCTTTGCACTCCTATATTTTTTTGTAGCTAAAAAAAGTACATCATGCACACGATGTATAAAATAAAACACTTTCATGCATCGTAATGTACATATGATGCATGATTTTAAACATCATGACTCATGAAGTGTATTTTTCTGATTACAAAAAATATAAAAATGTAAAACGGTAAAAAAAACATAAAAAATTAAATTGACTCGTAATTTTTTCAATTAGGATTCTTACCGTATAGAGGCTAAACAATACTACATCCCCTCTTAAAAAACATATATATATATATATATATATATATATATATATATATATATATATATATATATATATATATATATATATATATATATATATATATTCATGTTGACTTGAAATACAGACCAAGAAAAAAAAACTACTCCCTCTGTCCCTTAATAATCGTCTTGCTTGACCCGGTGCACAGTTTAAGAAAAAACAATTGACTTGATTATTTATATTGATTTAATATGTAGTTTCCTTTAAAGTCCATGTGTATGTGGCTCATAATTAAAGTAGAGTGAAAAAGTAAGGATAAAGTGGTAAAAATGATGTTCTAAAAAGGTAAGTTTCAAACTGAATAATTATTTTGGGACGAATAAAAAAGGAAAAGGAGAACGATAATTTTGGGACGGAAGGAGTATAAATATTAAAATAATGTATTCTTTTCAAAAAATACTCATGTAAAAGTGGTGTCATCAATTAAAGTCAAAACTAAATCAAATGTAAAATAGTGAAGGAAATTTCATACGAATGAAAGATTAGAAAGTGAGGAAATTTTTTATGTTTGCTTGATATTTGACCAAGTAAAATATAACTAAATATTATTCTCTCCGTCCTTAAATTATTATCCTTCTTTCTTTTTTCATTTATCTCAAAATGATTGTCCAGTTTGAAACTTACTTTTTAAGAACATCAATTTTATCACTTTACCCTTACTCTTTCACCATACTTTAATTATGGACGATATATACATGAGCTTTAAAGAAAACTACACATTAAATCAATATAAATAATCAAATTAATTATTTTTTCTTAAACTATATGCCGGATCAATTAAGATGATTATTTAGAGACGGAGTGAGTAGTATTTAAAAAAGTTTTGCAACATACAAAGTTTCGTTTCCAAAAAACGTAAAATAATCATTCCTCGAAAAAAATGAAAACATTAATTGAAGATCACGATGATCGGTCGTGACTCGTGAGCATAGCAGATAAGAAATTAAGAATCACGATAAGATAAGGCCCATGTATATCTCAGGCGGAAGCACGTGACATGGTTACTCGCATCCAATCAAATTGAATCAATTGAAATTACGTTATATTTACTTTTTAAGAAAGAAATTAGTTTTTACACGTTAATTAAATTGTACATAAACAAAATAAAAAAGATTTGTTTATTAATAATTATATATAAGTATATCATCAATCATTATAGATTATAAAAAAATTCATTAACACAACATTTATTGTTTTATTAGTTAGTTTTTCATCTTTACCGCATATCAATATCTTCAAACCAAAATAATTTGTTACTCTAGAAACTACAATATATAACTGTCCATGACCAAATATTGATTTTTTTCAAAAAAAGACTTACGTGCAATTATTGACTTTGACACTTGTTAATTATCATTGCATATGATACCAACAATGTAAATTGTTTCTCTGAAACTTAAAAACAGTCTTACATCGGATAGAGTTAATGACAATCTTTAGATAAAAACATTTTTCCAACATTGCTTCCTTTCAAAAAAATTATTTTAACAATGTGATCCCCAAGATTTATGATGATTACTCTTGTTACATTGCACAACCTTGCAGCATGGTCAATGTTTCTCAATAACATTACTGGAACATTAATTTTAATTGTCAATTCATGGATTGACAACCTCGAACACTTTATATTATTCAAAAACTCAGTATAATGAATGTTTTTTAATAAACTTGAATTTTTTCCATGTAAATAGAATCTGAACTCAAATAAGTTTTCCTTTTAAATGATTACTTTTATTAAATTATATTTGTATTTTTGTATTTTATGAATAAATAAATTTATGAGAAGAAAATAAGCTAAAATCAAAACAACTAAATTATTTTTACTGTTAACTATTATTTTTGTTTGGTAAATTATTTTGATTTTAATAACTTCAATTATATTTTTTTTGGTTTTATTGACTTCGTAACTATTATTTTTGTTTATTTTTAAAATTAGTTTTATAGAAACATTTTGTTCAGTAATATTTTATTATTATTTTGCTAACTTCAGTTAAATTGTTTTGTTTTATTGACTTTATAACTATTATTTTTGTTCCATCAAATGTTTTTATTTTACTAACGTATTTTTGTTTTACATAACTATTTTTAAGAATTTGTTTTAAAATTTTGTTCAGTAAATTATTTTTATAATTTACTAACCTCGGTTTAAATTATTTTTGTTTTATGGATTCCGTAACTATTATTTTTATTCCATCAAATATTTTTATTTAACTAATGTATTTTTGTTTTACATAGCTATTTTTAAGAATTTGTTTTAAAATTTTGTTCCGTAAATTATTTTTATTATTTTAGTAACCTCAATTTAAATTATTTTTATTTTTATTGACTCTGTAACTATTATTTTTGTTCCATCAAATATTTTTATTTTGCTAACGTATTTTTGTTTTACATATATATTTTCAAGAATTTATTTTAAACTTTTGTTCCGTAAATTATTTTTTTTACTAACCTCCGCATTAAATTATTTTTGTTTTGTTGATTTTGTAACTTTTATTTTTATAATGACTTATTCCATAAATTATTTTTATTTTACTAGCCTCTTACATTTTTATTTTCTTGACTCCGAAACTATTATTTTTGTTTTAGTTACTATTTTTTATATTTAAAGAGAGAAAAATATTTAAAAATAATTAAAAAAGAGGAGATGATAGTGATGAGAGGAAAAATAGGGAGGAGACGGGGGAGAGAAAAAAAAATACAACCAAAGAACATAGGAGAGAGAAAGAGTAAAATGGTAACTCAAAAGTTAATAATTTAAAAGTGAGATTTTGGAGGAAGAAATCAACCCTTGCCATTATATTTATATATATATATATATATATATATATATATATAGAGAGAGAGAGAGAGAGAGAGAGAGAGATAGAGAGATATTTTGACAAAAAAGCTCATTTCAAAATCAAACTTTTTTTAAATGATATATATTTTTAGTAGTTTATTAGTAATAAAATGATACTTTTATATTTTAAGTTTTGAAAGTTGAGTAAACAAAAATGTTAGATTTACTACTATTTCTACCACTGAGCCTTGATAAAGAGCAAATATATTTTAATAAAAGATAATTTTACCCTTCACTCTAAAGCTTGATAATAACAATAATGGTATAAATAAAAATATCTACAAAGCAACACCCAACTCATTATCACATAGTCCAATAAGCCGATCGTAATCTGAATCTAATAATATAAATAAAGTTTGATTAAGTCTATTTTTTGAAATTTATAATCGATTCGATTTTTTATGTTTTTCCTCAACTGAAAAAAAAACAATTTTCAATACAAAAATGGACTAACGTTTTCTTTTTATATGTTTGAGGGATATCAAAGTTGAAAAACATGAATAAAAAAATAAAAGTAGAAAAACATGAAGAAAAAAAAACAACAAATAAAAAAAAACAAAAAAACAAAAGAAGAAGCAAAAAAAGTGTGCATATAGCCGCCCCTGCTAACCTACAAACATATTGGCCCATCATATCACTCCATCACCTCACCTGCTCACCATCATCACTCCCTCAATTAACTCTTCCTTCCCCTCATCCAAATTCCCTCTCCACAACACTCTCTCTCTCTCTCTATCTCTCTCTCTCTCTCAACCAGTTTTTTCGTTCACCTCCTTTTTTTCATCTCATAAGTCTACCTCTTTCTCCTCATTTTCTATTTTCGTATCAACTAAAAAATACTTCAACTTAACACAAATTCATTACAATTTTGTAATTTATGAACCAAAAAAAGTGTTTATCTTTTCGAGGGCGTTGCCCCCTCGACCTAACCAATTGATCAGGCAGGTCGATCCTTGTTTCATTATCCAACAATGATGATTTTTTAATCAAATGTATTTTTCGGAGTTGTTAAAAAAGACGATGACATTTTCAGAACAATATTTCAAAAAATAACATTTTTTTAGGTTAAAAAAAACGGGGTACTGGGGGGATTACAAATTTTGAAAAAAAGACCGGCCATAATTTCACCCAAAAAATTAAAAAAACACTTGTATTTAAATTTAAAATTCAAAATCAAGTAATCAATACAAATCCAACAAAAAAAATAATTCAACGACATTACCTAAGTAATAAAATTTAAAACATAAATCATTAAAACTTCATAATTAACTTTAAATCAATCAAATGACATTACCTAAGTAATAAAATTTAAAACACAAATCATTGAAACTTCATAATTTACGTTAAATCAATCAATCAAGTTGTTTAATTGGTAGTCATAACATAGGTATTATTATACTCCGTATTAAGTAATTCAAATTAGTTTTCTTCTGTTTTCACGCATGATATTTTAATAATTTCTTAGGATGGCGTAGGCTATCTAGTTAGATTTTGCTGAAATCTATGAAAATTAGGAGTCCAGATCTCCTATACCACTTGTGTGTATCATTGATGTACCATTTTTCATCTCAACCATTGCATCTCAATTCATTACATCTTAACCAATTGAGATGAAAAATAGTACATCAATGATGCACACAAGTGGTACAGGAGATCTGGACTCGAAAATTAGGGGTGTAAATCAGAACCACCGAATCACATAATTTGAACCAAACCAGACCAAACCAGTCGATTTGGTTCGGTGTTGATCGAAGATGGTTCGATTTCGGTTTCAATAATTAGAAAACCGTTCACTCGGTTCGTGGTTTTTGGTATCGAGCCAAACCAAGTCAACCTATATATTTTATTTATTTATTATATAATATATATTATATAACATTTGTTAATTATTCTGAACATTTGCATCATCTTGTATGTATAAACCAAACAAAATCTTGATTGTTGGAAGACTATTATTTATTCTTTTGTTTGTGTTTATTTTGGATTTTGTATTGTTTTCTTTATGACAATTTGTTTTAGTAGGTTATATTCTAATTTTGATGTCAATTCCAAATTAAAATCTTATTTTTATTGTTATTCTTAATGTTGGTTAAGTTGATTAAAAAATATTTATATAAACTACAACCAAACCAAACCAAACCAAGTGGTTCAGTTCGGTTCAAAACCTTACTCGGTTCGGTTTGAGATTTGTGGAACCAATAGGGGCGGTTCGATTTGTGGTTTTGGTCTAAACCAAACCAAACCACTTACACCGTAATGAAAATAGCAGAAAAACTTACTCTTTCATACAATAGGCTAGATTGACGACTCAAAAAATCTCAATAGAGATGTTAGTCGGGCCAGCCGCTGGTTTCGGTACGTTTAAACGATCTATCTTTTTTTGGTTTATACGGTTCGACCCTACGTTTTCCGACCATATTAACATCTCCATGTGACCTTTTTAAAGCTTTTTTGTGGCTCTAACGTGTCACATCATTTCCACCTCAAAAATCAAAAACCTCAAACCTCTGTTCACTATAAAAAAAACCTCCCAACAACTTTTTTATGCGTCTCACTTTATTTATACCACTTTTACTTTCATATATATATATATATGTATATTAAGTGAAGTAAGTATTATATTTTTATTTATTGAGCAATAACGATTTAACAATATTATTGAAATTTTATATGTTTAAAAAGGAGTACAACATTAACATTTAATTACTACAAACAAGTAATACATTACAAACAAAAAAATAAAATGATTTGTAATTATAGTAATGCTCCACTCATCGTGATTGTAGTTTGAAGAGAAGAGTAAGGAGGGTCGGGAGATAGGGTGATGAAAAATAACACTTGTGTGTTTCACCTTAAATTCAATTAATCCACCACCCTAATTTCCTAACCTCTTTCTTCTTCATCCATCGGTCTTCATTTTCATCATGTCTGTTTCTTCTTCATTGTATTTGTGTGTATAATTCGAAATAGATTCAGTTTGTGTGTTGTGTTACTATGCATATAAACTATTTGATGAAATGCCTGAACATAAATTGTTCGTTGTTGGATACCCTTTTTCAATGTGGATACATCAATTTTTAAACACATTGCATCATTTGTCAATCGTGATGTATCAATTTGAATTTGTGATATAAGAAAAATGCCTCAATATGAAATCATTTGTTAATTATGTTCAGAAAATAAGGGATATGAGATATGGTTCCTTATATTTTGCAACGCTATGCATCAATATTTTGTAGCAAGATGCATCAATATTTTCCAACACGATGCATCAATTGGTTACTTGACTTGGTGCATCGTGATACATAAATTGGATTCAATAATTAAAATTGATTCATCACGGTGCATTAATTAATGCAGTGCGATACAAAATTAGATTACGTATTTAAAATTGATGCATCGCGGTGCATTAATTGATGCAGTGCGATGCAAATTGGATTATGTAATTAAAAGTGATGCATCACGGTGTATAAATTGATGCAGCACAATGCACACTTAGTAAGTAATCTGTAGCGTGATTTAGGTTCATTAAGGGTAATGTAGTCTTTCGCCCCATAAGTCCATTTTTCCAGTTAAAAAAAACATTGGAGATCTAAGTGGTTGCAAACTCTGAAAAAGAGAGCGGCCCGAATTTTGCCTAAAAAAACAACGGACTAAAACGATTATAAATTTAGAAAGTGTACTGGTCCACAATTTCTTCAATAATCTATTTACGTAATGGATCGTATATGAATTTACATGTATCTAATATGTCAATAACTCGATCCGATTCGAAAATAACTTGTTTATATCTATACACATAGTATATACTTAATGGATCGTATATGAATTTACATGTATATTCTATTTTTCATAATTTCATATCAGATCTAAATTTTTAGTTGGATATATCGACTAGTAATGAATGCGAATATGAATTAACATATATTTTTTCTATCGGGTTAATAGATCGAATCAAATTGACAAAATTAAATTTTGAATCAAATTCAAATATAAACTATATATGATGCATATTTATTGATAGACCTACGCTTACCTACAATAGGCTTTGCAACATTATCTGGTTTTAGAAGGATATAAGTATTCATTGTTAAGTAGTCAACAATAGTAATTTGTGAACGTTATTGCTTTGACAAAGAGCAAGGTAAATTGCAATATTTTTTTATGAATACATATATATATTTGAATCAAATTGACAAAATTAAATTTTGGATCAAATTCAATTATAACTATGTCTGATGCATATTTATTGATAGACCTACACAATGGGCTTTGCAACATTATCTGGCTTTGCAACATTATATATATATACACACACACACACACACACACTTTCTATTTTTCATAATTTCATATCAGATCTGAATTTTTAGTCGGATATATTGACTAGTAATGAATGCGAATATGAATTGACATATATTTGTTCTATCGTGTTAATAGATTGAATCAAATTGGCAAATTAAATTTTGGATCAAATTCAAATATAACTATATCTGATGCATATTTATTGATAGACCTACGTTTACCTACAATGGGCTTTGCAACATTATCTGGTTTTAGAAGGATATATGTATTCATTGTTAAGTAGTCAACAATAGTAATTTGTAAACGATTATTGCTTTGACAAAGAGCAAAGTAAATTGCAATATTTTTTATGAATATTGTTGGAATATGCTTCTTGAAAAATTGACTTATCACCTTGTATATTCTAAATATTTTGATTTGCTTGTCTCAATTACTGTGTGTCATAACAAGTGGCTAAAAGGTCTGCGCACCGGTTAGTGTAGCAGCTTGTTTGACAACACATAGGCCTTAGGTTAGGTTGTCCTAGTCTAGTCCTAACCTCCCCATAGATGATTGAACAGACCAGCACTTCATATGCACAAGCACCAGCAGACACGCTGAAGTCTCAAAAGGTTCTTTGTAAGACTCGTCAACAGCAGACTTGTTATATGCACTAAAGGACACCTTGAAGACTCGCCACCAGCAGACGTGCTACAGTGACAAAGTCTCTAAAAAATCTTCACCAACAAACTCGTCAAGTGCATTACGGAGATACCTTGAAAACCTACCAGCAGACTTCCTACGGTTTGAATGTTCACATCAATAATTAGCAGTCATTTCTTTAAGATAGACTCACCCTTGAACATCATACCAGCAGACTTCATTTTGCACGTGCTTCAGAGAAGTCAAGATTGCAGCAGATCAAGACTAAGACAAAAAGTGTTCAAGCTTCGAAAGCTATCCAAATCTTTGTGAAGCTTGTCACCGTTGATACTGCAAGATCTTCTCACTCACGTGGTCTGGAAAAGAATCTACTTTATTGACAGACCATCTAAACAATGCATCAAACGTCAGACTCACTTTTCAGAGACTTATCAATGACAGTCTAACGGGCAACCAGTTCAGGATCTTCAAGACAAAGCCTTTATCCATCAGTCAAAGATCCAGCAAACAAATCATCTCTATCCAGTGGATTTCAACAACATCATCTCTAACGAATAGAAAGTCTACCTTCAAAATCTCAACGATCATCTTGACATTGGTATATAAAAAGAAATCTCTTCTACTCCAAAAAGAGCAATAAGCGTGAGAGTGATTAAATCTGCAGCAAGAACTTAAAAGAAGAAAAGAGATCTACAACGAGATCGTCTTCACCAACGCATCTCAGATCTAGGCCTGTCAAATAGGGCAAAAGTCTGCGGGCAAGCCCGCCCCGCCACCTATTAGGGGCGGGTTGGGCTGGCGTATTCAATACCCGTTAGGATGCGGGCTTTTCAGGCTTTGCCCGTGCGAGCCGCGGGTTGGGACGGGGCGGGCAGCGAGCAGCGAGCATATTATGGACTCAGAACTTGTAAGTTGTATAGTTGTATTGTATTGTTAACTAGCGGCCCAGGCCCACTAAGTTCTCATAGTAAGCTGCATAAGCCTGTAAGTCTTAAGGGTTACTGATTAAGGTTAGGTTAGGTAAGGAGTCTCCAGTCTCCACTCTCGTCTATTCGTCTTCGTCGAATCGTCTCTCAGTCTCACTCTCTCTGTCTCTCACGGTCTCACGCACCTCACTCCGTCTCTCACCTCACTCTGTTTCTCTCATCTGTTCACGACCACACCTTCAGGTTAGATCAGATCAGTTCAGTAGTTCACGGCCGCCGTCTTTGTCAAGCCTCTACGCCGAGTACATACAGAAGAACGTCGCTTTGTACCAATTCCGTAACGGTATCCCGTTAACGACGGCGGTTGCAGCCAATTTCACTCGAGGCGAGCTCGCCACTACATTACGCCATTGCGCAAGTTAATTTTAATCTTTCTTGTTGCAACTTGATTTTGTATTCTGATTTTGCCGTTTAGCTTTCATAAGTCTTTGCTGAAACCTAGGGCTTTGTTGCTGTCTGGGTGTTCATGATTTGGGCCTCTTTGTTTTTGTTAATTTCACTCTGCATTGGTGTGCTACTATGCTATAATAGGGTAATAGGGTTTAAAAGCATTCTTGGTGCACCTGTTATTTGACATTTGGTCACCACTTGAACATGTTTTGGATTAGTGTTTCGTGATTACTTGCTTTGCAGCATCTGTGCTGTGCTTAATCAACTTCGTCCCTGAGAAAGTGTATTGGAATCTGTGTTTTCCCTTCACGCCTCCATTTTTTAATTAAATAAAAAAAGTTTTTTTGCGGGCTGGCCCGTTTAGCCCGCGGCCCTACGCGGGGTGGGTTGGGCTAGGGGTTTTTAGGACCGTTATGTTTGCGGGCTTTCCCGCCCGTTGCTTAGGGCTTTTCGGGCCGCGGGCAAACCCGCCCCATCGGCCTACTCGATCTACTGTCGGTTTGCAGTGAGCCTACTCAGACCTTAGCAAAACACCTTCTGTGGATTCCTAGGAAGAACAACTCTGAAGAAGAGAAGAGAGATCAGAAATTATCAACAATCAAGATTCACATCTTGGTCAAGAACCCAGTTCTTGATTTGAGTTCCTCGCCTTCCTTCGAATAACTCAACCTTTAGCTGAAGCTTCAGGACTTTATACCTAAAGCTAAAGGTCAAGTCCTTGGATCGATTTGAAGATTAGACTCAGATGCTGCCCAAAGAAAATGAAGAGTTGTCTGTATATATTACATTCATATCTTCAGATTTGTATTCACATACAAATGCTGTTGATTGTGTAATAATCAATAGCCATGAAGCAGACCTGAAAAAGTCAAAGAAACAAGGTCCCCCTTTATTTTCTTTTGGGTCCCGAGGATTAGCAACCTTTTGGAACTCATATATACTTGCCTAACCTTGAGAGAACTAGGTCTCTCAGATTTTGGTGTGAACCTTAACAGGCATTCTAGGGCTAAATGGCCTAAACAGTTGCAAGAATGACATAGATGAAAGTTCCATGGAGGACAATGATTATCTTTAGCTGTAGAGTGCTTGTGACTTTCCTTATTCCCAACAGTAGTCTTGGGTTTAGCTAGCTTGTTGACAATATACTTAATTGGCTTCTTTTGAACCTTCCTTGATTTGTTACCAGCAGACTTAGCCTTGGCTGGTCTGTTGTTAACCCTTTTAGGAGGATCCGGCAGAATTCCTTTAAGTTTATTGTCAATTAACTTAGGTGTCTTAGCCATTTCATAGACAAACTTGACAGGTACCAGCAGAGATTTTGTAGGTCTACCGCCAGCAGACTTTGTTTTAGCAGAGTTGCTATCAGAAGACTTTGATTTCTCTACCGTTCCTTTAACAAGCTTCTCATTAGAAGCAGTTTCTTTGGTTTTCCCTTTCTGAGCCTTGGGGTAACCATATGGTACACTTGTATAACCAAGTTCATGTTTACCCTTGTTTCCGAAAGTCTGTTTTGAAAAGGAAGTATCATAAGCGACCTCGAAGGTTTCACCTAAGCTAGCTTTATCTCCATTTGGCTTTTGGCTTGAAAGGATTCCTTCGAAGGTTTCCTTGCAACTGTTTCATGAGTCAATTGTCTTTTGCAATGCAATTTTCTCAAGGTCTAGCCCTTTGATGTGCTCAATTAGGCAATCAACTTTATCACAAAGAAATTTGTTTTCTCCTTTTATCTTGATACTCTCCTGTTGACAGCTATTGAGAGTTTGAATCTCAGCTGCCATCAGAGATTTATTAGCAGCAAGCTTTTCAAAGTTCTTAGTGAGTTTTACGTAGGCTACTCTGAAAGAGTTGAACTCCTCAAGCATTTTTTGATTATCCTTGAGCAGTTCTTCCTTACTGAAGTCTTCACAGTTGATCTCACCTTTTACAAAGGGACTAGGTGAGATTTCGACTTCATTTTCAGAGTCATTGGTGGGACTTGAATCATGAGCTATTAAGCATATGTTAGCTTGCTCACAATCATCCTCTTCCTCTTCTGAATCAGTCTCAAACCATGTAGCAACCCGTTTTTCTTCAATATCTTCAGCCAGCATACCTTTATGTTTTTGAAATTTTTTATACGGAGGCTTTCGGTATGCTTCGAATTTTGGCTTTGGACATTTAGAGGCGAAGTGACCAGGTTTTCTACAGTTATAACACACAAGCTCTTCGTTAGATGAGCTTTCAACAGTTTTTCTAAAGGGCTGATGTTGTGTGTCCTTCCTTCCATATTTTGCAAATTTTTTGAAACGTTTTACAAACATAGCAAATTGTTCATCTGAAAGAAAATCGTTTTCATTTGAGGAAGTAGGTTTGTTTTCAACTGGAGTATCTTCTTGTACCATGGCAGGCAAAGACACAGTTAAGAACTGTTTGTCCTGCTCTAGAGCTTGATTAACTTCGAGCTCGTAAACCTTTAAACTTGCATAAAGACTACGGAGAGTCATTTTGTTTAAACTTTTAGATTCTTTCATGGTAGTGGTCTTAACATGCCACAGACTACCTAGAGAGCCGAGAAATCTCATGTTTATTTCCTTTTTGTCATAGGTTTTACTGAGAGAAAAAAAACAATTTATTACCTCGCTGAAGCGATTGTAAGCTTGTCTCAAGGTCTACTTGGGATCCTTCTTGAAGGAGTCGAATTGCTGGATGAAGGTATGCTTTCTGTTGTCTCTTGTGTCTTGGTCTCGTTCCAAGTATTCGACAAAAGCTTCCCACATCTCTTTGGTAGAAGTACACCGGATCACTTGTTGGTAAGTGCTAGTGTCTAGTGAGCTAGTTATGATGTTGATAGCTTTACAATCTAGCTCTACTAGCTTTTTATCGTCCTCAGTCCATTCTGATTCTTCTTTTGGTACTTCAGTAGGATTTCCAGTGATGGATGACAGAAGATTTGCCTTCATTGGTACATGACGTCCTGCTAGTACGCATTTTCATAACCCGTTGTCAATAGAATTCATAAAACACATTACCTTATCCTTCCATACATCGAAATGGTCTTCGTCCAATATTGAGACGTGGTTCGCATTTGACGTAGGTAGCATGTAGTGTGTTTATGCCATTGGATCTTATCTCTCAAGAGTTTAATATTGAAAAAACTAGTTTTTGAAGAGTTAAGCTCTGTTACCAATTGTTAGTCCCAAAGGGCACAATAATAAGCTAGAAGGGGGGGTTAAATAGCTTATTTAACACTTAAAACTTTTCGTATAAATTCCTAAAACAAGCACTTGCAATCTATTGAAGAGATTGAAGTAGCGAAAGTCTTGTAAGGAAGACAGCTCAAGTCTGCCGGTGAAGCACTACCGGTAGACTTTGCTGAATACTCAAGTTTGAAGCTGAAGCGATAAGTAAGGAGATATGAAACAATATAAAGCAGTTAGCAACAGTAAAGAATGAACACAAGCATTTTGAGATGGTTCGCACTATAAAGAGTGCTACGTCCACCACCAAGGTAGTCAACCTTGGATTTAATAGTATTTAGGACGGCCATAGGGACGGCAAAATAGGGGCTTAAATAATATGGGTGCTAAATGTTTTAGGGACACGACGAGCCGTCCCTAAAGGTTTTTAAGGACATAATTTTTACCGACCCTAATACGTTTCAAAATGTTCTAAATAATTGGCGGGAAAACAAAAAAGACGAATTCTTACCGTCCTAAATGTTTTGGCGCCAATACTTTTGGTTCTAAAATTTTGGTGGAAAAACAAAAATGACCAATTGTTGACGTTTTAAATGTTTTGACGCCAAAACTTTTAGTGGGAAATTACAAAAAATAGTGACGGATAATATTAGAAAAATTAGTGGGAAACTTATTAAGGTCGACTTCGACCGTCCTAAAAAATAATTTCTTATATTGATATGTGCATTATATTAACGAATTATAAATTTAACATTTTCATCAATACAACCAAAAGTTTTAATAAAAGAAGATATCATTAATAATATAAAAGATAATCATCACAGCAATCTGTTAATAAAGTTGATTGTTTACCAAAAGAATCAATCTACTAAATCCTAAGATTAATTAACCAACCTACAAGCAACTTCTTGAAATATAAAAATATCGTCTCAACTCGTTTAAACTACATATTAGATCATAAAAAACAAAAGCAAAGGCTAGCTTGATGATAAGTTTTGACCAATGTGCATCGAACGACATCTTGCGATATTCCCAAAAGCAACCTGGAAAAATAAATGAAATAAAACAATCAATTGAAAAATAATCACATAATTTTCATATTCCAAGGAAATTTAAGAAAAATTATTATAAGCTCATTTTCATTTTAAACAGTTACTGGCAATTTTCTGCAAAGAAGACAACATTTTGCGCAAGCAGAATAAAGAAGTTAGTCATAACCTTTCTTAGCATGCCCTGAGATCATTACACTCCATGCTACTGCATTCAGGTTAGGCATCTGTGAAAACAATCGGCAAGCATCATCAAGCAGTCCTAGCTCAAAACAGGCAGTTATGAGATTCACAAAAACAACATGGTCCGGTACATGACCCATTTTAACAGAGTGAAAATGCATCACTATAGTATGAAAAGTGATGCACAAATTGAGAAAACAAATCCATTAACTTGTACAATACAACAACTAATTGTACAGATGCTTTGAATAACTAGAAAGCATCCCATTATTCGCATCGTATTACATAACATGATAAAACTCCAAAGAAAGGACACTACAGTGGGCAAAAACAACTTATATAGGCAGCAAAATCATATGAAAATAACACAAGTGAAAAATGAAGTAATTGCAGACTAACTGGAAAAGAAATCGAGCAAACCAAAAGACACAACAACGCCAAGTATATGAGACTCTTGCAAATCAAACAAGTATGGCCATATGTGTCGTACCTCTTCCTTATTTCCCCATCCTTTGTAGCATACCAGATACCCATTTGGTGTAAGTCGCTCGATCGTTCCATCATACGTGAACATTCAACTAAATCGAACATAGAAAAGAAAAGAAACGGTAAAGCAAATGCAGAACATGAAAAACAAAAAAAAGAGATCCAATAAAGGCTTAAACATCTCGCCATCACTTACCACTTACTACTCTCCATCATCGCTGAAAACAACTTGAACTTTAGTGCCAACAGGAAGCTTGTCAGAATGATCAAATGTGGCACCCGTTTCCTGATTTTTAAAATATGGGCAAAGAAATAAGATGCACACGCATACACACATATAAACACCAGAAATACAAAACCCCTAGAATGCACCCGATTTTTTAACAAAGGGCGCCCTTTTTAACCAAATCAGAGTCTATGGGTAGTATCATGTCCTTTGGAACGAAGCTTCAAAGCTTATTTGCATCTTGTCAAATCCAATGAAAAAAATACGGAAAAGCACTCTTCATTATTTACAGCACATCTTCTATCAAGCTAGCATAGTACCTCCAGAATGGTGAAAACTAGGAGATACATCAGCACTTGCCCCAATATGCAATCCAGATTTCTCACTTTGCTTTGATGTTGCCAGGAGTTCTTCTACCAACATAATAACCTGCAGGCTGAGACTATTTAGCCAAGTTCATTTTTTTATAACAAATGTTTATATCAAAAAGACAGGATCACAAAACACTTACTCCTATAGTTGTAGTGGGATAATCCTGCACCAGTTGACGTAAGACCTGCATGTCAACAAGAAGAGGCATATAAGCTGTCATAATTGATTGACATGTTCAGCTCGAGAAAACAAGAGATCGCAAGTGTTGAACAACCTCAAACACACCTGGGGTAGAAATCACTATCTCCAATTGCAAAATCAAGAAGAATTAAATTTATCAAGAGACTACATCCCACTAAGAGAAAATTGAGGGTATCTGAAACTGAAAGCCCACTTTAAGGAAGTCAACCATATTAAATTAGTACTCGTTTTATTTAGATAGAAGAAAAATTTTATTACAGCAAGAGAAGAATATACAAAAACAGCGAAGAAGCTATCTGCCAAACAGAAAAGAGAAAAGACAGAAAGAAAAAGGAGAAAAAAGGGAATGCTATAAACTAATGATGAACCACCCTTCAATCTTTAGAAAGATCAGTAATGTGCATTCCTCAAAGTGCCTAAAGCTGAAGCCCAGATAGAAGCATAAAAACTATGTTCTACAACTCAAAAGAGAGAAGGTGAATGCCTAATTCTAAAGATGTGAGAGTTCATCTGACTCCATATTCCCCATAACATACCAAAAACCACAAACTATGAAAGAATCTGGGCTTTTTGCTCCCCTCCAAACCCCAAATAAGTAACCAAAGAAGCCTCCACTGAATCAGACAAACCCACCCTTCTCCATATCAAATAGAGAACACCACAATTTCCATGCAACCAGGCAACACAAAACGAGATGGTCATGGGTCTCATACATGCATCCAACACATGACATAGATATCCTAAAAGATAGCCTTAGGCCTTCGCCTTTCGCATCAGTCATAAACACCTTAAGCTTACAGTAACTTGTATTTCCAAATAACAATATATTTTGGAAGGCACGAGGAATTCGAGATCTAACTAAAGTTTTCATGAAAACATTAATATATATCGCAAAAGCAAGTAGTAAACAAATTTAAAAAACACGAAGAAAAAAAATCTGTATAATTTGAAGATTTCACACACATACATATAAGTATGTATGTATATAACATGAAATTCTGAATTAGAGAAGACCATAAAAGTAATTGCATAAAGTAATTAAAAGAAGAAACATAACTACAGGAAAATTTTAAAAAAAACCTACGAACTTAACACCATCTTAAACAGGCATAATTTTGAAAGGCAATCATCATTATAGTAAATATAAGTCAGCTGTGTATCCACATACTTTTTTTTTTTACTTTAAGAATCTTATAAGATCTTATTGTTCTACTGAAAATTGAAAACAAATATAGAGCCGAACTCTTTACAAAATATTGGATGGGTATTTGTGACTAACCCTTGAGAAAATACATCATAAATCGAGGATTACGTCACGGAGATCGACATCAAATTCGAGGCCGAGAGCGAGTTTCTTTCCGTTTCTCCTGCGATATTCTGATGGAAGAGATGTCTGATGTGCTGGAAAGATAGTCGATTAATGAGATCACTAAGACGAGATCAAAGCGAGCGTAATTATCTCCGTCATACCCAAAGAGATCAAGACTTGAGATGGCTGCTGAACCTGAGAACTTCTGCAGAGAAACTTGGCTATCCAAGTTTGCTTTGCTCTGATCCCCAAAAAATTGAGCTGATGAAATAGATTTGGCATTAGTGAACTTCTTCCTTGATTCATCAGTTTCTTGAATTTGAACTTTCGACGAATTTGAACTTTTCTTTGAGAAAGCACTATCCATCCCATATTCGCAGAAGTTAGATGACTTAGGTGGCGATACATGGTGAGCACACGTGTGCCCCGGGACCGATCTCAGCGGCTTGGACATTATCTCGTATACTCAAAGCGAGAAGTAAAAGATGGTGCAAATTGTCGGGTGCTATTTCTTTGAGGTGGAAACTTGCATGTGGTTCTTCGGGTTTCGGTCATAAAGACTTTCGCTTGTCTTAGTGCTAAGCTTTCTTGCACCAAGCCCCCAATCTTCCAGGTTTCTTCGCACCAAGAGGTTTCTTGGCTTAATACTTGTAAGGGCGAGCGAGGAGCTTTTACGGAGCCACAATAGGCTCATGCTTTGCTGAGGACTTACTTTTGGGGTTTCAACGATCGCGACATCGAAATCCATTAGATGCTTGAACCGATTTAGAAAGAGACAGCGATCTGCGCCTCTTCTACGTTGCTTTTAGCCACTTCTTTTGTGCAAGAATTGCTTATACAATTTCGCAGCCCTCGAGGTATACTTGACCTCAATCTTTCCTCTATCCAGCCATCTTCAGCTTAAAGAAAACTTGAGCACGATTATTTCCAAAGCTCATCATCTTTAGGCGATCGAGTCCAAGAATCTAAATTGGTCGACCTAACGTTGATGTGAACACCGAGGCTGCGATGAGCAGAACAATCAATACACAGAAGATCCCATATGTAACCGGCGCCCAACTCGCACTAATTAATCAAGACAACACATACGACAACTAAGTTTCCAACCTCAACTTCTTTTAGGGTTGGTCGGACACACATATCCCTTATCTCGCTTGCAATTTAGCAATAGTCTGCTTGAAGATCTTGGTTACCTTGTCTATGACAAGCCACTTCTAGTACTTCAAGTGCTCTGTTTGCTTCTTCTCCAAGCCGCTCACGAGGTGTTCAAGTTTTCTAATTTAATGCATAAGTGTGAAAGGAGCGGTGGAAGATTGCCTTATCATACTTTGTCTTCCATGATTTCTTGTTTTATTGATATGCCACGGCTCCTTAAGATCAAATTGGGAGATGTTGTCCCGAAGGAGAGGCACTTCTTTGCCGATGGGCGAGTGATTTAAGCAGGCTTTTCTTCTTTGTTCCTCCGAAGTTTTCGGCGTAGCTCATCTACTGTCTGCAGGTCTCTTTGGTGCCTCGGTTCCTCAATTTCCATTTCCATCTAGGGACAAATAGTGCAAAAAATGTTAGTAATTCGACAAATGAGTCAAGAATCATGTCGGACTCAAAGGATGTTTACCGCCGAATTTTATATTCCTTTTCACTCGAGGATCGGCGTGCGTAGCTCTGCTTCGAGTCTCGCAACTTCTTTCTGCAAATGCTTAACCAGTTGTTTGTCGGAAACAAATTGATTCAAAATTACAAACAAGAAAACAACAACCCTTAAAATTTTGTTTCCAAAAAAAAAAAAGAAAAAAGAAAAAGCATGTAACCTTATATTTTAATTGGCAAAAAGCATGTGACCTTATATTTTAATTGGTAAAAAGGGAGGAGTAGTAGTAAGATAAGATTTATACCATGTTAACTTGCACATTATTGGTGACTTCCTTGCTCATGCATAGCAAAGTAGAGAGTGTTCGGGATTGTTCCACATGGCTTGATGGGCTCAAAGTGCAAATGATGGACGTCACGGGGCATTTCCACCTAGTGAGTGCTGCAATATGCGTGTGAGCTTTGAGTTTCGGTATGGTATATGGCCACTTCTTTTTCCAACAATGCAGACAAAACATTCCACAAGTACCACAGAAATCGGTCACCAACTGAAATGAAATATCATCAAAAATAGATACAAAATGTCCTTTGAATTATAGGAGGAATCTTTGACCTTGCAAGATTTGAGTTTTGTAGGATGAAAGATTACCCAGCATTGTGATACATGTGATACTTACAACATATAAAAAGCCAATTTTTTACCCCAAGTATATAGAATTGATTCACAACTAGCAGGTTGTAATTTGTAAAAGCTCTCTGCAATTGGCTCATTCTTTTCTGAGACTTACTTCAAAACAAGAGATGAATCGAGTTGTTCTTTTCTTCTCTCCTTTTCATGTTTTGCTGGTTCAGTGTTCTCAACAAGGAAGCTGTTTTTGAGGAGTTTCGGCCACTTGGATTTGAAAATTGATGAAAGTGGCTACCGATATCTTGTGAATTTTCAATCTGATCATTTTCACATGACATTAAAATATCTACTCTCCTGTCTTTTCAGATAATATAGGAAAAATATTTTTGTTTGGAAAAAAGGGAAAACTATGAAATTAACGTGGAGAATGAAGAGGGCAAGGAAATTGAATTTCACAGCTAGGAAAAGATATATGAAAGCATACTACATATCTTTGTGAGGGTAATGATATAAAGATATTTTACTAAAGTACTACACTATGCTTGAAGGACTCCCAGGTGTAAGTCATCTAAAGAAATTATGCCAACTAATCCTTTCTTATATGCTACCCACTCTATAATTGCACAACCTAGCATATCGTAGAAGTTACATTCAATCACTAACACGCATCCAATAAATAGTTGACCACCAAACATCCATTAACCTCAAATTTTCCCCCTATAAACACCCACACACAACGATTCAGAGAATTTTCATACACAAATGTTTACAAAGGTAATTGGCAAAAACCACCTTATTGCTTATGGAGCTAATTACAATTTTCCAGAAAAGAAAAGTACCAACCTAGTAAACCAAGAAATTAACACTCAAATCATAAACCTAGCACAATAAGAAAAATATTAACACTACTCAACAACACCCAGATAGTAATTTCCAATCTAATTAATGAAACTTCTTTCAAATCAGGTTGCTTTAAATTTTTCCATCCTCCGATTGCGATTCACCTTCTCGCAAGAGAAAAGTTTTGAAATTTTTGAAAGAGAAAGGGATATCAATAGTACTAATGTATGGTGGGCAAGAATAGGATAGACTAAAGATGAGAAAGTTACCTGTTGTTGCATGCTCCTTAAAAGATCTAAATGAGTGTGCGATGCTCTTCGTTTTACCCAGGATCAAACAACATAGATAGAGAGGACGATGAGAAGGGGAACAAATTGAAAAACAAGATTGAAAAACAAAATTAAAAAATAAAGAATTTCTATAAAACGAAAAATAGAAACAACTCAAGCTGTGCACAATCTTCGTGTCATTTAGTTGGATTTCTCCTAGGAAACCCTAGACAATTGGGAGGGAGGGGAGGGAAGAAGAAGGGAGTTAAAATTTTTGGAATATTAGAGGGAAAATTTTGGTAATTTATTTCTCAGCCTCCCAATTTACCGTCTAATTTGTTTAGGACGCAATTATTTGTTACCCAAAACTCCGGCCGATCTAATTGACCATGTAATAAGGTCGGGAGATAAATGCGACCTAAAAAGTGGCGTCCCTAAAATTACTTTTTTTTGTAGTGAAGCTTTTCAAAGTTCTTAGTGAGTTTTACGTAGGCTACTCTGAAAGAGTTGAACTCCTCAAGCATTTTTTGATTATCCTTGAGCAGTTCTTCCTTCTTTGAAGTCTTCACAGTTGATCTCACCTTTTACAAAGGGACTAGGTGAGATTTCGACTTCATTTTCAGAGTCATTGGTGGGACTTGAATCATGAGCTATTAAGCATATGTTAGCTTGCTACAATCATCCTCTTCCTCTTAAGAATCGGAGTCTCAAACCATGTAGTAACCCGTTTTCTTCAATATCTTCAGCCAGATACCTTTATGTTTTGAAATTTTTTATCTGAGGAGGCTTTCGGTATGCTTCGAATTTTGGCTTTGGACATTTAGAGGCGAAGTGACCTGGTTTTCTACGGAGTTATAACAAGCTCTTCGTTAGATGAGCTTTCACGATTTTCTAAGGGCGTGTTGTGTGTCCTTCCTTCCATATTTTGCAAATTTTTGAAACGTTTACAAACATAGCAAATTGTTCATCTGAAAGAAAATTGTTTTCATTTGAGGAAGTAGAAGGTTTGTTTTCAACTGGAGTATCTTCTTGTACCATGGCAGGCAAAGACACAGTTATGAACTGTTTGTCCTGCTCTAGAGCTTTATTAACTTCGAGCTGTAAACCTTTAAACTTGCATAAAGACTACGGAGAGTCATTTTGTTTAAACTTTTAGATTCTTTCATGGTAGTGGTCTTAACATGCCACGAGACTACCTAGAGAGCCGAGAAATCTCATGTTTATTTCCTTTTTGTCATAGGTTTTACCGAGAGAAAAAAAACAATTTATTACCTCGCTGAAGCGATTGTAAGCTTGTCTCAAGGTCTACTTGGGATCCTTCTTGAAGGAGTCGAATTGTTGGATGAAGGTATGCTTTACATTTGTCTCTTGTGTCTTGGTCTCGTTCAAGTATTCGACAAAGCTTCATCTCTTTGGTAGAAGTACACAGGATCACTTGTTGGTAAGTGCTAGTGTCTAGTGAGCTAGTTATGATGTTGATAGTTTTACTATCTAGCTCTACTAGTTTTTATGTCCTCGGATCCATTCGATTCTTCTTTTGGTACTTCAAGAGGATTTCCGGTGATGGATGATAGAAGATTTGCCTTCGTTGGTACATGACGTCTGCTAGTGCGCATTTCCATAACTTGGTTGTCAATAGAATTCATAAAACACATTACCTTATCCTTCCATACATCGAAATAGTCTTCGTCCAATATTGGGCGTGGTTCGCATTGGCGTAGGTAGCATGTAGTGTGTTTGTGCCATTGATCTTATCTCGAGAGTTTAATATTGGAAAAACTAGTTTTCGAAGAGTTAAGCTCTGATACCAATTGTTAGTCCCAAAGGGCACAATAATAAGCTAGAAGGGGGGGGGTTAAATAGCTTATTTAACACTTAAAACTTTTCGTATAAATTCCTAAAACAAGCACTTGCAATCTATTGAAGAGATTGAAGTAGCGGAAGTCTTGTAAGGAAAGGCAGGTTCAAGTCTGTAGGTGAAGCACTCTGGGTAGACTTTCTCGAATACTCAAGTTTGGTAGGCGATAAGTAAGGAGATATGAAACAATATAAAGCAGTTAGCAACAGTAAGGAATGAACACAAGCATTTTGAGATGGTTCGCACTATAAAGAGTGCTACGTCCACAACCAAGGTAGTCAACCTTGGATTTAAATGTGCACTATGTTTTCCACTAGTTCTATTACAAAGAAATCTAATGGATCGTGTACAAAATATTTGACTTGTGTTTGGGTGTTGGGAATTGAATATCTGAACAAAACAAAATATTCAATGGTGCAGAAAAATAGTAAAAGAAACAACAATAAAAAGTAAAAGATTAAATGTTGATGCAGATCTTTTTGTTGTTGTTGAGGACTTCGTTGATCAGTTTATGATCTCTTGAATGCACAAGTATATAAAGCTTGATGTTGTTGGGAAGATTCAGAGCATTAGTATTTTCTTCATACTTTAATGACAATATTTATAGCTGGGGCATTCTTGAGATCGTTGGAGAAGACGAAGAGAGTAACGACTCTATTAGGTTGAACGCATTAAAAGCATGGAGTTGTCTTTGTAGACTTCGTCTTCACTGATACTGAACAGGGAATAACAGAGAGTTGTTTGCAGCAACAGGCAGGTGAGCAATCAGAGTTGCAGACCTGCAATAGTTGGTACAGTCTGTATGTGTCAGTCTGTTCACCTGCTCTGTCACTTTTTAGGAGGCGAAAGTCTTCATGCTTTTCGGAAAAGCTGGACAGGCGTGTCTGAGAAGTCAAGTGTTGATAGAAGATTGATTTAAATTAAATTTAAACTGATAAAGGCTGAATTTAATTAATCCATTAAAAGCTTGATGGCTGGACACATCATTCTTGAATAGGTGCAGACAAGGTTTGCCGCTGGATGATGTATGAGGTCTTCCGGTGAAGCCTTCAACTGAACCTGTGAAGTCTAAAAACTATTCAAAGGCAAAGTTCTATACACAGTTGCCACGCTAACTGGTACGCAGCCCAATTAGCCACTAAGCATAGAACCTAATGTAATGAATAAACAAATGCAAATCAAGATACAAATCAAAATACAAATGATCCTTGGCCTTGACCGGAAAGTAAATCCTTTCACATTGAACCCATGGTTTCCTAATAAAATTCCAAGTTCCATAATGTATTTCCACGAAACAATCTTTCATCTTGTAACACTTCGGTTCTTCTTTGTAAAGTTCGAACTCACACATAAGGACATTGGTGAAGCCAGCATCCAGTATGACTCTTTTGTACTTGTCAAATGTTGATGGATATTTTTGTTGTCTCTCCCGAATCAGTTGCAGGGCCAAATCAATATGCTGAACTACAGTTGTCTATCAAAATTATGCAATAATATTATCTTATAATGCCATTAATTTGATAGAATAACTTACTAGATCTTGAAGAAATTTTTTAGACATAACATATGTCTTGAACCAACGTTTCAACCATATCTCATAACATAATCGCTGTGGAAAGAAATAGTTAAAGTGCAAGTAATTAAATAAAGTAATTACAACAATAAAGAAATAGTTAAAATGTATTTAAAGGATTAAGAAAAGTATCTTACATAGGCTTTCCCTTTTTCAACCAAGATTTAAATAGGGTCATCTTCAAACAATCCGGTGCCATGAATAAGTCAGGTTTCATGCCATCCACAAATTTTCTTTCAAATTGCATACCACTAACTATGGGGTCGCCAAATACACAGCAATGAGTCGTGTAGGGAGTTCTTACTTGGGCCGATGGTTTTTTCACTCTCACCATTCCTTTATCCAAGATATTTGCAGAATCGATATCTTTTTCTATCCTTTTTCTTTTATATTTATTGAAGGCTAAATCAAATTTATCATTAATAGTATTACCCGTATGCTCTGTCCTTTCCTTAGTGGTCTCCCCCGTAGCAGTATTCACCTCTATTGATTTGTTCTGTTCCATACCAGTATCCCCTGTATACTTCATATGCTCAGCCTCTTTCTCAGTGGTCTCCCCCGTAGCAGCAGTATTCACCTCCAATGATTTGCTCTGTTCCGTACCAGCATCCCCTGTATGCTGATTTGTCTCTTTCTCAGTGGTCCCCATCATCGTCTCGTGGTCAGGTGATGTCATCATCGTATCATGGAGAGGTGGTATTATCGCCGTATCCTGGTAAGGTGGTGTCTGTCAGTGGTGGGATAGTGTTTGCTCCCTCATCGTCTCAACTAATTCATTGATCTTCTGGTTCATCTTAATAATACGATCATCAATCTTTCGTATTTGAATACTATGATCATCAATCTTCCGGTTGATTTCAAGAAAGTTATCATTGAGCTTTTGTTGCATATAAGTCACAACATACAAGATTACATGCATCAAATCATTAGCACGAGCAACTTCTTCAGTTGGTTGTTCCTCTAAACTATATGCGTATATTGTACACCAAGTCCCCGGAAACCCATGAACATAACGCAAACAAGATTCTGCATCATTCGGAACCAAAGGAAGAAGAACAATATCCTGTCAATTCAAAAACAATAAAAACTTCATTAATGAAATGCACAATAAAATAAATCTTTCATTATCGTGTTAAAAATAATGGAAAGATTTTACATGTTGTATATCCAAAATTTCAATAATTTCTTCATAACTTGGATTTCCCATCGACTTCCGGTTACACATTCTAGGAACTTCAGTTCTTATTTTTTCCAGCTGATAAAGATCTTCAAATCCATGAAAGTTGCAAAATAATTCAAATACCTAAACCTAAACAAAGTTATATGCAAGAAATATGTGATGAAAATATTTTATTGTTATTTGATGTATAGTTGAATTCAAATGTTTACTTGTATTGGTAATGAGAAGCCATAGAACGTATTGATTTTAACACTATCCTTGTTCGAAAGTTTTTTCAGTGTAGTTAGAAGATTGAGATAAGACCTTATTCCCTATGGATAATTATTAAACAACTTCAAGTTGTCCACAATATTCGAAAAAATCAGTGTCAATCGAAGTAGTCTTTTCCTTAGCTCTCAACACAAATATTCATAGATAACAGCAAGTCCCAATTTGTATCTGTCCAACTCAGTTTTTGCACTTGAAAAAGCTTCCTTTAATTCTTCAGGTCTCACAGCCTTTTTTTGTCCCTCAAAGACGTCCTTAGTAAAATCACTCTCATCACCGAATTATAAACCAGTAATTAGCGTGTAATCTGAAAGCCCAAATCTCACTTTTTGACCCCCAATACAAAACCACAACTCATTTTCATCGGGCGACTGAATCCTCAATATAACTAAAACATGTAACAACACATTGGAGGGTCATATTCTCCTTAATCCCATACAACTTTCCAAATACAGAATTCAAGATCAATTTTTTGTGTTCTTCATCTAATTTTTGATAAGCATAATCTACAACTGACAATTTACTTCCGCATGACACTTTTGCAGAGTATCTTTCTAATGGCGGAGTAATGAATGACATATTTTCTGTAATAGAATTTCAAATTGTAAATATTAATCACAGCAATTATGTTTTAAACAAATAGAACAAAAAAAAAACATGCAGTTTATGTTTAAAAACAAAAAAAATCCAGTTCATGTTTGAAAGAGTTCACCCATGTTTGCAAAACCAAATAGATTAATATAAACTATTAAAATACAAATTGTAAACATGAAACACATAAAAAACAATAAACATAAACACCAATTATGTTTTTACACATACAGTTGATTAAAATTGTAGTTCAAAATATGTTGATTAATTGAAGCATGAATCACTCAAACTACTAATATCAAAAATTTGAAAGAGAAAACTACAACAGATAACCAATATATCTAGATTAATTAGTCTGTGTGGAAAAAATGCGAGGATAGAATAACTGACCACAAGGATGAATTAGGTCGAGCATTTGAAAGAATTAACTTAATAATGTTGAGGAAAATGAAAGTAAATTAAAAAGATCTGTTGAGTCGATCAAAAGAGGGTCTCCTGCTTGTCAAGAGCTGTTAAAGGTAAAGTTTTGATTTGATTTTTCTCTCCTAACAAATGAATTGTGAAAAAATTGATTATCTTAGTCAGTTATAGATCGATTACTCAAAGTCGAGGAATAGAGTCAATTACTCTACTTATATTGTTGTATGTTTGAATAAATACTCGACCAGTTACCGATTTAAAAAAAGGAATAATTACAAGCCGGTACACTTTTTAAAACATGTTTTCAAATAAATCCAGCTATTTTTTAGACATATCTTTTAGATACAATTTTAGTGCGAAAGTACATAACTACCCTAATTATTGTTATAACCTCCGATGCGAAAACAGAATTCGGCAGTTCACCTCTTTTCTCTCTCCTCTCTCACCCATCTCCATCTCTTCCTCGGTTCCGGCTATCCTCTTCAATTGCTCCGGCCAAATCGCCCCCTCCTAACAGTACATCTCCGGCGAATCAACAGCTCACCGAACCTTTTGATAGGGAAAGATTTACAGAGTCGAAGAAGGAGCTGGATGCTCTTCTCTCTGATGAGTCTCGCCCTTTGTTGCCTTTCACGATTACGGGAAACAAGATTGACCTCCCATATGCAAAGCATCGGAAGATGAGGTGCTTTCTGACTTGGGGTTGATCGGCCTCACAACGGGCAAGGGAAAGGTAAATCTAGCGAGACTCGGTGTTCGTCCACTTGAGGTTTTCATGTGCAAAGCATTGTCAGGAAGATGGGATATGGAGAAGGCTTTAGGTGGGTTTCTCAAGTACATCAAGTAGGAAGGTTGAGATTTGGTTTATTTGTTTCGGCGTGTTATTTCCTACTAGACTTGAGTTGTGGACATGATATCTCTGCTTGAATAGCAATGTTTTATATGGTTTCTCACTTGTTAGGGGTTTTGAGTGAAATGACAGAATGTTCCAACTTATAAATACATGATGTTATGGTTCTGTGTCTGTGTCTGTGTGATTACGCACTTAAGTCCCCTGGTATGAATGCAGAAGAAAGTTGTTAATATATGTTTAAAGTGTTTAAATATGCTTAAACCCTAAAAAGCAATAAATTATCGAAATTACAAAAAAACTCAAAACTAATAAAAATCTTCAATGGCCCATAACCCTATCTAAATGACGTTTTTTGGCCTTAAAAGTAGCTCGTAACCGAGCTTCGCTCGTTAATTTTGTCCGTCTTTCCGAGAGCTTCGATTTGATATGCGGCGGGCCCCATAACTCCACCGAGTCAAAAGTTATGTCCTTTTCGCGCACCCGATCTAAAGCGGTCGAGATAATCTAGTCGCGAGGCTGCATCACCAAGACTTGGCATCGAGTTTTTAAATTCATTTTGGTCCTCCAAAATCGTCATCGAGTTTTCGATTGATTTGGTCCTCCAAAATCTTGCATTAACTACATCCCGATGCCAGGCTTGGCATCGAGTTTACGGATTGATTTTACGTCAAATGCATCGATGCCGGCATTTGGCATCGAGTTTCGATTGATTTGGTCCTCCAAAATCTTGTGAGGAATGCATCCCGATGCCGTGGCTTGGCATCGAGTTTTGATTGATTTTGTCCTCCAAAATACTGTCAAATGCATCCTGATGCCAATGCTTGGCATCAGAGTTTCTGGATAGATTTTTGTCCTCCAAAATACTGTCAAATGCATCCTGATGCCAGGGCTTGGCATCAGAGTTTCTGGATTGATTTTATGTCAAATGCATCCCCCGATGCCGGCCGATTGGCATCGAGTTTCAGATTGATTTGGTCATGCATAATCTTTGTCAAATGCATCCCGATGCCGCTTTAGCATCGAGTTTCGGATTAATTTGGTCTGCATATCTTGTCAAATGCATCCCGATGCCGAGCTTGGCATCGAGTTTCGGATTGATTTTATGTCAAATGCATCGATGCGATGATTGGCATCGAGTTTCGATTGATTTGGTCTGCATAATCTTTGTCAAATGCATCCCCGATGCGGTGTTGGCATCGAGTTTTGGATTAATTTGGTCATGCATATCTTGTCAAATGCATCGATGCCGAGGCTTGGCATCGAGTTTCTAGATTGATTTTATGTCAAATTCAACTGATGCGAGGGTTGGCATCGAGCTTTATTGTTTTTGGTCATGCAAAATCGATCAAATGCATCGATGCCGAGGGGTTGGCATCGAGCCTTATTGATTTTGGTCTGCAAAATCGGTCAATTCAACGATGCCGGGGTTGGCATCGAGCTTCGATTGATTTTGGTCGTTGAAAATCCATCCAAATTCAACTTTGATGCCGGGGGTTGGCATCGAAGTTTCGTATTGTTTTTGGTCATGCAAAATCTAGTCAAATGCATCCCGATGCCGTGGGTTGGCATCGAGTTTTCGATTGATTTGGTCATGCGTAATCTTTGTCAAATGCATCCCGATGCTTGGCATCGAGTTTACTGGATTAATTTGGTCCTGCATATGCGTCAAATGCATCCCGATGCCGAGCTTGGCATCGAGTTTCTGATTGATTTTATGTCAAATGCATCACGATGCGGTGATTGGCATCGAGTTTCGATTGATTTGGTCTGCATAATGTCAAATGCATCCCGATGCCGTTGTTTGGCATAAGAGTTTCGATTAATTTGGTCATGCATATCTTGTCAAATGCATCCGATGCCGGCTTGGCATCGAGTTTCAGATTGATTTTATGTCAAATTCAACGATGCGGGGTTGGCATCGAGCTTCGTATTGTTTTGGTCATGCAAAATCCAGTCAAATGCATCCTGATGCCAGGGGTTGGCATCAGAGCTTCTGTATTGATTTTGGTCCCGCAATCCGGTCAAATTCAACCCGATGCCGGGGTTGGCATCGAGCCTGATTGATTTTGGTCGTTGAAAATCCAGTCAAATTCAACCTGATGCCAGGGGTTGGCATCAGAGTTTCTGTATTGTTTTTGGTCATGCAAAATCTAGTCAAATGCATCCTGATGCCAGGGGTTGGCATCAGAGATTCTGTATTGATTTTGGTCGTTCAAAATGCCGGAACAGGTTGTGTTTTCATTAATGACATTTTTGTCATTTGGCAATCAATTTGTAGTTATATGAAATGTCTAAAAAATTGATGGTCCTATATGAAAACATGTTTTCAAAATTGTACCCACTTGAAATTCTCCCTTAAAAAAAAGGATAGAATAGACAATTTTTATCTCCCACTTTTTTTACCCGGTCAAAGACCATAAAAAATAAATCAATGGGTCTTATGGGCAGTATTTGATAATATCCTCTTCTCGTGACAGTAAAACCGGGTCGACTCAACTATATTGACACAAACTCGTACATATTCGCTCTCTGTTCCCGTGAATGGCCAAGCGCCGGAGGGTGCCGGAGGTACTTTGGAGACTCTTCCAGAAACGCGCCCGTACACTGTCTGACACAATCATTTCATTGCTTCCGCCGCCAACGTCGTCGGTCGTGGATTGCCGTTGTGAAGGACGGAGATGCCT
The DNA here is from genome assembly GCA_013146195.2 of Codonopsis lanceolata. Lineage (NCBI taxonomy): Eukaryota > Viridiplantae > Streptophyta > Magnoliopsida > Asterales > Campanulaceae > Codonopsis > Codonopsis lanceolata. The sequence continues at coordinate 72,393,485 of CM028383.1, forward strand.
CGGTTGCTGCGCCGAAGAAGACCGCACGTCTTTCCTTTTAAGAGAGAACGACCCTCCAGGTTACCGAAAGCTCTTGACTCGATGCTTCGTTGTCGTGTCCGACAATGCGCCTCCGGTTACCGCCTACTATCCCAACTGCCGATGGTCTCAACTTGAGGTATCTCCGTCGCCTCTCTCTCAAACTCTTTCACTCATTCGCACTCACACAGAAATGCATTCGCTCATACTCGCACTGGACATTAACATCTGTTCGTTTATATACACAATGCCAGGAGAGAAACACTCCGTTCTTTTATTTTTGGCGGGAAAATTGTGGAAGTTCAATTTCACTTTTGTGTAGTTTCGTTCCCGAATCTGTTTCAATGTGTCCATATATACGTGCGCAAACTACATGCTTCATGCCCTAATTTGTATGGCCGTTCCCGATAATTTTTTTTTTAACACCAAAATCTGTATCACTATGGCGGGAAAATCATGTGGTGCCAGGTATGTTAATTTTCAATACCCCAATTTGTATCACTGGGTGGATTTGGTTGATCTATACCTACAGTTCGGTTAATGGGACTCATTATGGTCTTAATGATGACATTAGAGCTACCTAGTGTTGTCAATACCCCAATTTGTATCACTGGGTGGATTTGGTTGATCTATACCTACAGTTCGGTTAATGGGACTCATTATGGTCTTAATGATGACATTAAAGCTACCTAGTGTTGTGCAAAGGTCTTAGGCAATGAGCCTATGCCATACTATAGTAGCAGACATTTTGGTACAGAAGAAAAGTAATAGCTGTGTGAAATTTAAAAAAGGGTGGGAGGGCTATGATAATGTATGAAATAGGCAAAGTAAATACGAGTTCCATTCCTGAATAGGCAGATCCACAGGATTCACATAATTTGAAATTGTACATTTTTTTTCTTATCTGTACTATTATAAAGTGGGAGGGCTCAAAAGGAAGCCGGTCACACTTTTTCAATTGCCAAATTTGTTCCTGTCATTGAAATATATATACCATTACCACCCTTTTGAAATAATTAGCCAAAACTCTATACAATAACCACTCACTTCTCCCACCCTTCAAAAAATAACTACTCAAAAACCATCAAATCTATATAAGAAATTAATTAAATTTTCAAACAATTCATAAAAACCAGATTACAAACATAAACTTATCAATAGCAAAAAAGAAAAGAAAAGAAATTGATCATGCGCATGCACTGCATGTGTTACATTCACTATTAATTTATTTAATAAAAAATGTAGTTTAGTGGTTTGACTTCGACCCCTGCAAAATGAAATTCTAAATTGTTTCTGGAACTGCCAATTGTCGGATCATCCCCTTTGTTGATTTGGTGTCTCTAGGGGTATTTGCATGGCGGGCGCACTATTTCCCCTCCCCCCTTCTTTTTTAGTTTAGCAGCGGATGTCCTTAGCATGATGATTTCGAGAGGGAGGAGGTTGGGTTGAGTTTTGGGTGTATTACAGGGTGTCCAACTATTGCTGATAATAATATTTGGTTCCTTTCTGAGGGCATGCGGAACTTCATGAATGTTCTTACCATTCTCCAAGATTTTGAGTCTATTTTTGGATCTCAAGATTAATTTGACCAAGTGTGCTTTAGTGGGGATCTATGTAGAGGTTCAGGATGTCGCAGCCTACACTGTGTTATAGGTTGTAGTGTTTTGTCTTGGCCTTTGTTCTATTTAGGTGAGTTACTCGACAATAATCCTAGGGCAGTTTCCTTTCAAACTTGGTGATTGAGCGGTGGGGGGGCTTCATCGATGGGTCAAAGTGGGCTTTTTTCTCTTTAGGGGGTAGAATATTTCTTAATCAAAATTCTTTGTTGAGCTTCCCACTTTACTTCCGGTTTGTCTTGAGCTTAAAGAGAAGGGACGTTTGGCTATTCGGAATCTGGTTTGTTGGAATATTATCTCTTGTGGGCGAGTGGCGTTGGCGTTTTCTCTGAGATTCACAGGTTATCCAGTGTAAGGTGATTAAGAGAAAATTTGGCATGCATCGTGTGCGCTTTTGGGAAGATGTTTGTGTGGGCGGTATGGTACCTCGCTCCAGTTGACTTTTCCTTGATTGTATCACTTGTCCTTGGTTAATTTTGCTCCTATATTTGAGATCTATTCTAGGGATGGGAATGATGGTGTTTCTTGAGATCTTCACTTCTTCCGTTATCTTAATGGTCAGGAGTCCGTGGAGTTGGTGGGTCTCCTTGATACTTTCTCCGAGTTCATTTATCTCGTGTCTCGGATTCTCGGTCTTGGGTGTAAGAGGTTTCGGGGCTGTATACTTGCTGATCATTCTTGGCTCATTTGATTAGGCCTTCTAATCTGGAGTTGTTCCCTCTCTCGTCTTTCATTAGGAAAGCTCTTGTTCCTTGTACCTTATAAAATCTGGGCTTTTCTTGGTCCATAGTGCTAAACAAACTTAATACGAGTGAATGCGGATGATATTCTGCAATTGCATAGACCTTCAAGTGGATGGTGTCTAATGTGCAAGTCCTCCTTTGAATCTCATGATCATTTATTTCTTCATTGTTAAGGGCCTGGTATCTTTGGGGCAGACTTTTGGGTTGGCAGGTTAGATTTGGGTCTGCATCAGTTCAAGGGGTGGCAAAATGGGTGTTATGGATAATCATGGGATTATAACACCCATTTTGCCACCCCTAACCAGTTCTATCCTGGATTTCCTTCAGGTTAAATTTCATGGTTTTGGGAGTAAAGGAGATAAAAGTTTCTTATGACATTTTGGGGTCTTTGCGGTTATATGGTACATTTGGATGGAGAGAACGCCTGATTTTCAAGAGTTGGAGCTTGTTGAGGTTCCTCTTAAGGATAGGGTGGTCCACTTGACTTATCTTGGGCGTCAGTGAGAGGAACCTTTTGTGGGTTCCCCTCTCAGTTATTCAGAGAGACTGGAAGGCTCTGCTTTTCTAGTCTATGTACTAAGAGATTTAGCTTGTTACACTATTTGTTTGCCTTGCTTGATGGATCTTTCATCCATCTTCTTGTAATCTGAATTTTCTCTTGTCAAAAAATAAAATAAAAAATCACTGATGAAAGAAGTTATAATATTGGTAGAGGCCTAGAGGGTTATATATAATGATCACTCTCAAGAACAATATTGTATGGCTCTTAGTGGAACCTTGTTTTAATATAAACAACTATACTTATAAAAACATAAAAATATAAACAACTGTACATCACTGGTGAAGAACTCCAACAAAGCAAAATAATGGAAAATAACCTGTGTGACTTTTGGAGATGGAATTTTTCAAATGAGACGTTGAGGACCATTAAAGGAGCAGATAACTTCGAGGGAACATAAAGTATGACTGTCATTAATATAACTTTATTGCAAGGTCCATTATTGTTTTCTTCCTGCCTTATTTGACCAATTTTAAAATTTTACATTTTCCATGTTTCTAAGGAAAATGTCTTAGAATCAAATCATTATGAACTCATGAAGTGCATCAGGGGGATTGGAATTAGTTCTAACTGATTACATTTTTATTTGTTGTTTATAGATTGTTAGAAGGACCATGGAAATGATTCTTTGCGAGCAATTGGCACCTACTAATGTGATATGCAGCGGCTATGACAAGGCAAGTTATCATAATTACTATGTGAATTTTCTTCCTTGTGGCTTTTCCTTGCCAGTGTCAGGTTGAAACTTGCAATTCTATCCTAGTGGCTCGAAGCTTTTAGATACTGAGGAGATAGTGAACACATGCGGAGCACATGTATTAGAGAATACTATTTTAGATTAGTCTGAAAAAACATTAACACAAGATTAATATTAGATCAATAAATAAGCTAACAATATTCCATTAACTTTTGGACCAAAACATAGAAGCAACATAAATGCACCTCTTAGATGCAGATACAACATGTCTTAAGAGCAAACAAAAGTGCTAGAGTTATAGATTCCAAAATCTAGCGACCATCTTCATTATTCCCAATTTTCATTTTGCTTAACCTTACTGCTTCAGTTGTAGTTTTCCCATCAGTGTAGTCTGCATTCATCTCATTCATTCGTCAAGTGAATAAAGATGCTTTAATCTCTTAAGTACTATAAAAGGATGCTAAAAGCTCTAGAACTTTGTGAAATTTAGTATTCTGGCCCACTTTACGATCCCTGGGGTGTCCCACAGCATGTTCTGATGTGTCCGGTAATTAACAAATTCGACACTCTGGAGAGGTCCCGTCTGATCGTGTCGAACAATGTTATGTGTCAGACTGGCACGTGGCCTTTTTTGAGAGCATGGGCACTTCCTAGATTGCTAATATCACAAAGGGTGAAGGTTACCAGATCCTACTTGCTAGTGTCTATTGACAGCTTATTGAAATAGAATGATATTTAAGACTAAAAGCTATATGGAAATTGAAATTCTACAATTATGTCTGAAGCCCCTTCTAGGGTGGTTTTTTTTTGTGGGAAGCCACAAATGAAGCCATTCTTACGGGAGACAATTTGAGGAGGAGAAGGATGATCTATGTCAATATGTGTTTCATGTGCAAAAGGGAGGAAGAAAGTGTTAATCACCTTCTGTTACACTGCCCAATGGCCAAGGAAATTTGGAACTTCGTTCTCTGTTTATTCCAGGTAGCCTGGTGAATCCTCTCTCTGTCAGAGATGTTGATGAGCTGGGCTTTCTATAAACGAAAGAAGAAACCTTGTAGTTTTTGGATGGCTGCCCCGGTAGCAATTTGCTGGACTATTTGGAGAGAATGTAATTCCATGGCGTTTGAGAATACAGAGACGAGCTGCATGAATCTTAAAGAGCAAACAATCCAGCTTTTGTTCTTTGGGTTCCACGATGTGGTCTCACAGGGGCTAAGCCCCTTTGTAGAGCTTGTGGATAACAGTTATGTAGGGTTGTAGGAGTTCATGGTTTTTTCCTACTTCTGTAAATAGGATGCGTCACCTTTTTTGGTGCCCTCTTTATATATACATACTCTTTACTTATCAAAAAAAAGATGAACTTCAGATATTCAGGCTACAGAAATACTAGTTTATGCTTCTGTATTACATTTAGCAAATTGCAAATTGCCCTGATATTTACAACCATCTCAGTGGATGTCTTTGTTGTCGTCTATCAGATCATAGAATTTGGAGTATAGATGAGACTTCTCAGATATAAATCAATTCTCTATCATTAAGTTCCTACACTATTGATTCCTACCTGCTTAGCTTGCATCTGTGTGCAGAAATCCCTTCTTAGATTAAAGCAGAAGTAGTAATTCTTCTGAGCCCAACAATGTATAAGAGTAGCCAGGAAAATTCCACTGATTAAGATAACTATTGATTTCATTGCTAAACACTTCCTATGTTCTTGGTGCTTTACATGCATACTATGTAATATATATATATATATATTAATAAACTCAAATATAATAATATCTGACAGCTTAACCGTTCAAGCGATATTGTGGAGCTTTTAACATGTTCAGCATGGTGCCTGCTACTAGAAAGGGTTAGTCATTTGGTCATTTCCTTGAAAGGGTTAACCTATTTCATTTGTTTCTTTTTGTGTATGTGCTTTGTTCAGGGACTGAAATGAAGTGACACTGACATGCAGGTTGGAGATGCTGTTATGGTTTATTTGCTCAAGTATACTTCGGTATTCTTGCCACTTCCTCATGAGAAGCACCATCAGGTGGCAGGCTTTCCTATCAGTAATTTGTGCTATAAATTATCTAAACACATGCCGTTTACATATCTGGATCCTTCTAGTGTTCTTGGTAAGGGAAATTCAAACATGTGTTTATATATTTGCCTGTTCATCATATATTTCTGTTTTACTTGGAAAAGATGCTATATAAAATATAATTTTCATTTCTTTCTCGTTGATCTAGCAAAAGCTGGAGTTAGAAAGAATTTTCTGGCTCGTGGTATTATGCTTGAAAGGAGTATCACTAGAAGTGCTCTGCAAATTGATGCTTTGTGCATCACACTCTAGATCCTTTATACTCTCTTTGCCCGGATAAATGTTCATACTTTCTATTTTGGGATGTCCCATCTAATGTTCCTAAAGACTTTTGGTGTACAAATTTTCTATCATTCCTCCCAATATACCCCTTCATTTAATACTATCATTATTGCACATCCTAGAGAGAGAGAGTGAGTGTAATGCGTACATAATTAATGAGAGAGAGAGAGAGAGTGTGTAATGGGTATTATCGTCACAACATATTTTACAACCCATCATTAATTACATTTCTTAATCCTTGTGTTTTGTTAACTAGGAATATTTATCCAACGGAGGGAGTAGTTTGCACCAAGGATGTGTCCGAATTACAAGTTTGTAATATATCCAGCTGAACTACTATTAGCTTATGAGTATGAAGAGGCATCTTTGATGCTTTGGGCATGAGAATATGAAGGTATGTCGTAGGTCGATAACAATACCGGAGAGAGCAAAGAGCTATTGGGGAGAATCTTGGCGGGTGCAAGTTCAGTCTTTGTGGAAGAAGTTTCAATGCACTTATATGCTTCTTTCTCCATGAGAAAGCTAGGTGTTGGAATGTTAAGTTACCAACTCTTAAGCTGTTAGATAGGGGCCCAACAATGGATATCAAGCTTAACACTCCTCCTCACGTGTGACCTGTCACACGTGAGAGATACCTAAACATGCCTCATCAGGGCATCACAAAACCAAGCAGTGACAACATGCACTCACAATATTCCGGGTAACAAATGCAAGCGGGATGATTCGAACCCACGACCTTGCCAAACCAGAGCTCTGATACCATGTTAAGTAACCAACTCATCTAAAAGCTTAACTGTTAAGTTACCAACTCATCTAAAAGCTTAAACTTTTAGATGAGGTGGTAACTTAACATGGTATCAGAGCTATGATACCATGTTAAGTTATCAACTCATCTAAAAGCTTAAGCTGTTAGATAGGGGCCCAACAATGGATATCAAGCTTAACATGGAATACGGGAGAGGCTAATGATTCATAATATCATTTAGAAGAATACTAACAAGTTACTTCTAGATATAGAGGAAAGAGGATGATAAAATTGTCGAGTGGAAGTTTGTTTGGTAATTGATCGGTAATGTGCATGTGTGGGCTATTGAGGTGTCAGGGATATATAACATTTGTTGACCCCAAGGAGTGGGAGAGATGGTAAGGGCACTCAGGCAAAGACCTTAAGGTCCTTGGTTCCAATCCCCAAACCAACAAGGGGTCACACCTACCTATCAAAAAAAAGAAAGAGAGGAAGGTGCGGAGAAGGAGGCCGTGGCAACAGAGCTGGAGGAGATTAAAATGGGGAAGGTGACCAGTGGGCCTTGAATCATGAGTACCAAGTCCTTTGCTTCTTTGTCATTATCAGAACCCACCATGAATGCTATTAGGGGAATGGGATTTGTAAACATGACCCATGTTTGACAAATAAAATTATGATAGGGAGGTGAAGAAAGATATGAAGGTTTGAAGGAGCGCCTGAGCAAAGCTGTAGAAGATTATTTTTTTGATGAATAAAGTATATTAAATATAAAAAGCATCAAACATGAGACACATCCTTGTACACGGGACATATACAAGGCAAACAATTATAAACTGACAAAACTGTCTGTAATATTAACCAAAGATTCCCCTTCGGATGGATCCATCCTTAAACACCACAGTCCAATAGACTGCAAATTCTTCTTGAGACGATCCACATCTGCTTCTATATTGTCTAAAACCCTCCTGTTCCTCTCTAGCCAAATATTCCACCAAATCATGAGAGGAGCTGCAACCAAACACTTACAGATGATTAAAAGGGGAAGGTGAACATTGGGTTCGGTAATAAATGAATTTACAAAAATATACCTCATAAAGTCGTGTACATAGTCTACATCAACAACCCATTACGAAATTGAACGACGAGTTAACGGCAAGGATCATATCACACAAAAATTGAAAGTTGGTAGGCCACATTTTGGATATTGGAAGTTGGTTGATCAAATTAGTTACCCCCAATTTGTACGATGGTCAAATATATAATTAACGCTAATTTATACTCCGCTTTCAACATTGGAGCACTTCATAAAGCCAAAACCATAACTTGCTTTGACACTAGCTTTGGTGGGTGTAAACTTTTCCTGTAGCAGCAGTCGGCACTAATGACAGTAATGCTAGACTGATGAGGAAATAATTGAGAGCGTCATGGGAGCCGATAAACATGATGAATATGATAGCTTTACAATAGAGCCCCCTTAGCATAAAGAAGCTCTTACAATGGCGATAACTTTGAATAATTTCTAGTTGAGGTATGAGAAAACCACATCAGAAAATAAGAAAAATCATAGATGAGATTCAACATGACATCAATTTCAACTTAAATCAAATGACAATCGAGTAATTTTTTATGAAGGCTTCATAAATAATGACAAGGACACTTAGGCAAAGACCTTGAGGTCCTTGGTTCCAATCCCCATACCAAGGGGTCACACTTACCTATCAAAAACAATGTATCATGTAATTTATAAGGAGTTATTAATTTATAGTTTGCTTGGGACCTTTATGAGTAATCAAATATGTATTATCTTATAAATTTAGCGAATACTTAATTTAGCACATGGTCCCAAGTTGGAACCGACCAAAGTATTGTTTTAAAGAGATTATGAATTAATCGAGTATTAATTTATCCAGTTTTGACTGTATGTTTCCTTGAAATGACTAGAGCCCTTGGGTTCCAATATGATATTCCAATCCATATCGGGGAACATTGCTTGCTGGCAACCACATATATCACCAAAACTGACTCCCAGCTAGCCTACACTTCAAAACACCACATAAATCGTTGTATATATCACTCCCTCATATACACACATGAAAACTTTTGGTTGCTTGTCCTATGCTTCCGTCCACCACAAATAAATCCTCCCCAAGAGCTTTGCCATGTGTTTTCCTTGGGTATCCGTTTGGCCAATAGAGTATAAAGTATAAACTTTACTGTCTGACACTAAGAAGATCATTGTGAGTAGGCATGGAGTGTTTCATGAATCAGTTTCCCCTTTCCTTTCTAAACCACAATCTCAGAAGCCTCCTTCATCCACTTCCAGTTCACACATGCCAAGGATTGATGATGATCAAAATCCTTCTATACCTAGTCACATTCATCCTAATCCCACACCAATTGATTCTTCCCCTTCTGATATGTCTGATTCAGCTCCTGCGCCAACTTCAAATACCATTGTTGTTGATTGTTTGGTACCTATTGAAACGCCTTCCATTCTTTTTCAAGGCATTTGATCAAGTTGTAGAACCTACATCTTATACTCGGGCTGTGAAAGATAATAGATGGATAGAAGCCTTGCAAAAGGAACTTGCAGCTCTTCAGGTAATTGCACTTGGCAAGCTGTTGACTTGCTTCCTGGGAAAAGAACAGAGGGGTGTAAGTGGATTTTCAAAGTTGAATACCCTGCCAATGGCTCTATAGAAAGATTTAAATGGGCGCCTGGCCAGTCAATCAGACTATCAGGAGACTTTTTGCTTGTAGCCAAAATGATCTCTGTCAGATAGATGTTTGTTGAGTATTGCAGCAGTCAAGGATTGGCCTGTTCACCAATTTGATGTGAACATTTCCTTCTTTTTGATTTGGAAGAAGAAGTATATATGGATATACCTCAGGGTTACAATGTTGCCAAGAAGCCTAATCTAGTCTGCAAGTTTGATCAAATTATATGGCCTTAAGCAGGCCTCAAGACAGTGGTTTTCAAAATTAACAGTCCTTGTTGCAGCTTGGTTTAAGGCAGTCTTATGCAGATTACTGTTTGTTTCTTTACAGCACTTCTGGTTTTACAGCTGTGCTGGTATATGCTAATGCCATGTTACTGGTGATGATTCAAATTCAATTATCTCCGTGAAAGCCTTTCTTGATTCCACATTCTGCATCAAAGACTTGGGTTTCATTAAATTTTACATGGGCATAGAAATTGCAAGATCTTCTAAAGAGTTTCATCTGGGTCAAGGAAGTATGCCCCTTGATCTATTGGTTAGTGCTAACATGCTAGATGCAAGCCTCTTACTATTCCTCTTGATCTAATGTTAAGATCCTTGCTACTGCTGATGATGATATACTCAAGTGATCCAACGACATACAGGCAGCTAGTTAGAAAGTTGTTGTATTTCACAATGACTAGGCCTGATCCTGCCTTCCAGCTTAGACCTGCAGTCAATTCGAACATACTCCCACCACCACACATCTTCAAGCTCTTCACAGGGTTTAAAGATGTGAAGACCTCCTCTGGTCAAAGCTCAAAACTTACTGTGACCGTGACTGGGGAGGAGATTCTATTGACAGAAAGTCTGTTACAGGTCATTGTATGCTCCTTGGGCATTCTTTGATATCTTGGTAATCAAAGAAACAATCAGTGACTGACAGATCATCTGCAGAAGCTGAGAATATAGCCCTTGCAACAACCAGTTGTGAGGTCATGTGGCTACACAGTTTATTAAAGGATCTCCAAGTCAATATTCCACTTCCTGTGATTGTTAATAGTGATAACTCAGCTGCTATTGCAATTGCCTCCAATCCTGTGTACCATGCTAGAACAAAACATATTGAGCTGGATTGTCATTTTGTCAGAGAACGGGTTCAAAAAGAGTTTGATTCAACCACAGTTTGTCCCATCTCAGGCTCAATTGGCAGATATCTTTACTCTGGAATTTTCGGCCCTAGTTGGGGGTTCTGAATCTTTCATCACCCTCAACTTGTTGAGGGGGTGGGTGTTAAGGATAGACTGAGAGCATAAATGTTGTTGTGATAGTACTGGAGCTCATATGAATCACCAGCAACTCAAAGTAAGAAAGGTTCATTAGTGGCTTGCGCTTGTATCATAAAGGAAAGTGGGAATGATCTGGAGCTATTTGATTGAGCCTAGCTTGTACAGTCAGCTTGCTTTATTGTACATTGTCAGTTAGAGTTTGCTACTGGAATGGTATTTATGTCTTCTTATGTTTAGTTGGTTAGTTAGTTAGTTTTAGCTTTAAGTCCAGTCAGTGGAGAGACTTGTAATTCAGTTGGTGGAAACAAAGCATTGTTGACAGCTCATTTGATTTGACACTTTCTCGTCACATTTTCCTGTCATTTTTGTATCACTGATTTTGTATTCCTGATTTGATAATTAATGATTCGTACAGAGATTGAATTCACATTCTTGTTTTTGATACTTGGGCTCTATCATTTACAAGACACTCATTTGACCAGCTAGCCTGGTTCCTTATAGTAGTTAGATAAACCGTGTTTTTGTTATATTTCAGTTGATTCTTCATCATTACTTTATGATAATTCATTACGTTATTATCAAATTATTATTATTATTGATCATTTGACCTTTGTTTTACTATTCAAATGTTTTGAAGTAAACTTCTACTTTTGAGTCTATTATTTGGTAACAGTTCTCAGATCTTCAATTGTTTATACTCGTTCACAAACTGGTAGTTTTTCTTAGCTTCTTCTCAGGCTCCAAGAAGAAATGGAAAAGCATTAATGAAGTTGATACCAGAGAGACAGCAATTGAGTAGTTCTTTTGGTGTTGATATTCCCCCGAGTTCTGTAGGTTGTCTTGGCTGTAAGGATAGGAGTAACTCAGCTCTCAGTTGCAACTGCTGCATGAAAAATTGCTTTCAGATGGACTTGGATTCCACTGGAGCTGAGACTGCAATTTTGAAGGGAGTTCGAATGCAGTTTACCCAGAAAGCTCAAGACAGGCTCTAAAAAAGCCTAGAAAGCGTTCAAGATATTTTAGAGGGCAGCGCAAGAGCAAGCGTAGGCTGTTGTCCTCTCATGAAACTTGTTCTCTTCTCCCTTGTGCCAGTAATTTCAGCAATTCAAAAATTACTCTCGGGAAAAATTACATGAGGTTGACATGGGTTCCTCTGGTGCTGAAACTACTACTGTTGAAGAGATCTCGAGTGGGGTTTGCGATGAAGGCTCAAGCCAGGCTCTAGGAAAGTCTAAAAAGCGATTAAGATATTTTAGTGGACAGCGCAAGAGAAAGCATAGGCTGTTGTCCTCTCAAGAACCCTCCTGTCTGACCCCTTGTGCCACAAATCTCAGCTACCAAGATAGTTTCTCTGGGAGGCATAAAAATAACAATATCAAAAGCCCTGGTCCACGTCATGAGAAGGTATTTTCTTTAGCAAACCTATAAAGTGACATTTCATATGCCCATTACTTTAGTTTGAGACTCTGGATAGGTCACTAGCATTTCACCACATAGAACCTAAATCTTGTTTCTATTTCATGCCTGACTTCTATATCTTCTGATATATATGCAGTTCATTATGCACGATAGCTTATTGATGAGTGTAGAATGAAGTTAACCGGGGTTTCATTTCAAGTATGCTTGAGATTTGTATCTAAGGATGAATAGGATTTGTGTTGAATTGCTAGTACTATTGAGACTTGAGTAGCGCTAAACTGACCCCAAAATTAATATTAGCATGTGTTTCTCAAATGCATTTGATTGATCTTGTAGCGGGCAAGACCTTAAACCTGCTTCTAGGATTCACTAACTTGACCAATTTTATTTAGTGGGAAACCTCTTTTAGAAAAAATTTCAAAGTCTAGCTTTCTTTTGAGATTTTGAGTTTCATGGCAGTTAAAGTTATGGGTTGTATTGGTATCAATCCCAGTATTGTTTGAATTAAGGTGTCTATTATCTTATTGTTGTTGCATGATATACATAACTTAGTCCTCTCTCTAACAACTAAAGCTTTTAGATAAGTTGGTTACTTGACATGTATAAGGGCTCTGTGTCCACAAGTTCCTAGGTTAAGTCTCCATTCCTGCTCATGCTTCCCCCATTTTTGTTCATACTCAAGTTGGCACCCTTTTTGGTTTGTGATGCGCCTTCTCTCTCCACTATGAGCGGGCGTGGGTCACACGGATGTTGGGTCCTCTCTCTAACGGCTTAAACTTTTTGCCAAGTTGGTTACTTGACAGTTAGAAATTTAAAGTAACCTATCTTTCCGTTTAAGTTGAAATATGAACTTGCAGAAGCTTTTCTGCTTTTAGGTTGTGTGTCAACTGAGGGGTATCACGGACCTCTTGTGAAGTTCTTCTGTTTCACCTCCTTCTTACTTTTGGTCATTGTGGGACATCAATTGGTATCATAACCAATGCCTGGCTTGCTCTCTTAACCATTGGCTCTGCATGTCTCTACTTCTCTCCTTTGTTCTTTATCTTTTTACATTGGTTCATGTTGGTCCGTCCCAGTTTTGCTACTACGCACTTGATGGGTAGCAAAGAAAAAATTATATTAAATAATGGCACTCAACATATTATATTTTGGTTTATCCATGCTTTGGTCATAATACTGGACTTTATGTCATCAGGATGAGATATTAGTCAAGAAGGCTTTTTGTTGGCTAATATTCGTAACAAACAAGAGGCATTTGTCCAGCAATTCGGCTGTCTTTCTTAATGCAGATTTTACACAATGAATTTCTTAATTCATGTGAACGATATTAGAGAAGTGCTACATCAAACACACGGTTGAACATAATCCATCAACTGGATGCTTTGCAGTGTTATACCTTTGCAAAGCATGTGTTTGATGGATTCTGTTCAACCGTGCTGTTGATGTATCATTTGTCACAACAAAATGTATTCTGCTCAGTTTAGCAGGAGAAGAGAAGAGGTAGGATACTGTTAAAGGCTTGATATACACCGTTAGGTCTCTCTTTGACAACAAAGGGTTTTAGATGGGTTGGATACGTACATGATACCAGAGCTCTGAGTTTGACAGGGACTAGGGTTTAAATCATTTTGGTTGCATTTATCCTTTATTTTAAAAAAAATAAGGGTATGCATTGGCCTTATGCACATTAAACTCGAGTTGGATATGTAATGGATACCACTAAATATGCTATCCTGCTTGTCTAAAAGACCATTAGGTATTTGTCATGTAGTTTGATTGGACGTTCATTTTATACAAGTTAAATTCAAGTTACGACCATCATCAAAATGACTGAAAAATAACAATCTTTGTAGATTATACCTGTATAATGGGCCTCAATTTTGCTTCATCTAAACCGACATTAATCTTTCTCACTTATATGATCTATGCTTACGTCCCTTGTAAATATAATTGTATCGACTCTGGTACCGTGGAACGTCTTGTTGTATTTATCTAATATCTTTTAGTATTTGGCTTATCTGTTGTTTCCATTGCAGTGCTCTTGCTGTTATGTTTTGCAAACTCTCCACAAAGGTTCCACAGAACTGCAGATTAATAGGCAATCCATATTCTATAAGATGGAGCATTCTAAGTCCGTTTTTCCAAGAACACGTATCCTCTTCATTTACCTTTATATTCTTTAGTTGTGGATAGTGAGTGTATTGATTTGTTTATTGTTGACATTTTATAACAGCATACATACATCTTTGACATTTGTACCAACAAAATATGGTCTTAGCTGCTCATCACCTCAGAGTGCGATTAGCTTTAAGGTGTCGTTTCATAAACTGCGATTTTGTGGAGTTTTAACTCGTCTCTATGTTTCTCTTTCTCTCTCTCTCATACACACACAAACACACTTACGATTTCCTGGTTGTGATGCGATAATGTATTATTACACCTTTATGTGTTTCACTGGGGAACGAATGTATAATGACCATAACAATTATCAGACATAATAAATTCTTTGAAGCCTAATGTTGCTGGTGCAACTGCTCTCTTCACGGATATCTTTGGGACAGCTGTTGCTAGCACCAATGCTCGGTCAATACTATACTTCCATCGTGATGACCAATGTCTTATTGGATCGACGTGCATGTAAGTAAGACAACAATTATACACTCTCTTATGCAGTTCCATGTGGTTTTCTGATTATAATGAATTGCACTTTTCTCAGTATAAGATTTTTTTTGGTTGAAATGCATCGCTTTTGTAATCTGGTCTTTGTGATCCTAGTGCAATATATGTCCAGGTACTGGAAAGTTTACAAGCGAGAAGAAATAGTACGCTTGAGATGGTTTCACATGTAGTAACTTCATATCCTGAACTGATTGACATGGCTTAAATGTCAACTGAATAAAGTGATAACTTATCTCTTAGAGGGTGGCTACACTGACGTGAGAATAGATTTTATTGATACTTGTAGTTTTTTAATCATATTTAATCAAGCCAAAAAAATACCTAGTACTCCCTCTGTCCCCAAAAAATTGTCCCATTTAAAGAAGGTACAAACAACTAAAGCTACAATCTTGTCAAATACGACTATTTTATTTGGGAAGAAGGGAGTATTACTTTCTACTTGTTCGGGGCTAGTTAGACATGTTCTCCTCGTTTTTTCGCAAATTTCCTCTTGAAACAGTCTATTTCTCTCATGTGACCTATTTTCAGGGACAAATATGTGTGTAAAATTTTAGTTATTAAGAACAAATAACATAATTATTCAACACCTTCTCCCGCTAATCTATGCAACAATACCTACGGTTTAAATCTTTGATCCAGTCATCCGACTCACCTCTCTCTCTCTCTCTTGTTTCCATAAATCAAGCCCCCTCCACCTCCCTCATCGTCATCTCTTCCTTAAATCAAAGATCATCATCATTCTGTCCATTGCCTTCATCACGACCTCCTTATTACCGCTGATTGTTCTATGTTTGATTTGAAATCAACTCTAGTCGTGGTCAATAAAGAGAGCCCCAAATCTGTTGTATTAGACTTATTGCCAATTGTGTAATAGAGCTAATTACTGAGGACTGAGGACGTGTTTCCTTGGATGTATAGATGATGTAATGTAGTATTATAGAAAATAAAATTACCTTAACCCCAGACTTTACAGTGACCTGCAGCGCATATACTGGATAGTTGGACAGCTCTAAGTCTTTCACGTACATTGCTAGTTTTAACCTTTAAATGTGATCATGTACAAATGATCACTTAGCAGACTGATTGGTGTTATCTGTTTACCTACTTTGTATAAAAACGTGCAATGTCTGTTTCAAGGGACTGATTCATGGAAATAGTTGAAGTGCAGATATAATTGGTGTAATTTACCCTTTGTTCTATTAACATGTTATTTTGCTCTCCTAGTCTCTTCTGTGTAACTCTGTTTTTCTCTTCCAGGTATCACTCGCTTCTTAGGCTTCTTAAAATACTTCTGCATAAGGCTCGAGGTTTCCAGTATCTAAGGCTATTGAATAAGTACTGTGCCATTCCTTTCTTGGATCAAAATTCTAATGAAGGTCGTGTTTCTATGTCTGAGGTTAGTATGCTGTAGAAAAGCATTTAACTATTTTTAAAGATGTTGGGAAAAAAAATGAACAGGAGTCATTTACAAATTTTTAACAGAAAATAGCTGGGACATGCAATAGTTATCAATTCCGCTTGATCCAAGTGATTTTGATTTTTTTTTCCGATTTTACATAGTTGATGTTGAGATCATGTGTTGGCATAACATGTTTAATTTACTCCTAGTCTTACCATGTGTTGGCATAACATATTTATTTACTCCCTCGTCTTACTCTTGGTAAGGGCTATTAATTAGTTCAGGCAATTCTTTAAGTGCTTGATTTGAACCTGTGAGTTGGTTTCCTTGAATGCATCATCATCAAATAAGTTGTGATAGATACATTTGAATACAGAAGTGTCTGTTAGTTGGTCCATTTTTTGTGCCAATGACTTTGTGATGCATGTCATCAAATTACATGTGTCACTATCATGTTGCAAGATGATCATGAACTAGGAGTAACTTGTGCATCTCTCTCTCATTGGCCATTAATTCAATAGTGTAAAAGTTTGAAAGATAAAAAACTTGGAATTTGTCCCAAAACTCAAAGCCTCTCTAACTTACAAGACAAGAAGGGGACTTGGGTTTAAAAACTTAAGATGATAGATTTCTTGTGACTATGTTTGATGAGTGAAAAGCTGAATCCTTTTGCCCTTTAGATTGAAAGAAGATGTGATATTCTGACTATTGATGAACTATGAGTCCCGTCCATATTCAATGTTTATTCCATCAGAGAAAGTCAATAAGCTCAAGATGTTCCTGGGCAGTCATGTAACACCAAATAAGGCAACAATCAGAATTTGACCATGACTTGAGACAAGTAAATAAGTAACTTTTACTTGGTAGGGGCTAACCAAAACCCACTCTCTACACCCCATTATTCTCCGCACCCCACTAATTTTAACAAATTTCACACACTACTCTCTCCACCCCACCGAACTACCCGTTCTACCCATTCTACCCCTTTCCTCTTCTCTCTACGGTTTACCCCTTCATCGCCATCTTCATCCTCTCTCCCCTCTCCAACCTCCATGGCCGCTGCCTCTCACCATCTTCATCTCCATCTTCCCTTCCCTTTCAAAACCCTAATTCCCAATTACCCAAATCTAGCAAGCAATCAAACGAGCTGCAAAATTGGGAGCAAGCAATCAAAGCAATCTTCATCTGCAAAATTCAACAAACAATCGCCTCTTCTCCCTTTGTTTCATCGCATGGTTCGTCATCCTCCTCGTCTCTCAATCTGTTTCATCTCCAACTCCCAAACATCTTCCTGGAATTAGAAGGGAGTGTGTGGCTAGGGTGGTGGCAGAACTGGCGACCCTCTTTTTGGACCGGGTTAAGCGCACACTTTGGGTGGAGTTTGGCTGAGAGTTGCCACACATAATAGGGTGTGTGCGGCTGAGGGTGTTGAGACTTGTTTATGGGGCTATATTGGCATTTCACCCGATGGCATTTTTGCAAAAAAAAAAATTGTGGGGTATAGAGAGTGGAGATTGGGGTGCGGTTAGCCCTCACCCTTTTTCTTGTATATCGCTAGTGTACAACAGGACACGTCTCCTTTTTTGATGCCTTTATTTATATAATTATCTCTTTATTTATCAAAAAAAAGTAAATAAGTAACTGGTATATAAGCGTTTAGTGTTGGTTGGCTTGAATATTTTGCTAGCATGGCTTCTATTTCTCAACTGAACTTGGTTTTTTGTCCCATTTACTTTATCAAGCTTCATAATCCATATTTACCATTTTGTTATGTTCATAGAAAATATAAAATTTTATTTTAAACTTGCACTCAAACATATACTTCTTCTGTCCCTAAATTATCGTCTTGGTGGACTTGGCGCACGGTTTAAGAAAACACATTTGACTAAATTATTAATATTAGTTTGATGTGTAGTTTACTTTAAAACCCATGTGTATGTGGCCCATAATTAAAATAGGATGAAAAGGTAAGGGTAAAGTGGTAAAAGTGTTGTTCTAAAAAGGAAAGTTTCAAACAAGACAATTATTTTGGGACGGACGAAAAAGGAAAGTATGACAATAATTTGGGGACGGAGGGAGTACTTGTTGTGATTATGCATCTTAGTTTTGGTCCTCCCAACCTCTAGCATTGCCCCCATTGATATTAGCATTGTCCCTTTCCCAACTGCTGCAGTCATTGGGCGATGTTGTATGTGTTCAAACCATCTCAAGCAATTTTCTCAACTATTATCTCCTATTGGGGCCACCTTTTGTGTCTCACGGATGTTCTCTTTTTGAATTTTATCCTTTCTTGTTCTACCTTACATCCATCTTTGTATTCTCATCTCAGTTACACTCATATCTTTGTATGTTGTTTCTTTATTGTCAATATTCCATACCAAATGGGTTAGTTCAGGATTACGACATTCTATAAAACTGTGGACCACGTCCGTATACTTCTTGATCAATATTAAGTGTAGTCCTCTAGTGGTACTTTGATGATCATAATATGCCCATGATGGATCTCAACATCAATAAGCTCAAGCTTCAGAGAGTTTATTTTATTTATTAATGAATAAAAGCCTTCTGTTATGTCAAAACCACTTTTATCTGAAATGAACTAGATGTATTAGTATATACTTGTTATGTACTTGGTCACTATTCTTTTTTTTTTAAAATCCATTATGGTTAAGTAACGTTTATCCAAAAAAGGAAAGGGTTAAGTTACCAACTCATTGAAAAACTTAAATTTTAGAGACCAACTACAATTCAATCATGTATCAACAACTCCCCGTCGCTTGTGAATTCCACTCACGGGAACAGATTATTGGAGTTGCATCACTGACTGCCTTTCAAAACAAAGAGTGTACCAAGTTTTTCATTAACAATATTTGGGAGAACAAATCCACGCTAGGAGACTCGAACCTGAGACCATGTGTAATCTGATCCCATATTAAGCAATCACCTCATCTGAAAAAAGCTTAAGCCTTAAGAGACGGGCCAAACACACTTTCTAACTGTTTCTCTTCTTCTATAATCTGTTTTCCGTTTACTCATGGGATCACAAAATGTGCTTGTTTTTTTGTTTTGTGTTTTTTTTGATTCTTTGTCATTGACTATTGGTCTATAAGTAATCTGCGCAATGCTCGGCAAGTGATTATAGTACTTCAACTGAAACATGAGATTATGAGGAATGGATAATTCAAAAAATGGTCATATCTTGGTGTCCAGGATACCATAAGAAATATTAGTGCGTTGACAGAGTTTGATTTGAATTTATAGAAGACATCGTTGCTATAGAAGAAAGAACTCATTGTCTGCCTTATCGATGGAAATAGATAGAGCATACAGAAGGTCTTCGAAGTAATTATGATGCCTGTGATCTCCCACGCCGGCAAGTGTTGTACCACATTTGCGAAATTCTGGCACTTTTGAGTGCCTTTCGAGTTGGCTTCTTTGGGTACTTGGACATATTTTTTTACATGGACATTGCCTTCAAATCTTGGAATTTTTTCATGAAGTATACAGTAATTTTACTGATTGCATAAACTTTTTCACTTCAATGTAGATAGTCTAATACTTTTGTGATTCTTGGTTTCAGGGGAATGGATGTCAAATCAATTCATGTGTGAAACAAAATGCTGGGTTGAAGGTGAAATGCCAACAGCATTTTGAGGAGCACCTTGGGTTTGATCCTAAATTCTGTAACATATCTCCCAAGGCGGATATTCTATTTGAGCCAAGCAAGTTTTCCTGCCCAAAAGTGAATGTGGTGTCATTTATATGGGCTGTTTGTAGGAGTATTGTTCCTCCAGATCTGCTGGGAACTTCATGTAATTGGAGAATTCTCAGAAGGAACATATCCAAGTTTGTTAGTCTACGGAGATTTGAGAAATTCTCACTTAAGCAGTGTATGCATAGATTGAGGAAGTCAAAGTTCCTCTTCCTATCAAATAAACACTTTTCGTGTTGCCTGTGTAATCATGTGCCAGGTGATGCAAAGGGACATTATTTTACTAGACACGAGGAATCGTGTGAAGGCAAGAATGGTATAGATATTATAAAACAAAAACTTCTAGAATGCTGGATATATTGGTTATACTCATGTCTTGTAGTGCCATTGTTGCAAGCTAACTTCTATGTCACTGAAAGTGAGCATGCGAAACAAGAAGTGTTCTATTATCAGAAGTCAACCTGGGAGAAGCTAATGACACAAGCTATCAGTTGCTTGAAAGATCAAAGTTATCATTTATTGAATGAATCATCTATTAGAAAGATATTAACTAATAGAACTTTTGGTTTCTCAAAGGTCAGACTTCGGCCTAAAGAAAATGGGTTTAGGCCTCTAGCAAATCTGAAAGCACCATCAAGAATGCCTGTGAGGCAATCCTGGACAATGCAAAAAGGATGGCTGCAGAAAAAAGGACGCTTGCGTCCGGGAAGTGTTCAATATAAGCAATTCAAGTCTGTGAATGTTGTCCTTCGCGATTTGCATGTTATCCTAAAAGATGTTCAGTTGAAAAGGCCAGAAAAGCTTGGCTCGTCGGTGTTTGATTACAATGATGTCTACAGAAAATTGCGTCCTTTCTTATCGGATCTGAAAAGTAGATTGTGTGCTGTGCCTGGTGTATACATGGTAGTAGCTGATGTTTCAAAAGCATTCGACTCTGTTAATCAGGATAAGCTTCTAAGTGTGATGAAAGATATCATACTACATGATGATTATCTCTTAAAGAAGTCTCAGCAAGTGGTGTCTACAAAGAAAAAAATGAAAGTTTGTCAGAATCTGATTGTTGCACATCAAAATAGTGGCAGTTCGTTGTCGGAGCTTACATCTTCAGTGCTTACTTGTTCATCTCATAGCATCTTTGTTAATCAGGTATCAATTTTGACACACGTTTGGATGCAAGCGCCAATAATGCATACTTCAATCTCTCTCTCTTTCTCTAATGTAGTTATTAGAGTTCTATTGGACAAAATAAATAAATAAATTAGAAATCCTGTTAGCACCTGCTGCACAATTGAAGGCTTTGTTTTCTCATACTGTAGATTACTTGTATTTGTCTTGCAACTAAATAGTTACATTTTTAATTGATTAAGCATCAAATGTAAGGTTTCAGCTCGCCTTTTTTCTTTTGATAACTTCCTTGGCTCTCTCAGAATTTAGTAACACCACTTACTAAAGGTACGGAAATTCATTTTTACCCTCTTTATTTTTGCATGATTTTGGATATTCACATTTTACCTTATTATACATAAGAGCAAAGTTATTCATATACAATATACAAAATTTAAACATCAGTAAATTGATTTTTTTTTTTTGGTAAGTAATAACATTGCGTCAGCCGGGAATGTAAATAGAAAAATACAGGAGGTTTTTTGAAACTGTTTTGGCCTTCAAGTTTTTGGATGAAGTGACTACGTAAATGCTTCCCCGTGTCAAGTTTACCTGCCCTGTGTACCTCGAGGAAGTTGCTTGTTTGGTTTTCAACATTGAAAGAAATACATTAATATTGTTGCACTAGGTCACCAAGTTCAACTTCCAAAAGTTATGGAAAAGTAAGGAATACTTTGTTTCTTGCTTGTACCGGGGCACTTTCAAAGTATTCCATAAGGAATAATACATGCTTTTACACAGTTTAATGTGACATTTGAAATCAGAAATTTTGGGCCGCTAAAGGAGGAATTGAATTTGTGCAGATACCTTACTTCTCTATCTTTAAACCTTTGGTATAAATTGTATGATGAAAAGCATGAGCCTGAGATCAGATCTTGCAGATAAGAAGACTTGCTATAATAGTACCATTAAGTGATGCGCTGTATCTAGAAGCGTGTAGGTCTCGAGTAAAAGATAATAATAGTGAAGTTACCTATATTGACTTGTTTTTTTGTTATGCTTTCCATGAATTTATGAATTTCATGAATTAGCAATGTTTTGTGGTCTTTTTGCTCTCATCTCATTGAACATGTATGTCCTTAATAGGGCCATACTGGAGACTACAAAACAAAATTTATCCTCAATCAGAAGTTCTTTATGAAGATATTGATAGAGAAGACTTTTCCAACCAACTCCTTTCTGTCAATGTAGATTGGATGGTGATTATGAAGAGAACTTCTCTCTTTTGCTTCCTTTTCCAGTTCCCTTGTCTTCCTTTTTCTCTTGCATGCTTTCTCTCTGATTGCTGCTTGTTTGAGCTCTTTAAAGGTAAATGGTGATGTCATTATGTATCCTAGTATGTAATCCGTGTATCGTCCTCAAGGAATGCATAGTTTTCAGGAGTTCTTCATGTAGACACTTCATATGTCATGAGTTTGATATATAGTTTTCTCACTAGCTGCGGAAACGATGTAAGAAATTCGTTGTGTCCTATGTTCTTTGTTCTTTCCTACATGTGAAGCTGCTGTATGCAGGGCCCTCTCTCTATAATGTTAACTTTTTAGATGAGTTGGTTACATAACATGTTATCAAAGATCCGGTCACGCAATTTCTTAGGTTCGAGTTGTACTGCTTGCATTGTTTTGCTTAAAGTGGTTGGCTGATACCATCTTTTTACTGGAACGTTTAGCATTGCATTAGGAAAAGCCCTGAGAAATTCCTAAAAGTAAATTTGAACCAAAAGAAGCCTGTCTGAAGTTCATTGGCTATTGAGCTACGAAAAGTAATTCCTCCTATGGCTAACCTATCATGTGAAGCATATTACTGATTACCATGAATTGATTTGCTTGGGAGAATCTGCAGATAAACTTGTCTTAGTCTAGAAATATCGCAGTAATTTATTTACTTTAATATTTCAGGAGTGGAGCAGAACAGTAACAAAGGAAAATCTGCATTTTAATCTAGTGGAGCATGTGAAGCGCAATGTGCTACAAGTAGATAAAAGATTTTACTTGCAAAATGTTGGTATTCCTCAAGGAAGTGTTTTATCTTCGTTGCTCTGCTCACTTTACTATGGACACCTTGAGAATAGTATACTTTTTCCATTTCTTGAGAAGTCCTCTGAACATGGGGAAGAAGGTTTACGTGGGGGACATTATAACGGTGAAGCTTCATTGCACTGCAGGGAGGATGAAATCATCTTCTCCTCCCATGAGTATATGCTACTTAGATTTGTCGATGACTTTCTTTTCTTATCAACATCAAGGAAGCAGGCTGCCGCGTACTTCTGGAGGTTACGAAGAGGATTCCGTGAATACAACTGCTACATGAATGAGCAAAAATTTGGTGCAAATTTTGATGTTGACCAAATATCAGGTTTTGAGTCAAGCAGGATTTATGTAGGTGAAGACGGTAACTCATTTCTGCGGTGGAGTGGCTTGTTTATCAACTGCAACACTTTAGAGGTTCAGGCGGACTACACAAGGTTTCGTTTCTCCAACTTATCATTTATCACTTGATTTTATGTATGCTTTGACTCGTATACATTGCTGTTTAGTTATATTAGCTGAAGAATGGATGTTTTCATGGTTTTTCTGCGTGGAGGGGTTGAAGAAGTTTTCATAAACTTGTGTTCTCGCAGATTGAAATCATCTTTTCCGTTAATTAAAAGACGAAATTATTGATAAGCAAGACATAAGATGTTATTAAGTGGACAAGACGCTCACAAAAGGAACAAGTGGGCGAAAAATAAACAGAGCGAGACCGAGACGTCACCCAAAATTGTTCTCTTATCCCTGCATAAGTCCAAAATAACAACTATAGGACCTATTGGTCCAGCCCAAAACCCGAGTAAGCAATTGGGTTATAGGATCAGGCTATACTGATAAACCTAATAGACTGGTAAGCAAGGCACTGTTGAAAAGTGAAAGCTGAAGATTGAGAGATGAATGAAGGAGAGAGAAAGTGGGAAGTTACTCGGCTTTACTTCTAAGTATTGAATACTCCTTTCTTCTTTCTATGGAATTCGGTCCCACAATTATTGATAATATTATTAACTGGCTCAGCTAATTTGGACTAAATTAAATTCTTTAGAGATTGTAGCATGACTTGCACATTTTACTAGCCATAAATGATGAGCTTTAAACCCTTTGCACGTGCTTCTGTGTAGTTCTTGATCTACATATTGTTAGAGAGTTCAGTTTTGCTGTTATTTTGATTCTCATTGGACTTCTTTCAACTGTAAATTTCAATTGTAAGTAGTACCGATGAAACGACCAAAGAGGAATGAATGCCCCAATTGAAAACTAAATAAT
Source organism: Codonopsis lanceolata (assembly GCA_013146195.2). Lineage (NCBI taxonomy): Eukaryota > Viridiplantae > Streptophyta > Magnoliopsida > Asterales > Campanulaceae > Codonopsis > Codonopsis lanceolata. Next base: position 72,417,885 of record CM028383.1, read on the forward strand.
AGTTTGTATTCTTGCTTGCAAATGGTAAAACGTCCAAAGAGGATAATAAATTTGTAGGTTACTTTGCAAGAAACAATACAAACAACTCCTTCTGTTCCACCCAAAGAGTCGATGTTTGAAAAGCCTAATTATTAAGGGATATATAACTAGCATTAAAGTTGGTCATTATAGCATAAAAGTTGGTTGTAATTACAATAATGCTAGCGCATAATCAATATGTTGCAAAATAGTATCTTTACAAAGTTTTTAACTGCTCCACTCCCCCTTTTTTTGTAACCGAAAAAAGTCGCTTTATGCATCACGATGCAAGATTTTGTGCATTGCGATGCATGAATTAAAGGACCTCCATTCATCATGATGTACAAATGATACATCGCGATGCAAGATATTGTGCATCACGATGCAAGAAGTGACTTTTTCCGGTTACAAAAAAGAATAGGGGAGCGAAGCGGTTGAAAACTTTGAAATAGGGACCAGCCTGCAATTTTTTCCTATTATTTAACTTTCAATTGGGGCATTCATTATCCAAAATTTAACACAGAAGATGACATGGGCCACATGGCCTTTTTGAATAGCCATGTGGCTATTTGTTTTCTGAGTCAGCACCTTGTTGAATCTTAAGTGAAATAATTGAATCACAATTGAAGTCCAAAACTAAGTGCACTCTAGTGGTTCGGAAATGAATTTTGACTCAATATTTCACTCTCTTTCAAGTCCAACTTAATCTAGATGAGGAAATCACACAGAATGAAAATGGTACTGTTGCAATAGTACGTCATTATGATGAGCTCATGTGTAATGTTGGGGGTTGGAGGTTAAATGTTGTGAAAATTGAATGAAGGACTAATAGGCTGGTTGATGGTTGATGGTGGATCAAAGAGATGACTTGAGAAAGCTATGCTTACAAATGTAAGTTTCCAAATCACACTGACTTTCTCCATAACATGTTCTCCAACATCAACTGAAAGCCTCATTTACTCTTACAGCCAATGCATGTTTAAAGCAGGCCGAAAATTTATATGGGGAAAGAGAATAGCTAACTTTGCTCCTTTTAATCCTCCCCCACAACATCCCCGGGCTCCCTTCTCTTAAATGTGAAACTTCATGCTGCTGCCTCATCCTGTGTTTAATACTTTAGTGAACTTCCAAACCCTACCCCACCCCCCTTCTCTTAAAAGTAAAATCCTAACTTCATGTTGCTGCCTTGTCCTGCATTTTGTGAATAACAACACTGTAATATGGTCACCTGTGATGGGGTGGAGTAAAAACATTCTGGCAATAAAAGGGGAGGCTACTTGTATTGAAATGCTTTAAACATTTGGAGATAGCTTTGTGATTGTGTTTGTCAAGAGTAGCTAACTCTGAAGAAAGCATCTTACATATAAATTACTAATCTTACATAGTTCATTCATGTGTATGATTCTACTAGTTATATGGCCCCTTCAAAGATCATCACTTCTTGATACCGAAGTTTGGATCTCCGATGTGAGCTTCCAAATGAGAAAAAACAATAGTTTGGTAGTTGGAGTTGGAAGAGTGTGTCATCTCTAACACTACGGATTGAAGAGGTAGTGCCTTAACACACTGTCATTCCTCCGTACAGACTTAAGATTATCTGAATGAGGTAGATCTTGTCTAAATATCAACTCCCTTCTTAGATGATGGAAAATTAAAAGAGTTGACCGACTCTGTTTGACCTGCCGCTTCAGTATCAACCCTTTTGACTCTAAATGAATCTGACGTGACTAATGTTCAGCCCACCTTTGACGGTTGGCCTGGGCATTGGATCAACAAGAAATCTTCTTCCTTCTTCGACCTTTCATCCCACTATGAATCACAGGTGAGGAGTCTTTGTGGAGAAATGAGTCTTTTGGAGGATAAGTTCACAGTTATCTCAAAAAGTAAGTGAGAAAGTGCTTCACTATAAATCGTGGTCTCAGAATGGTACCTCTTTTTTTTTGGGGGGGGGGGGATAATAAAAGATTACTATTTCAAGACGAGAAAGTTACAAAAGTTGGACGATAAGGCCATCAAAAATAGAAATACAAATGAAAATGGGGAAAAGCTCTAGATAACACATAAGGCCTTTTAGGGTCGCTATCTTGGCATTTCCCGACTCAACATCAAGGTAGTGTCTTGCAATCTTATTTTGTTGTGCATATGCGCGCCTAGAGCGGCATCGCATTATGAGTATTGGGATATACACATAGATGTATATGTATAATATTCTTGAGTTTCACAGCTGAAACACTCTCTCGGCTTTAGGGGTAAGGTTGACTACACCAGACCCTTCCCAGACCCCATAATGATGGAAGCCTTGTGCGTGGGTCATCCTTTTTCTTTTTTGAGTTTCACAACTGAGCTATCTATCTGCTCTTTTAAAAAGTATAAATTGTGCCTAAACACCTAATCGTCCGTTCTGCGGAACCTGTATGGGTTTTTGGTTCTTTTTCGGTTTATTTGGCTCACCCTACCATATATTATCCATCTGTATAGCATCAAATTTTGACTTGAATGCGATTTTTTTTGGAGTTTTTCATAGTTAAAAGGTAGATATAAGATGCTTTTACTAGCTTCAAGAGGAGTGCAAATTTCTCAACTTGTCATTTGATAAAAATTTCCAACTTTGCTTTCTCATGTACTAGTACTACACTACAAGAAAGTTCCGTTGTTGTGATTCAACGGTGTTTATATTAATTATCTTTTGATGTTACTTAAGAGGTGCTCCTTTTCTTTTCGTATTTATCAAGTCTGTTGTGAGACATTTTGAATGTTATTGTTTATTGACTAAGCTCAAATTATTTTCTAAACTTCAGATAAACGTAAATGGCTGCAAATTGTAGTCATCTTGATCTGTTTGAGCTGTAATTTATCCATTGATCAGGTACCTGAATACCCATTTAAGTTCGACTCTTACTGTGTGCTGGAACGGTAAGCCGGGTCGTCACTTGAAGGCAAAGTTGTGTGATTATCTGCGACCTAAGTGCCATCCCATCTTCTATGATTCAAACATCAATTCTGCAGTAGTTGTCCGAGTAAATATTTATCAAGCATTTTTGGTATGTGCCATGAAGTTCCACTGCTATATCCGTGAGTTATCTGACATCTGCAACCTCAACTCAAATTTGTATATGAGCAGTATCCACAGGTCTTTGAGGTGCATAATCCTAATTACTTCCTTATGATGCAATCTTATATTTAGTTGGCTTAGTAATGGTTAAGCATTGAACAAGCCTTTTCTCTTTCTTGTCTCACAGGAAATGGTTACAGAGTTAATGTAGTTTCTCTAATCAAAATCTCATGTTCTTCATAATAATCAACGGTCAAAAAAAGTTGATAAAACGTACACATATAGATACATATTTATATGATTTATGCGTTAAAGTTGATCTACGCAATTGGATGCCAAGTTTGATATGTTCTTGTTTGTTGACTGACAGGTACATGAACAAGCTCATAAAAAAAAGGATGCACTCGATGAAGGTCGACCATAATTTCCGCCCAGTTCTTCAAGTGGCAAAGGGAGAAGTTGAATGGCTTGGATTAACTGCTTACACCCGAGTCTTTGTGCGAAAGCAATCTCGGTACAAGGAGTTGCTACCTCTCTTAAAGCTTAAGTTGATGAAGCACTGTAAAGAAAATGTGTCATCTGTTTTGAAAGAGGCTGTTGATGATTCTCATTCCTCGGTCATTTGGAAAATCAAGTACTAGATCTTTGAAGCATAATCTCTTGGTTTGAATGATTTGCTAGTTCCCCCAAGTTTCTGTTTTTGATTAGAAATTATGGTCAATCAGTCTGATTTTGTCTTAAGAGTTGCTGATAACCATGAGAGTGCGTTTTGTGTTGTGGCTTGTATGCAAATATCCAGGGGATGAGTGGATGACCCTTTTGTGTAGCACTTTGGAATGTTGAAGGTGTGACAAAAAACAATCCACTTGTCACAGGGTTTGTCAAAGATATGGACCAAGAGGCCCATCACATTTATATTGTAAGCCCTATTGGGCCTTTTAGCTTAGATATAAATGTTATAGTTTTTAGTGATTTTAATTCAATAATAAAGGTTTTCTCTCTCTTTTCCTCTCTTGTCGTATTCTTTGAGAAGCTCTTCCTCTCTCACCTTCGGCCACCACCACACCATTAATGGTGGTGGTCCGGCATCCTTTAAATACACATTTTAACATGGTATCAAAGCCATCAATCCTTCCTTCATAATTCATCTTTGTTTCAAAAGGGCAAGAGAGAAAAGAGAGAGAGGTGAAGGCCGCCAGAGAATCAAGACCGCCGCCAGAAGCTCTCAAATCTACAATGACGTCAATTTTTGCTAAAATGCACTATGACGAAGGCTTTCTTCTTTGGAACAATCCGGATGCCCCAATTCATAGGTGGGAAGATCTCATGCTTGTCGTTTCGGCCACCTTGAAAATGGTGAACGTCGGACGGAAACAATAGAGCAGTTGCAGAGAAATGATTGGAGAGGAGGGAGGATTGTACCGGATCTTGTTTCCTGCAGTCTCTTAACTCTCTCACCCATAACCGCATGATTTCTTTCTCTCGTAGATCTAAAATCCCACTATCCCTCTAGATTCTCATTTGTCGTCAAGTTCGTATAACTCGTTGTCCGTCTGATTCCGTACATTGATCGGATTCCGACCAAAATCAAGAAGAATGGATTCTTTTCTTATCTCTTTTTGCCAAGCTGGGTTTTGTTTAACTTAAGGGCACTCTGATTTTTCTTGAGCTTCTTCATTTGGGTATCTGTTATTTTGTGATCTAAAGAACTGTTCTTGGGTGGATCTTGATTTGTATCCAAACTGAAGGTTCTTGTTCTTTTTGGGATCTAGTTCATGTCAAGTGTTATTTGTTGTGTATTGCCTTTGGGGGGCAGTTTGATGCTTTATTGCTAAGATGCAGCCTGATTAGACAAGAAAGGCATCTGCAGATGACTTTTTCACAGAATATGGTGAAAGGGGCAGATATTTACTTGGATGGGAGATTTTTATTGTTCTTATTGAACTTCTTTGATGGCCAAAGTCAAATAATAACTTGGTTGATATATTTCTTTGTGGACAGAGTTCGATCGGCATTATTGGATTAAGGATGTACTCTTTGCAGACAGAAAAGTTCGATTTGAGATACTCCTTCGTCTTCTACTAGCCATTTAATTATCAAGTAAGCTTTTCGGGGATTGGCTCATGTTTGGGCTTCCTAACATCTACTACAAATGTTCGGGGTGAATCATTTATGGGCTCCGCTCAACTTGCTTGACATCTTGTTAAAGATTATTTCTATTAGGCCCAAGAGGCTCGGCCCATTGAGGCACATTTGTTTTACGCCCATAGAGGCCCATTTGTCGTAAAGGCTTATTTGATTTGTATTGGCCCAAGAGGCCCGGCTCATTTGTTTACCTTCTCCATCTCGAACACTTCACAAAAGTTGCATGTACGAGTTGAAGGGGAGTGTTAAAGATATAGACCCAAGAGGCCCATCTCATTTACCTTGTAAGCCATATTGGGCCTTTTAGCTTAGGCATAAATGTAATAGTTCGTAGTGGTTTTAATTCAATAATAAAGGTTTTTCTCCCCTTCCTCTCTTACCGTATTTTGTGAGAAGCTCTTCCTCTATCTCACTCTCCGGCCACCACCATCAATGGTGGTGGTCCAAAGATCCTTCAAATACACATTTTAACATGGTTGATTTATGTAGGCTGCCTTTTCGGCTTTGTTAGGTCGGTTGGCGAAGACGCGTTAAAGGGTCTCGTGGTCATTGTAGTCCTAGAGGTGGGTTCGTAATGATTTTATTTCATGGTACTTGTTCTCGGTTATCAAAAAATAAAAAGTTTGGAGCAGCTCTCAAAATGGAAGTTTTGTACCTAAAAATCTAATCTATCAAGCGAGGAAACAATTTTTGCAAAGTTAAAAAATGTGTTGCAAGGAAGATTGGTTTAAAACTTAAGGTACGTTGGTGTATGAGAATGGATATCGAAGCTTAGAAATAGGAATGCAAAACAAACTCCCATCATGGATTTACTAGTACTTCTTGCAGGTGTCAATGACACGGCGCCAGTTAAAATTTATCAATAAATGAAGCTTGAGATATTGTAGAAATGAACTACTAAAAATATTATTTTCTTAAAAAAAAATTGACTTTCAAATGGGGTCTCTTTGCTAATCGGAAGGATTAATATTTCAAATTACAAAACTTGCTTAAGTTAATTAGGATAACAGCTTAAAAAAATTCAAATTACAAAACTTACGTTTTTTAATTTTTTAAAATTTGTATACTGAAATTACTGGAAAATTAAATTGATTAAATTAATTACGATAACAATTAAAAATAAAAATACAAATACAAATTTTCGCAACCATAAAATCAGAAACCGTAAAATATTAATCAGAAATCGTAATATCTCAAGAAAAGAGTAACTAATTTTCACAAATGTTAAATAATAACTGTAAACCGTCTTGTAAACCATAATATCTCAATAATTTTCGCAGTAATAAAATAGGGATGTAAAAAAACGTGATAAAAATGGTTGAGATTGTGAGATTAAATGTGGCGTATAGACATTATTTATATTTTATATATATATATATATATATATATATATATATATATATATATATATATATATATCAATATTACATTGAAATGAATGCCCACACATAATTTTTCGTTTAAAAATTTGACATTCATTAACTTTTAAAAACTACAATGAAAATTCTTTTAAAAAATTGAGTGACATTATTTGGAAATTGGTGTTGCAAAATAGTTTTTTATTCAATAGCCAGTAGAATCTTGGTAAAAGCAAAGAAATTGATTAATTTGTATACGAAATTATGGGTCGAAAAAAATGGGTCAGACAAAAATTAAATTGATTAAGTTAATTACGATAATAATTAAAAAGAAAAAATATATATTTCAATTAATTTGTATACAAAATTACGGGTCGGAAAAAAATTAAATTGATTAAGTTAATTACGATACATAAACTCAGAAACTGAAACCGTAATGGGAAGAGAAGGAGCTCGGGAGGAATTGCAAGAAAAGGGAAAGAATACTCATTGGGAAAACCATCATTCGCACATGTGAGAGCTTAGGGAAATAAGGGCCGTTGATCACCGTAAAAACAAGAAATTCTCGACCCCTCGTTTTTATCCCAAGTCAATTGTAAGCGTACACACCGACCTCTATTGTATTATAGATGAGTTTTAAGTACTCCACTATTAACTGGTATTTCAACTAATACCCTTAGCCACTTACCCATCTAAGTTATAATATAGATCCCAAAACACGTGTACATTGACAACCCTTATTAAGAGGTTATGATTTAGTCTAGGACCAAGATTCAACGGCCATGACAATGCATCTCTATGTTCACACGTGTGGTGGAAGGTGATTGAGGGGATGAGGGAAGTGAGGAAGTACAGAATGCAGAAGAGGAACGAGGAGAGAGAAATATGAGGAGTGGTAAAAGGGGTGAGATTGTAAATTCTACTGAGAATGGACAAAAAGAACTAGGAGAAAGAGACATCTGATTTGAGGCGTGATCCATCGTGCTTATGGCACAGGCCGAATTATCTTAGATACCAAACATGGGTATGGTAATCAAATTTTTAAACATGCCCTAATTATTATCCATACAAAGAAAAACAAATAATCTACATTGATTAGACGTCGAGCGTGCTTGGTTTTGGATCAATGATCGATTAGAGTGTGAACTTACCATTTTACCCTTTGGAGATCAAGGGCTCATTTTGAGCTTGGATACTAGCTTTTCGTCCATAACTTCTTTTTCGGGGTGAGAAGTTTTTATATTTAACAGCTTGTTATTCTCGGCGTTTTAGACCAAATCTTGAGAAAACCATACACCCCTCACGAAAGCAATGTTGAGTTATTTATCGTACACAAACACTACTAAGATGTGATCGAGTGGTTTTTCGTCTATCCACTTACTTATAGGGATTCTTACATGCTAGTCTACTTTCTCAAATATTTTTTTAATACCTCTATTTTTTCAACCGCATTAGTCCACTTTGTTAAAATTCTTCCTTGAATGCCCCCCTCGTTGAAGACACCGTCTCTTCTCATTGCAACGAACGCATTTTTCTCCTCCCCATTTCTCCCACCTCGCTCTATTCTCAATTTATTCTCGTTGAAGATGAGTAATTCTATTGAATTGATCGAGCCCTATAATTGCGCATGATAAAGAAATTACGGTTGGAATTCGCAGGATGGAAATGAAGAGAGTGGGAGGTCGAGTGGTGAAGAACACTTTTGTGTTTTTACACTGATTCGATTAATCCACCACCCTAACTTCTCACTCTCTTTCATCTTCATCTATCGATCTTCGCTTAACAATAAATTGAAGATTGCTTTATTATCTGGATCAAGGGTGAAAATTAGTGTACTGTTCGGTTGTGCACTCGTGCTATAACTTTTGAATTTTTGCTTGACTTTGATTCCTATTGTCTTGTCATTAGCTAATTAGTGTGCTATAATGCAGCATAGTATGGTTGGGGTTTTCATTTATATTTTCTTCTTCTTTTTCTTCTGTGTTTGTATGCATTATTCAAATTAAATAGATTCACTTTGTGTATGTTGCTATCTGTGTAAACAGTTTGATGAAATGTCTGAATATGAACTTGTTGGACACCATTTTTAAATCATGATGCATCAATTTTGAATTATGATGCAACATGATGCATCAATTTTGAATTATGATGCATCATTTGTGATCGTGATGCATTGTTTGGTCTCGGGTTCGATCCCGATGCATATATTTCCGATGCACAAACTAGATTACGCAGTAAAAATCCTGATGCACAATTTTTTGGTTTGCGATGCACAATTTGAAATTAGTAAATCCTGATGCACAAATTGGATAACCAAGGCAAAAAATCTTGATGCACAGTTTTTGGATTAACGATGCACAATTTGGAATAAGTAAATCCCAATGCACAATTTTGGATTTGAAATGCACAATTTAGAATTAGTAAATCTAGATGCACAATTTTGACCCGATGCACAAATTGGATTACCCAAGTAGAAAAATTTCGATGTACAATTTTGATGATGCACAATTTGGAATTAGTAACCCGATGCACAATTTTGATTTTCGATGCACAAACCGAATTACGATGCAATGCGTGTCCGATTGAATTTCATTAGGGGTACACTTGTTATTTTGCCATTAAATGTCCTTTAGCGATTAAAAACAAAAATCGCTTTTTTGGTTGAAAATCAATGAGGGGACCGACGATTGTCACCCAAATATATATCCAATAGTGTTCTTAAGCTTGATACAACCTAAATGTTG
>CM028383.1:72427301-72532182 GCA_013146195.2 Codonopsis lanceolata
ACAGTAGGCCTACCCCTGTTTCATCACTTTAAGCATGAGTCATTCAGTTACTTGAATCATTTGTTATAATATTGGGTTGAGTAATCCACCCTACACTATTCAAAACATAGTTTGGTTATTAATCAAATTGATTAGAATTTAGCAAGTGTAAATGTTCTTACTGCTGAATATCAGCAGGTAGGCCTAGTTGCTGTTTTATCACTTTAAGCATGAGTCAAATAACTGAGGTCAGTTACTTGACTCACCTGGGCCACTAACTCAAGCAAGTTTGTGGTAACTGCTGCTCCAAAAAGAAAAAGCTGAAGGATAAATCTGGCAATTAAAATAAGACTATTCTTTAAAAAAGATAGAACAAGTTCTCATTTTGATCAAAATATACTCGAATACAAAGAGGATCTAAAGATTACAAGATTCAATACAATTTCCAGTGACTTAACTACTCCTGTTAAACAACTAATCTACACCTGATACATATCTAAAGATAAGGATGTTACAAGGAGAAGTCTATGAAGACCATGGACCCAGATTCAGCTAATCGGTTGGCAAACGGAATCTCTACACTATGAAAAATGCAGATATGGGATCCCGCCGCCTTCTCCTCCTCCTCCCTTCAGCTAGCTCTCAGGCAGAGGCGTCCTTCACAAGTTCATACGACTTCCTTTCGAAAGTCTGCAGCTGTGAAGTGAGCTGATCTCGAGAGAGAAGCTTGTCAGCAAAGGAACATGTAGAAGGTCTACAAAACCAAGACTGAACCGCTGACATGAGCATAGTCATTGGAGTCTTGGAAAGGCATTCTAAATGATTGATGAAGAAAATCTTCATACAAGAGGAATCCTAGAAACTAACCAAACAACTTTTGTTGGATATGAAGAGTAATTCAAAGTTGTTGCGAAGGAACCTTAATCTAGTGCTAAGAATTCTCCTAAGTAACATAACATAACATAACATAGTGTTTGGGGTAGTTTGCCAGTGATAGAGAAGAAGGAAGGAATGTCTCTATAAATACTCGCTGAGGCAGGACAATGGACGGATTTAATAAATTTTACACTATTAAGAATGAACAGTCCTTTCAACCACTTTCATTAAAGTTATACTGGGAAGGCCGGGAAGGGTGAGATAGTTTTAATTCCTACATATCCTGTAAAGTTTCTACTTTGGAAAGCTAAAAGATTTTGAAAAGACAATACAACTTTCTTGGGGAATGTGCATGTTTGAATGTGAGGGGGAGGGGGGCCTGGGCGGCTGGTGTAGTGGCCTGACACTTGTTTGGTGTGTGTGGGGGAGGGGGGAGAGTTTTGTATTTATTATGTGGTATGGTGTTAAATTTAATATTTTTTGTGTAAGAAGATGTAAGAGCCGCCTCAATGTTAAAATTTATACCAACTTCTTATACAACTTCTTAACTGGGTCTCACTGCCACCTACACAATTTTCTCTTCTTACACACTTAAGAATAAATCTTCCCATTTACTTGACCCTATGCAATTTTAATGGACACTATGCAAATATGAAACTGATATACAAATTAAATAGAAATAAATCTCAACATAGAAATTTGAATATTTTTTTATTAAAAATTAATAACAATCTGAAATCTAAACTTATATGGTCCATGAAAAAATCAAACCGAAATGTTTTTAAACATTTGAGTGTCTATCGTAAGTAGGTTGTTCATCGAAATAAGTGTTTGATTTCTACATGAAAGTCGATTGTGCCCCACTTCTCCACATTTACCGCATCTTTGTTTTTGCGAACTCTCCGATCGATGGAATTCTCGATTCTCATGACGCCCAACTGTGTCGAATTCGGTGGCAAAACAAATATCGCTTTAATTGCATCCGGCATGTCCCATTCCTCTTGATTGGCCGCTGAAGATGTTACATGAATATGCCATTCTCCAAGCCGATGTTGTATAGAATGATGAGCACAATGGGTACACCAAAAACGCTCTTGATGCAACCGCAACGCAAGTGCTCGCATGGTACATGGTTCAATTGAAACCTTGGCAAGTAAGTATGTTTATCAAAATCCACCGTGGAATGCTTATTACCACCCCTCACCACATACATGGACTCATTGATGGCTTCAATAACCGTATACTCTTGGCCATCTCTCCGGTTTTGGCTAGTTTTGCTTCCATTATCGGAGTTAAAATGCCAGTACAATCGTGACTCACGCCTCTCACAAAACCATTTCTCGCAATGCTTTTTCCAATACTTTGAAACAAGGAAAGTATAGGAGTCTTTCGAGCTTCCTCTTGAACACCGAGCTGAGAGACTCCACATTGTTTGAAGTCATGATATTGTAACGGTTTCCTTTGCAATGCGACCTCGCCCACGTTTCAAATTTTGTCTCACTAAGATATTTCCAACCATTTTCATCGCTTTTTGAATTTGAGACATATGCTTGTTGAACTCTTCTATGGTATAAGTCTCCGCCTCATAAAAAGGGACATCGTGTCGCTTACTAAGTTACAACCCTTAAGTTTCCCTTTATATGATAGATACAATGAGCATGATGTGCACTCGATAAACATTTTGGACCGCAGAATAAGACTCCTATGTTCTGCCGAAATGATCACAAGTGATTCATTATCACCCGTTACTTCTTTCAACTTCATAAAAACCAAGTCCATGATGCATCATTTTCGACCGACAATAGCCCATGCAAGAGGATATATCTCGCATATTACCATCTTGACAAGTTGCAATAATCAACGCATCAGATCTTGCAGCTAAAAATGTTCCATCCACAATCACTACCGGCCGCACATTGCATTGTGGAACCGATAATGCAAGCCCCATACGCCAAGAAGAAGTACTTGAATCTGTTCATTATCAAGCTCCAAAGAGTAGACCTCTTGATGGATTGACAATTCACCGTGTTGTGCAAGTCAGCATATGCGCCAACTTCTTGTAACTATCTTGTAACTCCTCACCGAACCCTCGAGTTGTGTTAAGGCATCTAAGGCAACTTCTAGACCTCCTCGCTTTTTGTAGTTTAGTGAAACCCCAATGTTCTAGACACTCGCACTTCTCATGATTTCCTTCTTGCAAATACGTTGTCGCTCCTCCAACCTTGGTGAAATGTGTTTCCCAATCATACGTGTTGCGCTTGCCCGTGATCACCATGCAAATATTTTGGGGCAACAATGTTCGGGTGTATATTTTCGAATCTCAAAATAATCACTTTCTCGAGTACTTTGTTGCAAACAAACGCCATTTGCAATTATCATCAACACAAACCAATGGTGTACACTTTCTTGTTGGTTTTTTTGTTTTGAACTCAAACTTATGGTTTAAGGCAAGCAAGTGAACAAAGATCCTCGAAGCTCCTTCTTGTTATTGAATACTTGTCCAACATTCAAATCAATCTCTTCCCAGATCACTACTCACTGCATTTGCAACCGAAGAAGTCCCTAAATTATCACTTGTGAACCGATTGTCTTGATCTCTGTTGGCTTTCATCTCTGTGTTGTCTTGATTGAACCCATCAAACATCTGCCTCGTGGGTGTAGCAAAATCATTAGGGTTATTGGATAAAGGTTCATCTCTGTTGTTCGTTGTCTTCATCTATGTTCTCGATCGAACCCATCAAACCTGCCTCGACTTCGGTGTGGCAAATTCAAGAGGTTCATCTCTCGTTGTCTTCATGTCCATGTTCATTTCTTCCTCTCTCCATTGTTTTCATCTTTCTATTATTTTCCTCTTCTCCATTATTTTCCATGTCAAAACCGCCATTATTTTCTCCTCCTGACAGTCAAAATTTTCCATGATCAAACTCAATAAAAGTGGAGATTGAGATTGAACCCCTACCTGTTAAGGTTCAAGTATCATTCAAAATCTTCATCTTTAGTAATTAAGACGGGAAATTTAAAAGCATTTGTCGTCATTGAGTAACAAATCTTATCTCTATGTCATCAACTTGGCAAATGGTTCGGTATTTCTTTACATATAACTCTTCACATGTACTTTCATTATCGATACCAACTCCCCTCGGATTACGCTTTGTCAATAATTTCCATGAGCATCCGACGATGTCGCCTTCAACAAAATGTCCAAAATAAATAACCGAGGGCCAAAAATCAAGTCATATCGCAATATAAAACATAATAAATAAGTACATTCAAATACTCAATGTATTCCAATGTTAAAGGAATGAATTGTCGGCTGATAAACCACGCATCAGCTTAACACTATTAATAGACAATGACATGGTTTATCTATGTTTTATTAATAAACCGCTTGATTGATAAACCACTAGAGACACACCAGTTGATAACCCGGTTGCAAACCCGTCGTTTGGAAACCAAGTGGAAACCAAAGGTCGCTAATCAGACACTCACAATTGGTTTATCAATAAACCGCTTGATAAACCGCCTTTGCAAACTTCTCGCTGCTTAGTAACCAAAGGTCGCGCAACGATTGAACACTCACATGGTTTATCTATGGTTTATCAATAAACCAGCTTGATAAACCAATTTGCAAAACCAAGGTGCAAACCTCTTTGTTTATCGCTTATTAACCAAAGCTGTCAATAAACAAACACTCACTGGTTTATCTATGGTTTATCAATAAACCAGTTGATAAACCAAGGGGTAAACCTTTGCTTGGAAACCGAGTCAATTAACCACTCAATTAACGTTTATCTATGGTTTATCAATAAACCAGCTTGATAAACCAAGGGTAAACTCCGCTGAAACCAAAGGTCGGGCTTTAACGAGACACTCACCTCGGTTTATCAATGATTTATCAATAAACCAGAAACCCCGGCTTTACTAACCGGTCAATTAACGACCACTCACCAGTTTATCTATGGTTTATCAATAAACCGCTTGATAAACCAAGGGTAAACTCGCTGCTTGAAACCAAATGTCGCTTAATGCACACTCGCCTCGGTTTATCAATGGTTTATCAATAAACCGCTTGCAAACCCGCCGTTACTAACCAAAGGTCAATTAACGACACTCACTGGTTTATCTATGGTTTATCAATAAACCGCTTGATAAACCAAGGGTTAAACTCGCTTGGAAACCGCTGTCGCTATCAGACACTCACCGGTTTATCAATAAACCGCTTGATAAACCAGCTTTGCAAACCAAGGTGCAAACGTTGCTTAGTAACCGATCTCGGCCCGCCAATGCATGTGTTAGGTGCCAATGTATAAGGTACCGCTCAAAAACATGATTGTTGAATAGTTGTGCATTTTGCAAAGAAAGACCAGCTTTTGAGCCATAGTTGAATTTGCGTAAAAAATAAAATGGATTCGGATGAATGTTTATGGAAACGAACACGAATACTAAGCATACCAAGCACACAATTGATGTGCTTGCTTTCGAATTTGGAAGAAAACTTTTCTCGAACTCCACGACGCCGACCGAGGGTGGGAGTATTCGACAAGGGAACGAACTCGACATTAGCGCTAGCACACACTTGATGGGCTTCAAACCCCTTCGAATTTGGAAGAGAACACCGGATTTCGAATATTACGAATTTGAGTAACGATCCTAACGAACTTTGTCGAACTCGACGGAGGGGCCGAGGGACTAATATTCGACGAGTGAGCATGTCAGATACTTAGGTATAATCCCACATACGTATAATGTATAAAATCGAGCCCTACAAACCAATACTAAAAAAGAAAATAATAAATGAAGGGTAGTTTAGACATTTATACCCTACAAACCAATACCAAAAAAAAGAAAAGGATAAATGAAGGGTAGTTTAGACATTTTACGCTTAAAATGGCCATATAAGAACTTTTTTAACCAACGAAGCTCTAGCTCAACTGATGCTCACTTCTCCTAATCGAGAGGTTGGGTGTTCGAAGCTCACTAAGAGGCACTGACTTTACAACTCTCAAGAGAGAGGTCGTGTTCAAGCCTCTCGAGGCATCGTTGTTGCTAAAGCCCTACCAGTGCCCCGAGACTTAACTACTCTCAACCGAGAGGCCGGGGTGTTCAAAAGCCTCCCCGTAGGCACCAATTGTTCGAGCCCATACCAAAGGCATCATATATATAATCAGAAATTTTTCGCCGCATTAAATATAATAAAAAATTAAAAGGCCAAGTATCTACGCCCTCCAACCTATAAAAAGTTAACTTTTTTAAGTTTAGCTAAAAAAGACCAAGTCTTGTTTGACTTGGCCGTTTTTGTAAATGCCCCTTTGATAATATCCACTTCTCGTGACAGTTAAACTGGGTCGACTCAACTATAATTGACACAAACTCGTACATTTTCGCTCTCTGTTCCCGTGAATGGCCAAGCGCCGGAGGGTACCGGAGGTACTTTGGAGACTCTTCCAGAAACGCGCCCGTACACTGTCTGACACAATCATTTCGTTGCTTCCGCCGCCAACGTCGTCGGTCGTGGATTGCCGTTGTGAAGGACGAAGATGCCTCGGTTGCTGCGCCGAAGAAGACCGCACGTCTTTCCTTTTAAGAGAGAACGACCCTCCAGATTACCGAAAGCTCTTGACTCGATGCTTCGTTGTCGTGTCCGACAATGCGCCTCCGGTTACCGCCTACTATCCCAACTGCCGATGGTCTCAACTTGAGGTATCTCCGTCGCCTCTCTCCCTCTCTCTCAAACTCTTTCACTCATTCGCACTCACACAGAAATGCATTCGCTCATACTCGCACTGGACATTAACATCTGTTCGTATATATACACAATGACAGGAGAGAAACACTCCGTTCTTTTATTTTTGGCGGGAAAATTGTGGAAGTTCAATTTTACTTTTGTGTAGTTTCGTTCCCGAATCTGTTTCTCTGTGTCCATATATACGTGCGCAAAGTACATGCTTCATGCCCTAATTTGTATGGCCGTTCCCGATAAGTTTTTTTTAATACCAAAATCTGTATCACTGTGGCGGGAAAATCATGTGGTGCCAGGTATGTTAATTTTCAATACCCCAATTTGTATCACTGGGTGGATTTGGTTGATCTATACCTACAGTTCGGTTAATGGGACTCATTATGGTCTTAATGATGACATTAGAGCTACCTAGTGTTGTCAATACCCCAATTTGTATCACTGGGTGGATTTGGTTGATCTATACCTACAGTTGGGTTAATGGGACTCATTATGGTCTTAATGATGACATTAGAGCTACCTAGTGTTGTGCAAAGGTCTTAGGCAATGAGCCTATGCCATACTATAGTAGCAGGCATTTTGGTACAGAAGAAAAGTAATAGCTGTGTGAAATTTAAAAAAGGGTGGGAGGGCTATGATAATGTATGAAATAGGTAAAGTAAATATGAGTTCCATTCCTGAATAGGCAGATCAACAGGGTTCACATAATTTGAAATTGTACATTTTTTTTCTTATCTGTACTACTATAAAGTGGGAGGGCTCAAAAGGAAGCCGGTCACACTTTTTCAATTGCCAAATTTGTTCCTGTCATTGAAATATATTTACCATTACCACCCTTTTGAAATAATTAGCCAAAAATCTATACAATAACCACTCACTTCTCCCACCCTTCAAAAAATAACTACTCACAAACCATCCAATCTATATAAGAAATTAATTAAATTTTCAAACAATTCATAAAAACCAGATTACAAACATAAACTTATCAATAGCAAAAAAGAAAAGAAAAGAAATTGATCATGCGCATGCACTGCGTGTGCTACACTCACTATTAATTTATTTAATGAAAAATGTAGTTTAGTGGTTTGACTTCAACCCCTGCAAAATGAAATTCTAAATTGTTTCTGGAACTGCCAATTGTCGGATCATCCCCTTTGTTGATTTGGTGTCTCTAGGGGTATTTGCATGGCGGGCGCACTATTTCCCCTCCCCCCTTCTTTTTTAGTTTGGCAGCGGATGTCCTTAGCATGATGATTTCGAGAGGGAGGAGGTTGGGTTGAGTTTTGGGTGTATTACAGGGTGTCCGACTATTGCTGATAATAATATTTGGTTCCTTTCTGAGGGCATGCGGAACTTCATGAATGTTCTTACCATTCTCCAAAATTTTGAGTCTATTTTGGGTCTCAAGATTAATTTGGCCAAGTGTGCTTTAGTGGGGATCTATGTAGAGGTTCAGGATGTCGCAGCCTACACTGTGTTATAGGTTGTAGTGTTTTGCCTTGGCCTTTGTTCTATTTAGGTGAGTTACTCAACAATGATCCTAGGGCAGTTTCCTTTCAAACTTGGTGATTGAGCGGTGGGGAGGCTTCATCGACGGGTCAAAGTGGGCTTTTTTCTCTTTAGGGGATAGAATATTTCTTAATCAAAATTCTTTGTTGAGCTTCCCGCTTTACTTCCAGTTTGTCTTGAGCTTAAAGAGAAGGGACGTTTGGCTATTCGGAATCTGGTTTGTTGGAATATTATCTCTTGTGGGCGAGTGGCGTTGGAGTTTTCTCTGAGATTCACAGGTTATCCAGTGTAAGGTGATTAAGAGAAAATTTGGCATGCATCGTGTGCGCTTTCGGGAAGATGTTTGTGTGGGCGGTATGGTACCTTGCTCCAATTGACTTTTCCTTGATTGTATCTCTTGTCCTTGGTTAATTTTGCTCCTATATTTGAGATCTATTCTAGGGATGGGAATGATGGTGTTTCTTGAGATCTTCACTTCTTCCGTTATCTTAATGGTCAGGAGTCCGTGGAGTTGGTGGGTCTCCTTGATACTTTCTCCGAGTTCATTTATCTTGTGTCTCGGATTCTCGGTCTTGGGTGTAAGAGGTTTCGGGGCTGTATACTTGCCGATCATTCTTGGCTCATTTGATTAGGTCTTCTAATCTGGAGTTGTTCCCTCTCTCGTCTTTCATTAGGAAAGCTCTTGTTCCTTGTACCTTATAAAATCTGGGCTTTTCTTGGTCCATAGTGCTAAACAAACTTAATACGAGTGAATGCGGATGATATTCCGCAATTGCATAGACCTTCAAGTGGATGGTGTCTAATGTGTAAGTCCTCCTTTGAATCTCATGATCATTTATTTCTTCATTGTTAAGGGCCTGGTATCTTTGGGGCAGACTTTTGGGTTGGCAGGTTAGATTTGGGTCTGCACCAGTTCTAGGTAGAGCTAGAGGGTTATATATAATGATCACTCTCAAGAACAATATGGTATGGCTCTTAGTGGAACCTTGTTTTAATATAAACAACTATACTTATAAAAACATAAAAATATAAACAACTGTACATCACTGGTGAAGAACTCCAACAAAGCAAAATAGTGGAAATAACCGGTGTGACTTTTGGAGGTGGAATTTTTCAAATGAGATGTTGAGGACCATTAAAGGAGCAGATAACTTCAAGGGAACATAAAGTATGACTGTCATTAATATAACTTTATCGCAAGGTCCGTTATTGTTTTCTTCCTGCCTTATTTGACCAATTTTAAAATTTTACATTTTCCATGTTTCTAAGGAAAATGTCTTAGAATCGAATCATTATGAACTCATGAAGTGCATCAGGGGGATTGGAATTAGTTCTAACTGATTACATTTTTATTTGTTGTTTATAGATTGTTAGAAGGACCATGGAAATGATTCTTTGCGAGCAACTGGCACCTACTAATGTGATATGCAGCGGCTATGACAAGGCAAGTTATCATAATTACTATGTGAATTTTCTTCCTTGTGGCTTTTCCTTGCCAGTGTCAGGTTGAAACTTGCAATTCTATCCTAGTGGCTCGAAGCTTTTAGATACTGAGGAGATAGTGAACACATGCGGAGCACATGTATTAGAGAATACTATTTTAGATTAGTCTGAAAAAACATTAACACAAGATTAATATTAGATCAATAAATAAGCTAACAATATTTTTTCCATTAACTTTTGGACCAAAACATAGAAGCAACATAAATGCACCTCTTAGATGCAGATCCAACATGTCTTAAGAGCAAACAAAAGTGCTAGAGTTATAGATTCCATAATCTAGCGACCATCTTCATTATTCCCAATTTTCATTTTGCTTAACCTTACTGCTTCAGTTGTAGTTTCCCCATCAGTGTAGTCTGCATTCATCTCATTCATTCGTCAAGTGAATAAAGATGCTTTAATCTCTTAAGTACTATAAAAGGATGCCAAAAGCTCTAGAACTTTGTGAAATTTATTATTCTGGCCCACTTTACGATCCCTGGGGTGTCCCACAGCATGTTCTGATGTGTCCGGTAATTAACAAATTTGACACTCTGGAGAGGTCCCGTCTGATCGTGTCGAACTATGTTATGTGTCAGACTGGCACGTGGCCTTTTTTGAGAGCATGGGTACTTCCTAGATTGATAATATCACAAAGGGTGAAGGTTACCAGATCCTACTCGCTAGTGTCTATTGACAGCTTATTGAAATAGAATGATATTTAAGACTAAAAGCTAATGGAAATTGAAATTCTACAATTATGTCTGAAGCCCCTTCTAGGGTGGTTTTTTTTTTTTGTGGGAAGCCGCAAATGAAGCCATTCTTACGGGAGACAATTTGAGGAGGAGAAGGATGATCTATGTCAGTAGGTGTTTCATGTGCAAAAGGGAGGAAGAAAGTGTTAATCACCTTCTGTTACACTGCCCAATGGCCAAGGAAATTTGGAACTTCGTTCTCTGTTTATTCCAGGTAGCCTGGTGAATCCTCTCTCTGTCAGAGATGTTGATGAGCTAGGCTTTCTATAAACGAAAGAAGAAACCTTGTAGTTTTTGGATGGCTGCCCCGGTAGCAATTTTCTGGACTATTCGGAGAGAACGTAATTCC
Organism: Codonopsis lanceolata; assembly: GCA_013146195.2. Classification (NCBI taxonomy): domain Eukaryota; kingdom Viridiplantae; phylum Streptophyta; class Magnoliopsida; order Asterales; family Campanulaceae; genus Codonopsis; species Codonopsis lanceolata. The sequence continues at coordinate 72,437,989 of CM028383.1, forward strand.
ATGGCGTTTGAGAATACAGAGACGAGCTGCATGAATCTTAAAGAGCAAACAATCCAGCTTTTGTTCTTTGGGTTCCACGATGTGGTCTCACAGTGGCTAAGCCCCTTTGTAGAGCTTGTGGATAACAGTTATGTAGGGTTGTAGGAGTTCATGGTTTTTTCCTACTTCTGTAAATAGGATGCGTCACCTTTTTTGGTGCCCTCTTTATATATACATACTCTTTACTTATCAAAAAAAGATGAACTTCAGATATTCAGGCTACAGAAATACTAGTTTATGCTTCTGTATTACATTTAGCAAATTGCAAATTGCCCTGACATTTACAACCATCTCAGTGGATGTCTTTGTTGTCGTCTATCAGATCATAGAATTTGGAGTATAGATGAGACTTCTCAGATATAAATCAATTCTCTATCATTAAGTTCCTACACTATTGATTCCTACCTGCTTAGCTTGCATCTGTGTGCAGAAATCCCTTCTTAGATTAAAGCAGAAGTAGTAATTCTTCTGAGCCCAACAATGTATAAGAGTAGCCAGGAAAATTCCACTGATTAAGATAACTATTGATTTCATTGCTTAACACTTCCTATGTTCTTGGTGCTTTACATGCATACTATGTAATATATATATATATATATATATATATATACTCAAATATAATAATCTCTGACAGCTTAACCGTTCAAGCGATATTGTGGAGCTTTTAACATGTTCAGCATGGTGCCTGCTACTAGAAAGGGTCAGTCATTTGGTCATTTCCTTGAAAGGGTTAACCTATTTCATTTGTTTCTTTTTGTCTATGTGCTTTGTTCAGGGACTGAAATGAAGTGACACTGACATGCAGGTTGGAGATGCTGTTATGGTTTATTTGCTCAAGTATACTTCGGTATTCTTGCCACTTCCTCATGAGAAGCACCATCAGGTGGCAGGCTTTCCTATCAGTAATTTGTGCTATAAATTATCTAAACACATGCCGTTTACATATCCGGATCCTTCTAGTGTTCTTGGTAAGGGAAATTCAAACATGTGTTTATATATTTGCCTGTTCATCATATATTTCTGTTTTACTTGGAAAAGATGCTATATAAAATATAATTTTCATTTCTTTCTCATTGATCTAGCAAAAGCTGGAGTTAGAAAGAATTTTCTGGCTTGTGGTATTATGCTTGAAAGGAGTATCACTAGAAGTGCTCTGCAAATTGATGCTTTGTGCATCACACTCTAGATCCTTTTTTTTTGATAAGTAAGTATTATATAAAAAGCATCAAAAGAGGTGATGCGTCCTTTGTACACTAGAGGTATACCAAACCAAACATTAATCAGTGTCTAATCTATTTACAAGATCTACAAAATCAGTGTTGGATCTAGGAAAAGATTGATCAGTCTCGAAACACCAAAAATAAAGAGTGCGTAACAGCAAATTCTTCAATTCCGGGACTGACATTTCCACATTCTCGAAAGCCCTACGATTTCTTTCCTTCCAAAGAATCCAACACACTCCCAAAAGAGCTGTCCCCCAAGTACGACTTCTCCTCTTTCTATACCCCGCAAACCAGCTTCTGACGTGATCAATCATCGATCTCGACATGACCCAAGACATCCTGAACATTCCCAACACAAAATTCCAAAGCTCTAAAGCCACTTGGCAATGCAGAAGCAAATGATTAACACTCTCCTCACTATCCTTACACAAATAACACCTGTTGACAAGAACCATATTACGTTTCCGCAAATTGTCCACGATTAGGATAGCTTCAAGAGTCGCTTCCCACATGAAAAAAGCCACTCGCTTAGGGGCATTGGACTTCCAGACCGCTCTCCATGGGAATGAAGTTCTACCACAGTTGAGAAGCTTGAGGTAATACGAGTTTACTGAAAAAAGAGGGCCCCCTTTTCCTTTCCAAACCACTTGGTCCTCCAACCTATCCATCTTCTGCTCTTGAAGCCTCCCCAAAAACTGCACAATAGACTCAACTTCCCAATCCTGAAAATTCCTTCTGAAAGTGGGATGCCAGGTATGTTTGCCTTCGACCAAAGAGTAGATAGAACTAACTCTACAACCCTTATCCAAGGATAGCTCGTATAAGATCTGGAACTCTTCCTTCAAACAATTATCCCCACACCACCTATCTTCCCATAATCTTACCGAGTTCCCATTACCAACCTCAAAAGCAATGAGTCTTTCAAAAGAGTTCCACCCTTTCCTTATTCCACGCCAGACTCCCACCCCATAAGGAGAATTGACCTCATTAGGGAACCAACAATGAGCCCCTTCGCCATACTTGCAAACCACCACTTGTCTCCAAAAAGCTTCCTTATTTGTGAGGTACCTCCACAACCATTTTCCCAACAATGCCTCGTTAAATAATTTTAGTCTTCTGACATTCAAACCCCCTTCTTGGACCCTAGCACACACCTTTTCACACTCTAGATCCTTTATACTCCCTTTGACGGATAAATGTTCATACTTTCTATTTTGGGATGTCCCATCTAATGTTCCTAAAGACTTTTGGTGTACAAATTTTCTATCATTCCTCCCAATATACCCCTTCATTTAATACTATCATTACTGCACATCCTAGAGTGAGAGAGTGAGTGTAATGCGTACATAATTAATGAGAGAGAGAGTGTGTAATGGGTATTATCGTCACAACATATTTTACAACCCATCATTAATTACATTTCTTAATCCTTGTGTTTTGTTAACTAGGAACATTTATCCAACGGAGGGAGTAGTTTGCACCAAGGATGTGTCCGAATTACAAGTTTGTAATATATCCAGCTGAACTACTATTAGCTTATGAGTATGAAGAGGCATCTTTGATGCTTTGGGCATTGAGAATATGAAGGTATGTCATAGGTCAATAACAATGACTGGAGAGAGCAAGAGCTATTGGGGAGGTACTGGCGGGTGCAAGTTCTGGTGCTGGTGGAAGAAGTTTCAGTGCACTTATATGCTTCTTTCTCCATGAGAAAGCTAGGTGTTGGAATACGGGAGAGGCTAATGATTCATAGTATCATTTAGAAGAATACTAACAAGTTACTTCTAGATATAGAGGAAAGAGGATGATAAAATTGTCGAGTCAAAGTTTGTTTGGTAATTGATCGGTAATGTGCATGTGTGGGCTATTGAGGTGTTAGGGATATATAACATTTGTTGACCCCAAGGAGTGGGAGAGATGGTAAGGGCACTCAGGCAAAGACCTTGAGGTCCTTGGTTTCAATCCCCAAACCAACAAGGGGTCACACTTACCTATCAAAAAAAAAAGAAAGAGAGGAAGGTGCGGAGAAGGAGGCCGTGGCAATAGAGCTGGAGGAGATTAAAATGGGGAAGGTGAACAGTGGGCCTTGAATCATGAGCACCAAGTCCTTTACTTCTTTGTCATTATCAGAACCATGAATGCTATTAGGGGAATGGGATTTGTAAACATGACCCATGTTTGACAAATAAAATTATGATAGGGAGGTGAAGAAAGATATGAAGGTTTGAAGGAGTGCCTGAGCAAAGCTGTAGAAGATTATTTTTTTGATGAATAAAGTATATTAAATATAAAAAGCATCAAACATGAGACACATCCTTGTACTCGGGACATATACAAGACAAACAATTATAAACTGACAAAACTGTCCGTCATATTAACAAAAGATTCCCCTTCGGATGGATCCATCTTTAAATACCACAGTCCAATAGACTGCAAATTTTTCTTGAGACGATCCACATCTGCTTCTATATTATCTAAAACCCTCCTGTTCCTCTCTAGCCAAATATTCCACCAAATCATGAGAGGAGCTGCAACCCAACACTTATAGAAGATTAAAAGGGGAAGGTGAACATTGGGTTCGGTAATAAATGAATTTACAAAAATATACCTCATAAAGTCGCGTACATAGTCTACATCAACAACCCATTACGAAATTGAACGACAAGTTAACGACTAGGATCACATCACACAAAAATTGAAAGTTGGTAGGCCACATTTTGGATATTGGAAGTTGGTCGATCAAATTAGTTACTCCCAATTTGTACGATGGTCAAATATATAATTAACGCTAATTTATACTCGCTTTCAACATTGGAGCACTTCATAAAGCCAAAACCATAACTTGCTTTGACACTAGCTTTGGTGGGTGTAAACTTTTCCTGTAGCAGCAGTCGGCACTAATGACAGTAATGCTAGACTGATGAGGAAATAATTGAGAGCGTCATGGGAGCCGATAAACATGATGAAGATGAAAGCTTTACAATAGAGCCCCCTTAGCATAAAGAAGCTCTTACAATGGCGATAACTTTGAATAATTTCTAGTTGAGGTATGAGAAAACCACATCAGAAAATAAGAAAAATCATAGATGAGATTCAACATGACATCAATTTCAACATAAATCAAATGACAATCGAGTAATTTTTTATGAAGACTTCATAAATAATGGCAAGGACACTTAGGCAAAGACCTTGAGGTCCTTGGTTCCAATCCCCATACCAAGGGATCACACTTACCTATCAAAAACAATGTATCATGTAATTTATAAGGAGTTATTAATTTATAGTTTGCTTGGGACCTTTATGAGTAATCAAATATGTATTATCCTAAAAATTTAGCGAATACTTAATTTAGCACATGGTCCCAAGTCGGAACCGACCAAAGTATTGTTTTAAAGAGATTATGAATTAATCGAGTATTAATTTATCTAGTTTTAACTGTATGTTTCCTTGAAATGACTAGAGCCCTTGGGTTCCAATATGATATTCCAATCCATATCGGGGAACATTGCTTGCTGGCAACCACATATATCACCAAAACTGACTCCCAGCTAGCCTACACTTCAAAACACCACATAAATCGTTGTATATATCACTCCCTCATATACACACATGAAAACTTTTGGTTGCTTGTCCTATGCTTCCATCCTCCACAAATAAATCCTCCCCAAGAGCTTTGCCATGTGTTTTCCTTGGGCATCCGTTTGGCCAATAGGAGTATAAAGTATAAACTTTACTGTTTGACACTAAGAAAATCATTGTGAGTAGGCATGGAGTGTTTCATGAATCAGTTTCCCCTTTCCTTTCTAAACCACATTCTCAGAAGCCTCCTTCATCCACTTCCAGTTCACACATGCCAAGGATTGTTGATGATCAAAATCCTTCTATACCATCCTTATCCCACACCAGTTGATTCTTCCCCTGCTGATATGTCTGATTCAGCTCCTGCGCCAACTTCAAATACCATTGTTGTTGATTCTTTGGTACCTATTGAAACGCCTTCCATTCTTTTTCAAGTCATTTGATCAAGTTGTAGAACCTACATCTTATACTCAGGCTGTGAAAGATAATAGATGGATAGAAGCCTTGCAAAAGGAACTTGCAGCTCTTCAGGTAATTGCACTTGGCAAGCTGTTGACTTGCTTCCTGGGAAAAGAACAGAGGGGTGTAAGTGGATTTTCAAAGTTGAATACCCTGCCAATGGCTCTATAGAAAGATTTAAAGCAGGCTGGTAGCCAAGGGCTACAGTCAATCAGAAGCGATTGACTATCAGGAGACTTTTGCTCCTGTAGCCAAAATGATCTCTGTCAGATAGATGTTTGTTGAGTATTGCAGCAGTCAAGGATTGGCCTGTTCACCAATTTGATGTGAACATTTCCTTCTTTCATGGTGATTTGGAAGAAGAAGTATATATGGATATACCTCAGGGTTACAATGTTGCCAAGAAGCCTAATCTAGTCTGCAAGTTTGATCAAATTATATGGCCTTAAGCAGGCCTCAAGACAGTGGTTTTCAAAATTAACAGTCCTTGTTGCAGCTTGGTTTAAGGCAGTCTTATGCAGATTACTGTTTGTTTCTTTACAGCACTTCTGGTTTTACAGCTGTGCTGGTATATGCTAATGCCATGTTACTGGTGATGATTCAAATTCAATTATCTCCGTGAAAGCCTTTCTTGATTCCACATTCTGCATCAAAGGCTTGGGTTTCATTAAATTTTACATGGGCATAGAAATTGCAAGATCTTCTAAAGAGTTTCATCTGGGTCAAGGAAGTATGCCCTTGATCTATTGGTTAGTGCTAACATGCTAGATGCAAGCCTCTTACTATTCCTCTTGATCCTAATGTTAAGATCCTTGCTACTGATGATGATATACTCAAGTGATCCAACGACATACAGGCAGCTAGTTAGAAAGTTGTTGTATTTCACAATGACTAGGCCTGATCCTGCCTTTCAGCTTAGACCTTCAGTCAATTCGAACATGCTCCCACCACCACACATCTTCAAGCTCTTCACAGGGTTTAAAGATGTGAAGACCTCCCCTGGTCAAGGCCTGGTCAAAGCTCAAAACTTACTGTGACCATGACTGGGGAGGAGATTCTATTGACAGAAAGTCTGTTACAGGTCATTGTATGCTCCTTGGGCATTCTTTGATATCTTGGTAATCAAAGAAACAATCAGTGACTGACAGATCATCTGCAGAAGCTGAGAATATAGCCCTTGCAACAACCAGTTGTGAGGTCATGTGGCTACACAGTTTATTAAAGGATCTCCAAGTCAATATTCCACTTCCTGTGATTGTTAATAGTGATAACTCAGCTGCTATTGCAATTGCCTCCAATCCTGTGTACCATGCTAGAACAAAACATATTGAGCTGGATTGTCATTTTGTCAGAGAACGGGTTCAAAAAGAGTTTGATTCAACCACAGTTTGTCCCATCTCAGGCTCAATTGGCAGATATCTTTACTCTGGAATTTTCGGCCCTAGTTGGGGGTTCTGAATCTTTCATCACCCTCAACTTGTTGAGGGGGTGGGTGTTAAGGATAGACCGAGAGCATAAATGCTGTTGTGATAGTACCGGAGCTCATATGAATCACCAGCAACTCAAAGTAAGAAAGGTTCATTAGTGGCTTGAGCTTGCATCATAAAGGAAAGTGGGAATGATCTGGAGCTATTTGATTGAGCCTAGCTTGTACATTCAGCTTGCTTTATTGTACATTGTCAGTTAGAGTTTGCTACTGGAATGGTATTTATGTCTTCTTATGTTTAGTTGGTTAGTTAGTTAGTTTTAGCTTTAAGTCCTGTCAGTGGAGAGACTTGTAATTCAGTTGGTGGAAACAAAGCATTGTTGACAGCTCATTTGATTCGACACTTTCTTGCCACATTTTCCTGTCATTTTTGTATCACTGATTTTGTATTCCTGATTTGATAATTAATGATTCTTGCAGAGATTGAATTCACATTCTTGTTTTTGATACTTGGGCTCTATCATTTACAAGACACTCATTTGACCAGCTAGCCTGGTTCCTTATAGTAGTTAGATAAACCGTGTTTTTGTTATATTTCAGTTGATTCTTCATCATTACTTTATGATAATTCATTATGTTATTATCAAATTATTATTATTATTGATCATTTGACCTTTGTTTTACTATTCAAATGTTTTGAAGTAAACTTCTACTTTTGAGTCTATTATTTGGTAACAGTTCTCAGATCTTCAATTGTTTATACTCGTTCACAAACTGGTAGTTTTTCTTAGCTTCTTCTCAGGCTCCAAGAAGAAATGGAAAAGCATTAATGAAGTTGATACCAGAGAGACAGCAATTGAGTAGTTCTTTTGGTGTTGATATTCCCCGAGTTCTGTAGGTTGTCTTGGCTGTAAGGATAGGAGTAACTCAGCTCTCAGTTGCAACTGCTGCATGAAAAATTGCTTTCAGATGGACTTGGATTCCACTGGAGCTGAGACTGCAATTTTTGAAGGGAGTTCGAATGCAGTTTACCCAGAAAGCTCAAGACAGGCTCTAGCAAAGCCTAGAAAGCGTTCAAGATATTTTAGAGGGCAGCGCAAGAGCAAGCGTAGGCTGTTGTCCTCTCATGAAACTTGTTCTCTTCTCCCTTGTGCCAGTAATTTCAGCAATTCAAAAAATTACTCTCCGGAAAAATTACATGAGGTTGACATGGGTTCCTCTGGTGCTGAAACTACTACTGTTGAAGAGATCTCGAGTGGGGTTTGCGATGAAGGCTCAAGCCAGGCTCTAGGAAAGTCTAAAAAGCGATTAAGATATTTTAGTGGACAGCGCAAGAGAAAGCATAGGCTGTTGTCCTCTCAAGAACCCTCCTGTCTGACCCCTTGTGCCACAAATCTCAGCTACCAAGATAGTTTCTCTGGGAGGCATAAAAATAACAATATCAAAAGCCCTGGTCCACGTCATGAGAAGGTATTTTCTTTAGCAAACCTATAAAGTGACATTTCATATGCCCATTACTTTAGTTTGAGACTCTGGATAGGTCACTAGTATTTCACCACATAGAACCTAAATCTTGTTTCTATTTCATGCCTGACTTCTATATCTTCTGATATATATGCAGTTCATTATGCACGATAGCTTATTGATGAGTGTAGAATGAAGTTAACCGGGGTTTCATTTCAAGTATGCTTGAGATTTGTATCTAAGGATGAATAGGATTTGTGTTGAATTGCTAGTACTATTGAGACTTGAGTAGCGCTAAACTGACCCCAAAATTAATATTAGCATGTGTTTCTCAAATGCATTTGATTGATCTTGTAGCGGGCAAGACCTTAAACCTGCTTCTAGGATTCACTAACTTGACCAATTTTATTTAGTTGGGAAACCTCTTTTAGAAAAAAAAAGTCTAGCATTCTTTTGAGATTTTGAGTTTCATGGCAGTTAAAGTTATGGGTTGTATTGGTATCAATCCCAGTATTGTTTGAATTAAGGTATCTATTATCTTATTGTCGTTGCATGATATACATAACTTAGTCCTCTCTCTAACAACTTAAGCTTTTAGATGAGTTGGTTACTTGACATGTATAAGGGCTCTGTGTCCACAAGTTCCTAGGTTAAGTTTCCATTCCATTCCTTGCTCCCGCCACCTAAAGAGGTGGGTCTTGGTATTTTTAGGCCCGCCATTTTTGGGCTTCATACTCGCAGAGTTGGGCAACCCGCCCGCCACCTTTTTTTTAGGCCCGCCATGTTGTGAAATGCGCCTCTAATTCTCTCATGCTTCCCCCATTTTTGTTCATGCTCAAGTTGGCACCCTTTTTGGCTTGTGATGCGCCTTCTCTCTCTACTATGAGCGGGTGGGTCACACGGTTGTTGGGTCCTCTCTCTAACGGCTTAAACTTTTTGCCAAGTTGGTTACTTGACAGTTAGAAATTTAAAGTAACCTATCTTTCCGTTTAAGTTGAAATATGAACTTGCAGAAGCTTTTCTGCTTTTAGGTTGTGTGTCACCACTGAAGGGTATCACGGACCTCTTGTGAAGTTCTTCTGTTTCACCTCCTTCTTACTTTTGGTCATTGTGGGACATCAATTGGTATCATAACCAATGCCTGGCTTGCTCTCTTAACCGTTGGCTCTGCATGTCTCTACTTCTCTCCTTTGTTCTTTATCTTTTTACATTGGTTCATGTTGGTCCATCCCAGTTTTGCTACGCACTTGATGGGTAGCAAAGAAAAAATTATATTAAATGATGGCACTCAATGTATTATATTTTGGTTTATCCATGCTTTGGTCATAATACTGGACTTTATGTCATCTGGATGAGATATTAGTCAAGAAGGCTTTTTGTTGGCTAATATTCGTAACAAACAAGAGGCATTTGTCCAGCAATTCGGCTGTCTTTCTTAATGCAGATTTTGCACACTGAATTTCTTAATTCATGTGAACGATATTAGAGAAGTTCTACATCAAACACATGGTTGAACATAATCCATCAACTGGATACTTTGCAGTGTTATACCTTTGCAAAGCATGTGTTTGATGGATTCTGTTCAACCGTGCTGTTGATGTATCATTTGTCACAACAAAATGTATTCTGCTCAGTTTAGCAGGAGAAGAGAAGAGGTAGGATACTGTTAAAGGCTTGATATACACCGTTAGGTCTCTCTTTGACAACAAAGGGTTTTAGATGGGTTGGGTACGTACATGATACCAGAGCTCTGGGTTTGACAGGGACTAGGGTTTAAATCATTTTGGTTGCATTTATCCTTGATTTTTTTTTAAATAAGGGTATGCATTGGCCTTATGCACATTAAACTCGAGTTGGATATGTAATGGATACCATTAAATATGCTATCCCACTTGTCTAAAAGACCATTAGGTATTTGTCATGTAGTTTGATTGGACATTCATTTTATACAAGTTAAATTCAAGTTACGACCATCATCAAAATGACTGAAAAATAACAATCTTTGTAGATTATACCTGTATAATGGGCCTCAATTTTGCTTCATCTAAACCGACATTAATCTTTCTCACTTATATGATCTATGCTTACGTCCCTTGTAAATATAAATGTATCGGCTCTGGTACCGTGGAACGTCTTGTTGTATTTATCTAATATCTTTTAGTATTTGGCTTATCTGTTGTTTCCAATGCAGTGCTCTTGCTGTTATGTTTTGCAAACTCTCCACAAAGGTTCCACAGAACTGCAGATTAATAGGCAATCCATATTCTATAAGATGGAGCATTCTAAGTCCGTTTTTCCAAGAACACGTATCCTCTTCATTTACCTTTATATTCTTTAGTTGTGGATAGTGAGTGTATTGATTTGTTTATTGTTGACATTTTATAACAGCATACATGCATTTTGACATTTGTACCAACAAAATATGGTCTTAGCTGCTCATCACCTCAGAGTGCTATTAGCTTTAAGGCGTCGTTTCATAAACTGCGATTTTGTGGAGTTTTAAATCGTCTCTATGTTTCTCTTTCTCTCTCTCTCTCACACACACACAAACACACTTACGATTTCCTGGTTGTGATGCGATAATGTATTATTACACCTTTATGTGTTTCACTGGGGAATGAATGTATAATGACCATAACAATTATCAGACATAATAAATTCTTTGAAGCCTAATGTTGCTGGTGCAACCGCTCTCTTCACGGATATCTTTGGGACAGCTGTTGCTAGCACCAATGCTCGGTCAATACTATACTTCCATCGTGATGACCAATGTCTTATTGGATCGACATGCATGTAAGTAAGACAACAATTATACACTCTCTTATGCAGTTCCATGTGGTTTTCTGATTATAATGAATTGCACTTTTCTCAGTATAAGATTTTTTTTGGTTGAAATGCATCGCTTTTGTAATCTGGTCTTTGTGATCCTAGTGCAATATATGTCCAGGTACTGGAAAGTTTACAAGCGAGAAGAAATAGTACGCTTGAGATGGTTTCACATGCAGTAACTTCATATCCTGAACTGATTGACATGGCTTAAATGTCAACTGAATAAAGTGATAACTTATCTCTCAGAGGGTGGCTACACTGACGTGAGAGTAGATTTTATTGATACTTGTGTAGTTTTTTAATCATAATTAATCAAGCCAAAAAAATACCTTAGTACTCCCTCTGTCCCCAAAAAATTGTCCCATTCAAAGAAGGTACAAACAACTAAAGCTACAGTCTTGTCAAATAGGACTATTTTATTTGGGAAGAAGGGAGTATTACTTTCTACTTGTTCGGGGCTAGTTAGACATGTTCTCCTCGTTTTTTCGCAAATTTCCTCTTGAAACAGTCTATTTCTCTCATGTGACCTATTTTCAGGGACAAATATGTGTGTAAAATTTTAGTTATTAAGAACAAATAACATAATTATTCAACACCTTCTCCCGCTAATCTATGCAACAATACCTACGGTTTAAATCTTTGATCCAGTCATCCAACTCACCTCTCTCTCTCTCTCTCTCTCTCTCTCTCTCTCTCTTGTTTCCATAAATCAAGCCCCCTCCACCTCCCTCATCGTCATCTCTTCCTTAAATCAAAGATCATCATCGCTCTGTTCATTGCCTTCATCATGACCTCCTTATTACCGCTGATTGTTCTATGTTTGATTTGAAATCAACTCTAGTCGTGGTCAATAAAGAGAGCCCCAAATCTGTTGTATTAGACTTATTGCCAATTGTGTAATAGAGCCAAGTACTGAGGACTGAGGACGTGTTTCCTTGGATGTATAGATGATGCAATGTAGTATTATAGAAAATAAAATTACCTTAACCCCAGACTTTACAGTGACCTGCAGCACATATACTGGATAGTTGGACAGCTCTAAGTCTTTCACGTACATTGCTAGTTTTAACCTTTAAATGTGATCATGTACAAATGATCACTTAGCTGACTGATTGGCGTTATCTGTTTACCTACTTTGTATAAAAACGTGCAATGTCTGTTTCAAGGGACTGATTCATGGAAATAGTTGAAGTGCAGATATAATTGGTGTAATTTGCCCTTTGTTCTATTAACATGTTATTTTGCTCTCCTAGTCTCTTCCGTGTAACTCTGTTTTTCTCTTCCAGGTATCACTCGCTTCTTAGGCTTCTTAAAATACTTCTGCATAAGGCTCGAGGTTTCCAGCATCTAAGGTTATTGAATAAGTACTGTGCCATTCCTTTCTTGGATCAAAATTCTAATGAAGGTGGTGTTTCTATGTCTGAGGTTAGTATGCTGTAGAAAAGCATTTAACTATTTTTAAAGACGTTGGGAAAAAATATGAACAGGAGTCATTTACAAATTTTTAACAGAAAATAGCTGGGACATGCAATAGTTATCAATTCCGCTTGATCCAAGTGATTTTGATTTTTTTTTCCTGATTTTACATAGTTGATGTTGAGATCATGTGTTGGCATAACATGTTTAATTTACTCCTAGTCTTACCATGTGTTGGCATAACATATTTATTTACTCCCTCGTCTTACTCTTGGTAAGGGCTATTAATTAGTTCAGGCAATTCTTTAAGTGCTTGATTTGAACCTGTGAGTTGGTTTCCTTGAATGCATCATCATCAAATAAGTTGTGATAGATACATTTGAATACAGAAGTGTCTGTTAGTTGGTCCATTTTTTGTGCCAATCACTTTGTGATGCATGTCATCAAATTACATGTGTCACTATCATGTTGCAAGATGATCATGAACTAGGAGTAACTTGTGCATCTCTCTCTCATTGGCCATTAATTCAATAGTGTAAAAGTTTGAAATTTGTCCCAAAACTCAAAGCCTCTCTAACTTACAAGACAATAAGGGGACTTGGGTTTAAAAACTTAAGATGATAGATTTCTTGTGACTATGTTTGATGAGTGAAAAGCTGAATCCTTTTGCCCTTTAGATTGAAAGAAGATGTGATATTCTGACTATTGATGAACTATGAGTCCCATCCATATTCAATGTTTATTCCATCAGAGAAAGTCAATAAGCTCAAGATGTTCCTGGGCAGTCATGTAACACCAAATAAGGCAGCAATCAGAATTTGACCATGACTTGAGACAAGTAAATAAGTAACTTTTACTTGGTAGGGGCTAACCAAAACCCACTCTCTACACCCCATTATTCTCCGCACCCCACCAATTTTAACAAATTTCACACACTACTCTCTCCACCCCACCGAACTACCCTTTCTACCCATTCTACCCCTTTCCTCTTCTCTCTACGGTTTACCCCTTCATCGCCATCTTCATCCTCTCTCCCCTCTCCAACCTCCATGGCCGCCGCCTCTCTCACCATCTTCATTTCCATCTTCCCTTCCCTTTCAAAACCCTAATTCCCAATTACCCAAATCTAGCAAGCAATCAAAGGAGCTGCAAAATTGGGAGCAAGCAATCAAAGCAATCTTCATCTGCAAAATTCAACAAACAATCGCTTCTTCTCCCTTTGTTTCATCACAAGGTTCGTCACCCTCCTCCTCTCTCAATCTGTTTCATCTCCAACTCCCAAACATCTTCCTGGAATTAGAAGGGAGTGTGTGGCTAGGGTGGTGGCAGAACTGGCGACCCTCTTTTTGGACCGGGTTAAGCGCACACTTTGGGTGGAGTTTGGCTGAGAGTTGCCACACATAACAGGGTGTGTGCGGCTGAGGGTGTTGAGACTTGTTTATGGGGCAATATTGGCATTTCACCCGATGGCATTTTTGCGAAAAAAAAATGTGGGGTATAGAGAGTGGAGATTGGGGTGCGGTTAGCCCTCACCCTTTTTCTTGTATACCGCTAGTGTACAACAGGACACGTCTCCTTTTTTGACGCCTTTATTTATATAATTATCTCTTTATTTATCAAAAAAAAGTAAATAAGTAACTGGTATATAAGCGTTTAGTGTTGGTTGGCTTGAATATTTTGCCAGCATGGCTTCTATTTCTCAATTGAACTTGGTTTTTTGTCCCATTTACTTTATCAAGCTTCATAATCCATATTTGCCATTTTGTTATGTTCATAGAAAATATAAAATTTTATGTTAAACTTGCACTCAAACAAATACTTCTTCCGTCCCTAAATTATCGTCCTGGTGGACTTGGCGCACGGTTTAAGAAAACACATTTGACTAAATTATTAATATTAGTTTGATGTGTAGTTTACTTTAAAACCCATGTGTATGTGACCCACAATTAAAATAGGATGAAAAGGTAAGGGTAAAGTGGTAAATGTGTTGTTCTAAAAAGGAAAGTTTCAAACAAGACAATTATTTTGGGACGGACGAAAAAGGAAAGTATGACAATAATTTGGGGACGGAGGGAGTACTTGTTGTGATTATGCATCTTAGTTTTTGGTCCTCCCAACCTCTAGCATTGCCCCCATTGATATTAGCATTGTCCCTTTCCCAACTGCTGCAGCCATTGGGCGATGTTGTATGTGTTCAAACCATCTCAAGCAATTTTCTCAACTATTATCTCCTATTGGGGCCACCTTTTGTGTCTCACGGATGTTCTCTTTTTGAATTTTATCCTTTCTTGTTCTACCTTACATCCATCTTTGTATTCTCATCTCAGTTACACTCATATCTTTGTATGTTGTTTCTTTATTGTCAATATTCCATACCAAATGGGTTAGTTCAGGATTACGACATTCTATAAAACTGTGGACCACGTCCGTATACTTCTTGATCAATATTAAGTGTAGTCCTCTAGTGGTACTTTGATGATCATAATATGCCCATGATGGATCTCAACATCAATAAGCTCAAGCTTCAGAGAGTTTATTTAATTTATTAATGAGTAAAAGCCTTCTGTTATGTCAAAACCACTTTTATCTGAAATGAACTAGATGTATTAGTATATACTTTTTATTTACTTGGTCACTATTCTTTTTTGTTTTTTAAATCCATTATGGTTAAGTAACGTTTATCCAAAAAAGGAAAGGGTTAATTTACCAACTCATTGAAAAGCTTAAATTTTAGAGACAAACTACAATTCAATCATGTATCAACAACTCCCCGTCGCTTGTGAATTCCACTCACGGGAACAGATTATTGAGTCAGCATCACCGACGCCTTTCAAAACAAAGAGTGTACCAAGTTTTTCATTAACAATATTTGGGAGAACGAATCCACGCTAGGAGACTCGAACCTGAGACCATGTGTAATCTGATCCCATATTGATCACGCCAAAAATGTGGTGATCTTGTCGTGTCGTGTCCGGTACCGAAAGTGACGCTGTTAGTGTCGCTTGAGTCGTGGTCCGACAGCAGGGTCGCCGCGGTAGGATATCCGGCATGTAATGTCTCGAAAATAAAGCACCACGAGTGGGTGGGGGTGTCCCCACAAACCCTCGTGTGATAATCAAGATATGTCAGATGTGATACATGGAAAGAGAAAGTGGAGATGGTGTATGTATGTAAATGGCGGAGAGAAAGAGATTGAAGGGCGATCCCTTCCATACGGGGCGCCTCCCATATTTATACTAATGGATTTTTTCACACACCGGGCTTCGGCCTCACTTGATACGGCTCTGACCTCCTTTCTGTACGGACTCGACCCATCTTCTAAGTATGTTTTGGGTACTCTTTGGGTCGCCTGCTTCGGCCCTATATTTTCGTGCACTTGAGCCCCTACTCCTTATCCGTCGTGGCTAACATCGAGGGTAAGGAGTATAATCTGCCAGAAGTTACTTCTTGTGATGCCGAGGTTTGAGATTTTGCTTTCAATTCCATAAGAGTTTACGTAGTCGACTTTCGAGCCTCGTGGGTGAACTTTGTGTATAATTGATCCTCGATTGGCGAATTAGACCTCGGCCAAGCAAGTATAGTATGAAAATAAGATATGTAGTCTTCGGCATAAGGCCATAATAAAATTTATCATCGGCGTGGCAAGGACCTTTAAGAGAATCGAGCCATAAGGCCATAATAAGATCTATCCTCGGCGTGGCGAGGACCTTCAAGAAAGCGAGCCATGAGGCCATAATAAGATTTATCCTCGGGGAGACGAGGACCTTCAAGAAAGCGAGCCATAAGGCCATAAACCGCAAGGCACTATAAGAAAGTGACCTTGAACCGCAAGGTACTGAGAGAGGCAATAGGAGCATGTTTTTTATGTTTATGCAATGATGAATGGAGAATGCATGTATTTAGTAACTTGTAAATATGTATGAAATGCTCATGTGGATGCAATAGATATTTAGAGGCATTAGAGCCTGGCCTTTCCTCGGTTTGGCGAGGAGGATATGTATGAGGCGCTAGAGCTCCGGCCGACTCTCGACTTGCGAGGAGGATAAGTATGAGGCATTAGAGCTGGCCTCTCCTTGCAAACGAGGAGGCCAATAGGTCTTACCTCGGCAAGCAAGGAGGAAAATAGGTATGAGGCGCCAGAGCCCGATTCTCTCTCGCAAGCGAGGAGGCCAATAGGTCTCACCTCGGCAAGTAAGGAGGAAAATAGGTATAGCCTGGCCTCTCCTCGGCTTGGCGAGGAGGATAGGTATGAGGCATTAGAGCCTGGCCTCTCCTTGGCAAACGAGGAGGCCAATAAGTCTCACCTCGGCACGCAAGGAGGAAAATAGGTATGAGGCGCTAGGAGCCTAGTCTCTCCTTGGTAAGCGAGGAGGCCAATAGGTCTCACCTCGGCAAGTAAGGAGGAAAATAGGTATGAAGCATTAGAGACCCCAAATAAAGTGACCTTGAACCACAAGGTACCAAGAGAAATGTCTGTGTCGACCTGGAGCGAGATATATAGCTCATGTCGAGCGTAGCCGCAAATGCTGATGAAAGCATGATGGACGCTAGTGGAGGCGTAACGTGCTAAACACTCGTAGAAGCTGCGAGTGTAGCGTGATGCCGAGGAGCACAATATGAAGATCATGCCAGAGTGTAAGCGGAGCAGGAGCATAAGCGCGGTAGGCGCGGTGTAACTCGGCCGCGAGTAGACTCGAGCGGGAGGACAAAGTAGAAACTTAGCCGAGTAAACTTGAGTGGGAGCATAATGTAAAGTTCGGCGTGCACATGTATGAAATATAATCCGCCTCTGCATAAGCGCGGCGTAGTGTGCCGGATAAGAAATAAATGTCCGAGGCTCGGGCTTTGCACGAGCATAATCTGGCTTCGAGCTTTGTCGCGGCGTGGCGTGGCGTCTTGCGACATGTGAATAATAGTACGAGGCTCGGCTTTAGCACGAGCATAATCAAGCTCGAGCTTTGTCGCGGCGTGGGTGCGTGCGTGAATAATAGTCCGAGGCTCGAGCTGCGCGCGTGGCGTCGCTGTGAACGCACGTGAATAATAATAATATGAAGCTCGGCGTGGGCGCGAGCATAATCTGAGCTTCGAGCTACAGCGCGGCGTGGCGTCTGTGCACGTGAATAATAATAATATAAAGCTCGGGCCTGGCGTACCGAAGCTTCGAGCTGCAGCGCGCGTGGCGCGCACGTGAATAATAATAATATGAAGCTTCGGCATTGGCGCAAGCGTAATCAAGGCTCGAGCTACAGCGGCGCGGCGTCTGCGTGAGCACGTGAATAATAATAATAGAAACCTCGGCGTAGGCGCGAGCATAATCTGGCTCGAGCTCGGGCGCGAGTGTGCGTCTGCGGGCACGTGAATAATAATAATATGAAGCTCGGCATTGGCGCGAGTATAATCTGAAGCTCGAGCTCTGGTGCGAGCGTGGCGCGCACGGGCACGCGAATAATATGCGAAGATACTAAGTAATAGTCTATATCATCGCTAATAATCCCAGTCAGTGGCCCTCGGTAGTAGCCCCCCGGTTAACGATTGTTATTAGCTGCGAACATTAAAATGTGGGCGTATGGCCTAGAATGTGATCTCGGTGAGGCGAGGTAGGCACGTAACCTTGTAAATAATCATGTAATAGTTTGTAGAAGAACAACTCGTGTTAGTGATCGTGGTTGACGAGGCTATGCTCGTTTGTATTTTGTACCTGAAAGTTTTAGGAGCATCTTTGTATAGGCAAAAATCACGTTTTGTCACAAATATTTTCATCATACAATGTTTGTTATAGTCCAAGCATATTGATCACATAAGAGAAGATTGTTTGAATATGGGCCTATTATGCGAGAATAGGAAACAAATTATTGCGGCGACACCTCGCGCTATTAAAAGATACGATGAATTTATAAGATGTAAATATTTTAGTGTGAAGCATGAGAGAATGCATGTGTCGTGCTAACATATGATAGGTGGACTAAGCATGTTATTCTGAGCTAGTAACATTGAACCAGTAATTTGCGAGCTCTAAGCGAGGAATTTTTTATAACTGTTTGGTATGAGTGGGCAAGTAGTTAGCTTGGCACAAATCAATTTCAATTTGCATGTTATGTTTTTTATAAGTAGGCGAGCTCGAATCATATTTAGTTGTCACGCTATGCCGACAAAAATTTAAATAATATAATATTCGAGTTGGCGAGGCTGACGAGCTCGTGTACATTTCATCAAAATAATGTATTCAAATTTGTAAGAAAATATTTCTATTTGCTACGAGGAACATGTCATCACATAAAGTTGTCAAATAGTTGCGTACAATGAATCGAACTTGCCATGGTAATTTATATTGCATCCAATGTATTTAAGTCATATTGTTGTTCGTCACGTAATTAGGAAAAAATCATAAGCATGTTTGTGCGATATCGAATACATGATCAAGTATTCCAAAATGATTAATGATTTTCAAGAGAATTAGTGTCTCAAAATCATAATATAGTCACGTCGTTGATTAATTATGGGTGGTTTCTAGCGGTAGTGGTTCCATAATTTATGCGAATGTAACGTAAATATATAATCAGGTGTACCCAAATATATTTATGTAATTTTATTTGAAATCAGAATCATGTGACTTACTTTTAATAATGATGGTCATTATATTATAATTTGTTTGACACACAATTAAATGACAAAACAATTACGTGTTGTTATGGAATATCATAACTCACGGTGGACCACACAATAAACAATTATAAATGGTAGTCAACAATTGAACTAATATCAAGGTGGCAGGAAAGAAAACCAATTAGATATTGATAGAGCAGGAATAATAGCACCTGACAGACAGAGAGCAGTTTGTCGAAGACCCACAAACACGCTAAGTCTGAGTGATGGGAAGGTGGCCGGCGAGTGGATGGACAGTGAAGCTTTCAGCCGCTTTTGGCAGTGCGCGGAGGAGCGTGGTTGCTCCGTTTTCGGCGATTTTGGCGGCGTTGAACTCTCCTGGGCTGTGCGCACCTAAGAGTGTTGTCCGTTTTGTGTTTCGATTCCTGCAATACACCAGGAAGGCTTCCGATCAAAACTGTCGACGCGTGATAAACGGTGGAGTATTCAGCCGCTTCTAGTAACGCGTGGGAGAGCATGATAGGTCCGTTGGACTTGATTTTTGCGGCGGTAAGCACCTCTTCAAGACCCAGCTGTTGGTGGTGTATATCTTCCTGTTTCGATTGGAAACGGGAAGATCTACTCGGCCAAAGGGTCTCCGGCGCATAACCGCAGTGTACCGCCTTCAATAGTTTCAGGCGGCGAGTATGTGAATGCGTAGATTATAGAAGGTCCTTTTGGCGAGATTTTTGCGACGCCGGCTTCGTCTTTGCAGGGCGTGCTGTTAGTGTTTTATTTTGTTGCTCAGTTTGTAATCATCTTTGATGACGTTGTTGTTTTCTTTGTGGCTTGAGTTCCGGCACCCTTTTGACTGAGCTCCATCGTGGGTGACGGAGTCGGTGAGTAGAGAAAAATAACATAAAGTCGTTTCCCGGCAACGGAACCAAACTGATCACGCCAAAAATGTGGTGATCTTGTCGTGTCGTGTCCGGGGTACCGAAAGTGACGTTGTGTTAGTGTCGTCGGAGTCGTGGTCCGACGGTGGTCGTCGCGGTAGGATATCTGGCATGTAATGTCTGCAAAATAAAGCACCATGAGTGGGTGGGGGTGTCCCCACAAACCCTCAGGTGTGATAATCAGTATATGTTGTATGTGATACATGGAAAGAGAAAGTGGAGATGGTGTATGTATGTAAATGGCGGGAGAGAAAGAGATGAAGGGGCTGATCCCTTCCATATGGGGCAGTCTCCCCATATTTATACTAATGGGTTTTTCACACAATTGGGCTTGGGCCCTCACTTGGATACGGGCTCGGACCTCCTTCCGGGTATGGGCTTGACCCATTCTTCTAAGTATGTTTTTGGGGTACTCTTTTGGGCTGTCTGTTCGGGCCCTATATTTTGGTGCACTTCACATATTAAGCAATCACCTCATCTGAAAAAGCTTAAGCCTTAAGAGACGGGCCAAACACACTTTCTAACTGTTTCTCTTCTTCTATAATCTGTTTTCCGTTTACTCATGGGATCACAAAATGTGCTTGTTTTTTTGTTTTGTGTTTTTGTGATTCTTTGTCATTGACTATTGGTCTATAAGTAATCTGCGCAATGCTCGGCAAGTGATTATAGTACTTCAACTGAAACATGAGATTACGAGGAATGGATAATTCAAAAAATGGTCATATCTTGGTGTCCAGGATACCATAAGAAATATTAGTGCGTTGACAGAGTTTGATTTGAATTTATAGAAGACATCGTTGCTATAGAAGAAAGAACTCATTGTCTGCCTTATCGATGGAAATAGATAGAGCATACAGAAGGTCTTCGAAGTAATTATGATGCCTGTGATCTCCCACGCCGGCAAGTGTTGTACGACATTTGCGAAATTCTGGCACTTTTGAGTGCCTTTCGAGTTGGCTTCTTTGGGTACTTAGACATATTTTTTTACATGGACATTGCCTTCAAATCTTGGAATTTTTTCATGAAGTATACAGTAATTTTACTGATTGCATATACTTTTTCACTTCAATGTAGATAGTCTAATACTTATGTGATTCTTGGTTCCAGGGGAATGGATGTCAAATCAATTCATGTGTGAAACAAAATGCTGGGTTGAAGGTGAAATGCCAACAGCATTTTGAGGAGCACCTTGGGTTTGATCCTAAATTCTGTAACATATCTCCCAAGGCGGATATTCTATTTGAGCCAAGCAAGTTTTCCTGCCCAAAAGTGAATGTGGTGTCATTTATATGGGCTGTTTGTAGGAGTATTGTTCCTCCAGATCTGCTGGGAACTTCATGTAATTGGAGAATTCTCAGAAGGAACATATCCAAGTTTGTTAGTCTACGGAGATTTGAGAAATTCTCACTTAAGCAGTGTATGCATAGATTGAGGAAGTCAAAGTTCCTCTTCCTATCAAATAAACACTTTTCGTGTTGCCTGTGTGATGCAAAGGGACATTATTTTACTAGACATGAGGAATCGTGTGAAGGCAAGAATGGTATAGATATTATAAAACAAAAACTTCTGGAATGCTGGATATATTGGTTATACTCATGTCTTGTAGTGCCATTGTTGCAAGCTAACTTCTATGTCACTGAAAGTGAGCATGCAAAACAAGAAGTGTTCTATTATCAGAAGTCAACCTGGGAGAAGCTAATGACACAAGCTATCAGTTGCTTGAAAGATCAAAGTTATCATTTATTGAATGAATCATCTATTAGAAAGATATTAACTAATAGAACTTTTGGTTTCTCAAAGGTCAGACTTCGGCCTAAAGAAAATGGGTTTAGGCCTCTAGCAAATCTGAAAGCACCATCAAGAATGCCTGTGAGGCAATCCTGGACAATGCAAAAAGGATGGCTGCAGAAAAAAGGACGCTTGCGTCCGGGAAGTGTTCAATATAAGCAATTCAAGTCTGTGAATGTTGTCCTTCGCGATTTGCATGTTATCCTAAAAGATGTTCAGTTGAAAAGGCCAGAAAAGCTTGGCTCGTCGGTGTTTGATTACAATGATGTCTACAGAAAATTGCGTCCTTTCTTATCGGATCTGAAAAGTAGATTGTGTGCTGTGCCTGGTGTATACATGGTAGTAGCTGATGTTTCAAAAGCATTTGACTCTGTTAATCAGGATAAGCTTCTAAGTGTGATGAAAGATATCATACTACATGATGATTATCTCTTAAAGAAGTCTCAGCAAGTGGTGTCTACAAAGAAAAAAATGAAAGTTTGTCAGAATCTGATTGTTGCACATCAAAATAGCGGCAGTTCGTTGTCGGAGCTTACATCTTCAGTGCTTACTTGTTCATCTCATAGCATCTTTGTTAATCAGGTATCAATTTTGACACACGTTTGGATGCAAGCGCCAATAATGCATACTTCTATCTCTCTCTCTTTCTCTAATGTAGTTATTAGAGTTCTATTGGACAAAATAAATAAATAAATTATAGATCCTGTTAGCACCTGCTGCACAATTGAAGGCTTTGTTTTCTCATACTGTAGATTACTTGTATTTGTCTTGCAACTAAATAGTTACATTTTTAATTGATTAAGCATCAAATGTAAGGTTTCAGCTCGCCTTTTTTCTTTTGATAACTTCCTTGGCTCTCTCAGAATTTAGTAACACCACTTACTAAAGGTACGGAAATTCATTTTTACCCTCTTTATTTTTGCATGATTTTGGATATTCACATTTTACCTTATTATACATAAGAGCAAAGTTATTCATATACAATATACAAAATTTAAACATCAGTAAATTGATTTTTTTTTTTGATAAGTAATAACATTGCGTCAGCCGGGAATGTAAATAGAAAAATACAGGAGGTTTTTTGAAACTGTTTTGGCCGTCAAGTTTTTGGATGGAGTGACTACGTAAATGCTTCCCTGTGTCAAGTTTACCTGCCCTGTGAACCTCGAGGAAGTTGCTTGTTTGGTTTTCGACATTTGAAAGAAATACATTAATATTGTTGCACTAGGTCACCAAGTTCAACTTCCAAAAGTTATGGAAAAGTAAGGAATACTTTGTTTCTTGCTTGTACCGGGGCACTTTCAAAGTATTCCATAAGGAATAATACATGCTTTTACACAGTTTAATGTGACATTTGAAATCAGAAATTTTGGGCCGCTAAAGGAGGAATTGAATTTGTGCAGATACCTTACTTCTCTATCTTTAAACCTTTGGTATAAATTGTATGATGAAAAGCATGAGCCTGAGATCAGATCTTGCAGATAAGAAGACTTGCTATAATAGTACCATTAAGTGATGCGCTGTATCTAGAAGCGTGTAGGTCTCGAGTAAAAGATAATAATAGTGAAGTTACCTATATTGACTTGTTTTTTTGTTATGCTTTCCATGAATTTCATGAATTAGCAATGTTTTGTGGTCTTTTTGCTCTCATCTCATCGAACATGTATGTCCTTAATAGGGCCATGCTGGAGACTACAAAACAAAATTTATCCTCAATCAGAAGTTCTTTATGAAGATATTGATAGAGAAGACTTTTCCAACCAACTCCTTTCTGTCGATGTAGATTGGATGGTGATTATGAAGAGAACTTCTCTCTTTTGATTCCTTTTCCAGTTCCCTTGTCTTCCTTTTTCTCTTGCATGCTTTCTCTCTGATTGCTGCTTGTTTGAGCTCTTTAAAGGTTAATGGTGATGTCATTATGTATCCTAGTATGTAATCCGTGTATCGTCCTCAAGGAATGCATAGTTTTCAGTTCTTCATGTAGACACTTCATACGTCATGAGTTTGATATATAGTTTTCTCACTAGCTGCGGAAACGATGTAAGAAATTCGTTGTGTCCTATGTTCTTTGTTCTTTCCTACATGTGAAGCTGCTGTATGCAGGGCCCTCTCTCTATAATGTTAACTTTTTAGATGAGTTGGTTACATAACATGTTATCAAAGCTCCGGTCACGCAATTTCTTAGGTTCGAGTTGTACTGCTTGCATTGTTTTACTTAAAGTGGTTGGCTGATACCATCTTTTTACTGGAACGTTTAGCATTGCATTAGGAAAAGCCCTGAGAAATTCCTAAAAGTAAATTTGAACCAAAAGAAGCCTGTCTGAAGTTCATTGGCTATTGAGCTACGAAAAGTAATTCCTCCTATGGCTAACCTATCATGTGAAACATATTACTGATTACCATGAATTGATTTGCTTGGGAGAATCTGCAGATAAACTTGTCTTAGTCAAGAAATATCACAGTAATTTATTTACTTTAATATTTCAGGAGTGGAGCAGAACAGTAACAAAGGAAAATCTGCATTTTAATCTAGTGGAGCATGTGAAGCGCAATGTGCTACAAGTAGATAAAAGATTTTACTTGCAAAATGTTGGTATCCCTCAAGGAAGTGTTTTATCTTCGTTGCTCTGCTCACTTTACTATGGACACCTTGAGAATAGTATACTTTTTCCATTTCTTGAGAAGTCCTCTGAACATGGGGAAGAAGGTTTACGTGGGGGACATTATAATGGTGAAGCTTCATTGCACTGCAGGGAGGATGAAATCATCTTCTCCTCCCATGAGTATATGCTACTTAGGTTTGTTGATGACTTTCTTTTCTTATCAACATCAAGGAAGCAGGCTGCCGCTTACTTCTGGAGGTTACGAAGAGGATTCCGTGAATACAACTGCTACATGAATGAGCAAAAATTTGGTGCAAATTTTGATGTTGACCAAATATCAGGTTTTGAGTCAAGCAGGATTTATGTAGGTGAAGACGGTAACTCATTTCTGCGGTGGAGTGGCTTGTTTATCAACTGCAACACTTTAGAGGTTCAGGCGGACTACACAAGGTTTCGTTTCTCTAACTTATCATTTATCACTTGATTTTATGTATGCTTTGACTCGTATACATTGCTGTTTAGTTATATTAGCTGAATAATGGATGTTTTCATGGTTTTTCTGCGTGGAGGGGTTGAAGAAGTTTTCATAAACTTGTGTTCTCGCAGATTGAAATCATCTTTTCCGTTAATAAAAGAAGAAATTATTGATAAGCAAGACATAAGATGGTATTAAGTGGACAAGACGCTCACAAAAGGAACAAGTGGGCGAAAAATAAACAGAGCGAGACTTCACCCAAAATTGTTCTCTTATCCCTGCATAAATCCAAAATAACAACTATAGGACCTATTGGTCCAGCCCAAAACCCGAGTAAGCAATTGGGTTATAGGATCAGGCTATACTGATAAACCTAACAGACTGGTAAGCAAGGCACTGTTGAAAAGTGAAAGCTGAAGATTGAGAGATGAATGAAGGAGAGAGAAAGTGGGAATTTACTCGGCTTTACTTCTAAGTATTGAATACTCCTTTCTTCTTTCTATGGAATTCGGTCCCACAATTATTGATAATATTATTAACTGGCTCAGCTAATTTGGACTAAATTAAATTCTTTAGAGCTTGTAGCATGACTTGCACATTTTACTAGCTATAAATGAAGAGCTTTAAACCCTTCGCACGTGCTTCTGAGTAGTTCTTGATCTACATACTGTTAGAGAGTTCAGTTTTGCTGTTATTTTGATTCTCATTGGACTTCTTTCAACTGCAAATTTCAATTGTAAGTAGTACCGATGAAACGACCAAAGAGGAATGAATGCCCCAATTGAAAACTAAATAATTGTTTGATTCTTGCTTGCAAATGGTAAAACGTCCAAAGAGGATAATAAATTTGTAGGTTACTTTGCAAGAAACAATACAAACAACTCCCTTTGTTCCACCCAAAGAGTCGATGTTTGAAAAGCCTAATTATTAAGGGATATATAACTAGCATTAAAGTTAATCGTTATAGCATAAAAGTTGGTCGTAATTACAATAATGCTAGAGCATAATCAATATGTTGCAAAATAGTATGGTGGACTCTTTGCCCGGAACGAAGGGTGTATTATTTAGGGAGAAATTCGGTAAGGTCCCCTTTACAAAGTTTTTAACCGCTCCACTCCCCCTTTTTTTGTAACCGAAAAAAGTCGCTTTATGCATCACGATGCAAGATTTTGTGCATTGCAGTGCATGAATTAAAGGACCTCCATTCATCATGATGTACAAATGATACATCGCGATGCAAGATATTGTGCATTACGATGCAAGAAGTGACTTTTTCCGGTTACAAAAAAGAATAGGGGAGCGAAGCGGTTGAAAATTTTGAAATAGGGACCGGCCTGTAATTTTTTCCTATTATTTAGCTTTCAATTGGGGCATTCATTATCCAAAATTTAACACAGAAGTGACATGGGCCACATGGCCTTTTTGAATAGCCATGTGGCTATTTGTTTTCTGAGTCAGTAATTAATAAGCAGAAAAACCATAGTTTACTAGATAGAAACAATAACTTAACAAAACTCTCTCTCTCTCACACAGCTATTTCACT
Organism: Codonopsis lanceolata; assembly: GCA_013146195.2. Lineage (NCBI taxonomy): Eukaryota > Viridiplantae > Streptophyta > Magnoliopsida > Asterales > Campanulaceae > Codonopsis > Codonopsis lanceolata. Next base: position 72,464,371 of record CM028383.1, read on the forward strand.
CTGCCAAATACCTAATGAAATGACTGACATTCTAAACACTAGTCGAACGCCTTGTTGAATCTTAAGGGAAATAATTGAATCACAATTGAAGTCCAAAACTAAGTGCACTCTAGTGGTTCGGAAATGAATTTTGACTCAATATTTCACTCTCTTTCAAGTCCAACTTAATCTAGATGATGAAATCACACAGAATGAAAATGGTACTGTTGCAATAGTACGCCATTATGATGAGCTCATGTGTAATGTTGGGGGTTGGAGGTTAAATGTTGTGAAAATTGAATGAAGGACTAATAGGCTGGCTGATGGTTGATGGTGGATCAAAGAGATGACTTGAGAAAGCTATGCTTACAAATGTAAGGTTCCAAATCACACTGACTTTCTCCATAACATGTTCTCCAACGTCAACTGGAAAGCCTCATTTACTCTTACAGCCAATGCATGTTTAAAGCAGGCCGAAAATTTATCTGGGGAAAGAGAATAGCTAACTTTGCTCCTTTTAATCCCCCCCACAACATCCCCGGGCTCCCTTCTCTTAAATGTGAAACTTGATGCTGCTGCCTCATCCTGTGTTTAATACTTTAGTGAACTTCCAAACCCTACCCCACCCCCCTTCTCTTAAAAGTAAAATCCCAACTTCATGTTGCTGCCTTGTCCTGCATTTTGTGAATAACAACACTGTAATATGGTCACCTGTGATGGGGTGGAGTAAAAACATTCTGGCAATAAAAGGGGAGGCTACTTGTATTGAAATGCTTTAAACATTTGGAGATAGCTTTGTGATTGTGTTTGTCAAGAGTAGCTAACTCTGAAGAAAGCATCTTACATATAAATTACTAATCTTAAATAGTTCATTCATGTGTATGATTCTACTAGTTATATGGCCCCTTCAAAGATCATCACTTCTTGATACCAAAGTTTGGATCTCTGATGTGAGCTTCCAAATGAGAAAAAACAATAGTTTGGTAGTTGGAGTTGGAAGAGTGTGTCATCTCTAACACTACGGATTGAAGAGGTAGTGCCTTAACACACTGTCATCCCTCCGCACAGACTTAAGATTATCTGAATGAGGTAGATCTTGTCTAAATATCAACTCCCTTCTTGGATGATGGAAAATTAAAAGAGTGGATCGACTCTGTTTGACCTGCCGCTTCAGTATCAACCCTTTTGACTCTAAATGAATCTGACATGACTAATGTTCAGCCCACCTTTGACGGTTGGCCTGGGCATTGGATCAACAAGAAATCTTCTTCCTTCTTCGACCTTTCATCCCGCTATGAATCACAGGTGAGGAGTCTTTGTGGAGAAATGAGTCTTTTGGAGGATAAGTTCACAGTTATCTCAAAAAGTAAGTGAGAAAGTGCTTCACTATGAATCGTGGTCTCAGAATGGTACCTATTTTTTTTTTTGGGGGGGGATAATAAAAGAAGATTACTATTTCAAGACGAGAAAGTTACAAAAGTTGGACGATAAGGCCATCAAAAAGAGAAATACAAATGAAAATGGGGAAAAGCTCTAGATAACACATGACTCAACATCAAGGTAGTGTCTTGCAATCTTATTTTGTTGTGCATATGCGCGCTGTAAATTAACGGAGAAGAGAAGAAGAAGAAGAATATATGATTTGGAAGCCTTAACCCTAAAAAGGTTAGGCTAGGGTATTTATATATACGTGCATGTTAGACAATAATGTTACACATAACACCCTTCATAATATCCTTTATTCGCTAACACTCCCCCTCAAGCTGGAGCATAAATGTCATGCATGCCCAGCTTGTTACTAATATAACGCAACCTATTTCCAACCACCGACTTCGTCAAAACATCATCGGTGATCACGGACTTGACATAACTTGTGACAATAATCTTTTGTTGTAGCTTCGCGCGAATGAAATGACAACCTCAATGTGTTTGTGCGTTCATGAAACACGATTCGATGCAATATGGATGGTCGCTTGATTGTCACACCATAGGCTGCATAGGTGTTGAACTACCAAACCCCATCTCCTCAAGTATTTGGCGAATCCACATCAACTCACAAGTCGGTGAGCCATAGCTCTATATTCCGCCTCCGGGATCTCGACACAACTTCGCTTCTTGCTTTTCCAAGACACTAAGTTGCCTCCAACAAATATACAATATCCTGGTTGACTTCTTACTAATAGGACATCCACCCCAATCGATCACAAAACCTTCAACTCTCTGTGCCCATGATCTCGATAAAGTAACCCACGCGACACAGGAGCTCCTTTGAGATATCGGAGGATTTGTCACAACACCTCCTCCCAAATGAGTAGATCGTGGAGACGACATAAAGCCGACTCACTTTGCTTACCGCAAATGCAATGTCCGGTCTAGTCGCGGCTAAATAGTTCAACTTCCTACAAGCGATACCTCTCTGGATGATTCAATTCTTCACCATCATCACCTCTAAGCTTCACATTAGCATCCATAGGAGTCTCACCGGGTTTTCCCCTAACATCGGTGTTAGTAAGTAAGTCCAAGATACTCCGCTGAGTTGAAAGAAAGAAAGATGCCTTGTTTCGAGGCAACTTCAATTCCCAAAAATACTTGAGGTTCCCGAGATCTTTTGTTTGAAATCTTTCTTGAAGGAAAGACTTGAGAGCATAAATTCCCACACTATCTCCGCCAAGAATAACAATATCATCAACATACACAACCAAGAGAATACACCCCGCTTGGTCGACGATAAAAGATCGAATGATCACCGCTGCACGCGTATAAGGCCAAATTCTAACACAACTTCACTAAATCGACCAAACCAAGCTCGAGGAGACATTTGCACCATACAACGACTTTTTAACTTGCACACCATCCACGACTCCCCGAACAACAAAACCGGGAGGTTGTTCAAGATAAACCTCTTCGTGTAGGTCACCATGAAGAAAAGCATTTTTGACATCTAGTTGGTGAAGCGGCCGGTGGTATGATGCAAAGAAGAGAAACAAGCAACCGAATGTAAGCCAACTGGCGGGGAGAAAGTTTCGAATAATCCACACCATAAGTTTGGGCGTAACCGCTTCGCAACTGACAGGCGTGCCTTCAACCGAGCAAGGGGAACCATCGGGTTTCACTTTCACCGTGAAAACCCACTTACTGACCAATTGCCTTCTTATTATTCGGCAAAGTATCAAATCCCAAGTCCGATTCTCCTCAAGAGCCTTCATCTCCTCTTCCATAGCGGTTCTCCAACCGGGTGAGCCACCGCCTCGCAGCAACTTAGGAATAGGGTAAGACTCAAGAGAATTAATTAAGGAAGAAGTAGAAGAAGACAAACCGGAGTAACTAACATAGTCACATAGTCGCAATGGAATATTGTGCACAACTACGCTTACCTTTTCAAGTGCAATTGGAACATCTAGATCGGATAATGGTGGCACTTAGGAGTGCTAGGATCTGCGAGAAGAGAGGACTGGCTCGGTAGGGACCACATCGGGAGGTGCGAAGGAGGTCCCTCTCGTGGACGGCGAGAGTAAACTTGCTTTGAATGGGGGGGCGAGAGAGGGGGAGGTGGGGCAGGGGCGTTTCGGCAACGTGATAGACAAGGAAATCATCATTTGAGTCCGAAAAGATGGGTCAGCAGGCGATAGAGGATAGAATGATTCTCGATTCAAAAAATGTGACATCAAGAGAAACGAGATAACGATTCAACTCGGGAGAAAAACAACGATACCCTTTTGAGACCGAGAGTAGCCAAGGAAGATACATTTGAGGGACTTAGGATCGACTTGGTTATATGAGGTCGATGATCGCGAACAAAGCAAACACAACCAAAGGTCTGCGGTGACATGAAAAACAACGAACGGGAAGGATATAAGACACGATATGGAATCTCCCCCAAGAACCGAGGATGGCATCCTATTAATAAGATGACAGCCCGCATCGAGACCAAAATTGCTTAGGCACATGCATTTGAAAGCTAAGAGCCCTAGCACTTTCCATTAGATGGCGATTCTTTCTCTCCGCCACCCCGCTTTGTTGAGGTGTATCGCTGCAAGAGGATTCATGAGTCATGCCATGGTCATGCATAAAAGTAAAGAAAGGGGTGGAGAAATATTCTTTTTGCATTGTCACTACTGAAGAATTTTAATAGGCACACCAAACCGAGTAGTAATTTCAGCACAAAAACCACAAAAAATGGAGAATAACTCAGAACGATTTCTCATTAAGTAAATCCAAGTTACACGGGAAAAATCATCGACAAATGTAACAAAATAACGATAACCAAGTTTCGACACTACGGGAGACCCCAAACATCGAATGAACTAACTCAAACGGACACAAGCCCTTTTATTGACTCTAGGAAAGTATGAAACACGATGGTGTTTAGCATACCGACAAGCTTCACAATTTAATGTAGACAAAGACTCTAAACTAGGACACAATATCTTCAAATTCGAGAGACAAGGATGACCCAAACGACAATGAATCATGCGGTGTAAGGGAAGTGACATCGAACATGCAACGGGAGAGACAACATCATCCAAAGTAAAGCCCTCCCGATTCGTAGCCTCTACCAATAATCCTCTTCGTCGTAAGATCCCGAAAGACACAAGAATCGAAAGGAATGAGACACTACGCTTGTAATCACGAGTTAATTTAGTGATGGATAGTAAATTGAACGGAAAACCAGAAGGTATAGGACGTAAGACAACGATAGAGATGGAGTGATACGAGCGATTCCGCCTCCCCGAACACATGCAATGCAATCTATGGCTAACGTGACACTAGCAATATAGAAGAGGTAAAGGAAGATAAAATACCGCATCACCGGGTCATATGATCGGTAGCACCGTAATCAATGACCCATTTGCGACTCGAGGAGGAAAGACACGCAGCTGGGTTTACCTCGAATGGACAAGAGTGGTAGAAGAGGAAGATGAAGACGGTTGAGAGACCAAACCGGGTATACCTAGCATACTCTTCATCCGACATCATAACCATCTTCTCGGTCACCAAAGGAGAGGACTGACTAACAGGTCGGGATGAGTAGCAACATTAGCAAAGCTTTACTAGTCGGTTCCCCATGTAACTTCCAACAATTGCGTGCAGATGCCCCGTGTCCCCACAATGGTAACATACCTTGACATCCCGATTCCCACCACGCCCATGTGCATCATCACCACCACGACCACCCCGACCTCCTCTACCACCTCTGCCCGCCACCACCACGATCGAACCTCGATGCCCATGAAATGCCTCGCGGCAAGAGCGTAAGACTCACCCGCATCCCCCTCAACCGGAGAAGGCTTAGGAGATGTGCGTGCGCAAAAACCCGCGAGAAAGCCTCGCACAAAGAGCAAATATCGCACTGCATAAAATCTGCGATCGAGCAAGAGCAAACTCAGTCGCAAGCCGCCTAAAAACCCATGACAAGGAGTTGTTCACGTTGTGCCAGGCTCGCATCTCCTTAATATCACCGTAATTGGAAGCAAAGTGCACCATTCCCGAGACAGCTTTCTTAAAATCGCAAAGTACCGAGTCACGCGGCGATCTCTTTGATTCTCGCCGAAAACACATCAATGGACAAGTCATACAAACGATTCGATTATCACGGCCCGAATACAACACCTCCAAATACTCCCAAAGATCTTTGATTTGTTTTGGTATGGGAAACTAACTCGCAACAAGATCGCCATGGAATTCATCATTTGCCAAAGAGCAATGCATCATCCCTAATCCAAACCTTCGCACTGTCACCAGTTTTAATATCCGTGAGATGATCACCCTTTTCCATGCCAATCAGACTCTTACTAACCACCTTACGCCACATCATATAGTTTGTACCATCAAGCTTTTTATCTGTAAGCTTATTAGGAGTGGTGATCATCGCCGAAACAGCCTCGCATTTACTACATAGACCAACGTAGGAGTCCCAACGAAAATCGAACAAGAAACCAACCAAGCAAAGAACAGCAGTCGCAACACACGGCCAAACCGTAAAACTAACCACACAGGGAGACTACCTGGATGGGCGAACCTCGACGAGGCGAAAATTCCGACGCGGCAAGGTTCGAACTCCCAGAATGTGAACTTTTCCTAACAATGAACCCCACGGCCGCTGAGGGAGGGCGAACAGTCCGGTGGCGTGTGGGTCGCAAAAGAAACAGTACGATGGCCAAAAAGCTTGGCGCATTCAATCGGCTGTCAGAACAATGAACTGGTCGACGCCGCTAACCCTGCGAAATCCCTGCGCACAACAGAAACCTTCGGCGACGCAACTGGCACACCACAACCTGGGCTGGCCAATCAATCAAGGTTGCACACTCCGGCAACTCAAATCATCGCACACCCTGGCGACGGAAGAAAGGAACGCAATGTCCTTACCTTTGCATGTAGAGAATAGAAAACTTAAAAAAAGGAAAAAATAAAAAAAATAAAAAAAAATAAAATAAGTGGATCAAACCAAGTTTTTTTTATGGAGACACCTGCTCTGATACCATGTAAATTAACAGAGGAGAAGAAGAAGAATATATGATTTGGAAGCCTTAACCCTAAAAAGGTTAGGCTAGGGTATTTATATATACGTGCATATTAGACAATAATGTTACACATAACACCCTTCATAATACCCTTTATTCGCTAACACGCGCCTAGAGCGGCATCGCATTATGAGTATTGGGATATACACATAGATGTATATGTATAATATTCTTGAGTTTCACAGCTGAAACACTCTCTCGGCTTTAGGGGTAAGGTTGACTACACCAGACCCTTCCCAGACCCCATAATGATGGAAGCCTCGCGCGTGGTTCATCCTTTTTCTTTTTTGAGTTTCACAACTGAGCTATCAATCTGCTCTTTTAAAAAGTATAAATTGTGCCTAAACGCCTAACCATCCGTTCTGCGGAACCTGTATGGGTTTTTGGTTCTTTTTCGGTTTATTTGGCTCACCCTACCATATATTATCCATCTGTATAGCATCAAATTTTGACTTGAATGCGATTTTTTTGGAGTTTTTCATAGTTAAAAGGTAGATATAAGATGCTTTTACTAGCTTCAGGAGGAGTGCAAATTTCTCAACTTGTCATTTGATAAAAATTTCCAACTTTGCTTTCTCATGTACTAGTACTACACTACAAGAAAGTTCCGTTGTTGTGATTCAACTGTGTTTATATAAATTATCTTTTGATGTTACTTAAGAGGTGCTCCTTTTCTTTTCGTATTTATGAAGTCTGTTGTGAGACATTTTGAATGTTATTGTTTATTGACTAAGCTCAAATTATTTTCTAAACTTCAGATAAACGTAAATGGCTGCAAATTGTAGTAATCTTGATCTGTTTGAACTGTAATTTATCCATTGATCAGGTACCTGAATACCCATTTAAGTTCGACTCTTACTGTGTGCTGGAACGGTAAGCCGGGTCGTCACTTGAAGGCAAAGTTGTGTGATTATCTGCGACCTAAGTGCCATCCCATCTTCTATGATTCAAACATCAATTCTGCAGTAGTTGTCCGAGTAAATATTTATCAAGCTTTTTTGGTATGTGCCATGAAGTTCCACTGCTATATCCGTGAGTTATCTGACGTCTGCAACCTCAACTCAAATTTGTATATGAGCAGTATCCACAGGTCTTTGAGGTGCATAATCCTAATTACTTCCTTATCATGCAATCTTATATTTAGTTGGCTTAGTAATGGTTAAGCATTGAACAAGCCTTTTCTCTTTCTTGTCTCACAGGAAATGGTTGCAGAGTTAATGTAGTTTCTCTAATCAAAATCTCATGTTCTTCATAATAATCAACGGTCAAAAAAAGTTGATAAAACGTACACATATAGATACATATTTATATGATATATGCGTTAAAGTTGATCTACGCAATTGGATGCCAAGTTTGATATGTTCTTGTTTGTTGACTGATAGGTACATGAACAAGCTCATAAAAAAAAGGATGCACTCGATGAAGGTCGACCATAATTTCCGCCCAGTTCTTCAAGTGGCAAAGGGAGAAGTTGAATGGCTTGGATTAACTGCTTACACCCGAGTCTTTGTGCGAAAGCAATCTCGGTACAAGGAGTTGCTACCTCTCTTAAAGCTTAAGTTGATGAAGCACTGTAAAGAAAATGTGTCATCTGTTTTGAAAGAGGCTGTTGATGATTCTCATTCCTCGGTCATTTGGAAAATCAAGTACTAGATCTTTGAAGCATAATCTCTTGGTTTGAATGATTTGCTAGTTCCCCCAAGTTTATGTTTTTGATTAGAAATTATGGTCAATCAGTCTGATTGTCTTAAGAGTTGCTGATAACCATGAGAGTGCCTTTTGTGTTGTGGCTTGTATGCAAATCTCCAGGGGATGAGGGGATGACCCTTTTGTGTAGCACTTTGGAATGTTGAAGGTGTGACAAAAAACAATCCACTTGTCACAGGGTTTGTCAAAGATATGGACCAAGAGGCCCATCACATTTATATTGTAAGCCCTATTGGGCCTTTTAGCTTAGATATAAATGTTATAGTTTTTAGTGATTTTAATTCAATAATAAAGGTTTTCTCTCTCTTTTCCTCTCTTGTCGTATTCTTTGAGAAGCTCTTCCTCTCTCACCTTCGGCCACCACCACACCATTAATGGTGGTGGTCCGGCATCCTTTAAATACACATTTTAACATGGTATCAAAGCCATCAATCCTTCCTTCATAATTCATCTTTGTTTCAAAAGGGCAAGAGAGAAAGAGAGAGAGGTGAAGGCCGCCAGAGAATCAAGACCGCCGCCAGAAGCTCTCAAATCTACAATGACGTCAATTTTTGCTAAAATGCACTATGACGAAGGCTTTCTTCTTTGGAACAATCCGGATGCCCCAATTCATAGGTGGGAAGATCTCATGCTTGTCGTTTCGGCCACCTCGAAAATGGCGAACGTCGGACGAAAACAATAGAGCAGTTGCAGCGAAATGATTGGAGAGGAGGGAGGATTGTACCAGATCTTGTTTCCTGCAGTCTCTTAACTCTCTCACCCATAACCACATGATTTCTTTCTCTCTTAGATCTAAGATCCCACTATCCCTCTAGATTCTCATTTGTCGTCAATTGCGTATAACTCGCTGTTCGTCTGATTCCGTACATTGATCGGATTCTGACCAAAATCAAGAAGAAGAATGGATTCTCTTCTTATCTCTTTTTGCCAAGTTGGGTTTTGTTTAACTTAGGGGCACTCTAATTTTTCTTGAGCTTCTTCATTTAGGTATCTGTTCTTTTGTGTTCTAAAGAATTGTTCTTGGGTGGATCTTGATTTGTATCCAAACTGAAGGTTCTTTGTTCTTTTTGGGATCTAGTTCATGTCAAGTGTTCTTTGTTGTGTATTGCCTTTAGGGGGCAGTTTGATGCTTTATTGCTAAGATGCAACCTGATTAGACAAGAAAGGCATCTGCAGATGACTTTTTCACAGAATATGGTGAAAGGGGCAGATATTTACTTGGCTGAGAGATTTTTGTTGTTCTTATTGACTTCTTTGCTGGCCAAAGTCAAATAATAACTTGGTTGATATATATTTTTGTGGACAGAGTTCGATCCGCATTATTGGATTAAGGATGTACTCTTTGCAGACAGAAAAGTTTGATTTGGGATACTCCTTCGTCTTCTACTAGCCATTTAATTATCACGTAAGCTTTTCGGGGATTGGCTCATATTTGGGCTTCCTAACATCTACTACAAATGTTCGGGGTGAATCATTTATGGGCTCCGCTCAACTTGCTTGACATCTTTCTAAAGATTATTTCGATTAGGCCCAAAAGGCTCAGCCCATTGAGGCACATTTGTTTTATGCCCATAGAGGCCCATTTGCCGTAAAGGCTCATTTGATTTATATTGGCCCAAGAGGTCCGGCTCATTTGTTTACACCTCTCCATCTCGAACACTTCACAAAAGTTGCATGTACGAGTTGAAGGAGAGTGTTAAAAATATAGGCTCAAGAGGCTAATCTCATTTACCTTGTAAGCCCTATTGGGCCTTTTAGCTTAGGCATAAATGTAATAGTTCTTAGTGATTTTAATTCAATAATAAAGGTTTTTTCTCCCCCTTCCTCTCTTACCGTATTTTGTGAGAAGCTCTTCCTCTATCTCTCACCTCCGGCCACCACCATCAATGGTGGTGGTCCAGCATCCTTCAAATACACATTTTAACATGGTTGATTTATGTAGGCTGCCTTTTCGGCTTTGTTAGGTCGGTTGGCGAAGGACAGTTAAAGGGTCTCGTGGTCATTGTAGTCCTAGAGGTGGGTTCAGAATGATTTTATTTCATGGTACTTGTTCTCGGTTATCAAAAAAATAAAAAGTTTGGAGCAGCTCTCAAAATGGAAGTTTTGTACCTAAAAATCTAATCTATCAAGCGAGGAAACAATTTTTGCAAAGTTAAAAAATGTGTTGCAAGGAAGATTGGTTTAAAACTTAAGGGTACGTTTGGTGTATGAGAATGGATATCAGAAGCTTAGAAATAGGAATGCAAAACAAACTCCCATCATGGATTTACTAGTACTCTTGCCCGTGTCAATGACACGGCGCCAGTTTGAAAATTTATCAATAAATGAAGCAGATATTGTAGAAATGAACTACTAAAAATATTATTTTCTTAAAAAAAATTGACTTTCAAATGGGGTCTCTTTGCCCGGAACGGAAGGATTAATATTTCAAATTACAAAACTTGCTTAAGTTAATTAGGATAACAGTTAAAAAAAAATTCAAATTACAAAACTTACGTTTTTTTTAATTTTTTAAAATTTGTATACGAAATTACGGGTCGGAAAAAAATTAAATTGATTAAATTAATTACGATAACAATTAAAAATAAAAAAATACAAATACAAATTTTCGCAACCATAAAACTGTAAAACCGTAAAATATTAACTGTAAAATCGTAATATCTCAGTAAAAGAGTAACTAATTTTCACAAATGTTAAATAATAACTGTAAACCGTCTTGTAAACCATAATATCTCAATAATTTTCGCAGTAATAAAATAGGGATGTAAAAAAACGTGATAAAAATGGTTGAGATTGTGAGATTAAATGTGGCAGATAGACATTATTTATATTTCATATATATATATATATATATATATATATATATATATATATATATATATATATATATATCAATATTACATTGAAATGAATGCCCACACATAATTTTTCGTTTAAAAATTTGACATTCATTAACTTTTAAAAAACTACAATGAAAATTCTTTTAAAAAAATTGAGTGACATTATTTGGAAATTGGTGTTGCAAAATAGTTTTTTATTCAATAGCCGTAGAATCTTGGTAAAACAGTAAATTGATTAATTTGTATACGAAATTATGGGTCGAAAAAAATGGGTCAGACAAAAATTAAATTGATTAAGTTAATTACGATAATAATTAAAAAGAAAAAATATATATTTCAATTAATTTGTATACAAAATTACGGGTCGGAAAAAAATTAAATTGATTAAGTTAATTACGATACATAAAACTGTAAAACTGTAAAACCGTAATGGGGAAGAGAAGGAGTCGGGAGGAATTGCAAGAAAAAGGGAAAGAATACTCGCTGGGAAAACCATCATTCGCACATGTGAGAGCTTAGGGAAATAAGGGCCGTTGGATCACCGTAAAACAGTAAATTCTGACCCCTTTTTATCCCAAGTCAATTGTAAGCGTGCCACACTGACCTCTATTGTATTATAGATGAGTTTTAAGTACCCACTATTAACGGGTATTTCAACTAATACCCTTAGCCACTTACCCATCTAAGTTATAATATAGATCCCAAAACACGTGTACATTGACAACCCTTATTAAGAGGTTATGATTTAGTCTAGGACCAAGATTCAACGGCCATGACAATGCATCTCTATGTTCACACGTGTGGTGGAAGGTGATTGAGGGGATGAGGGAAGTGAGGAAGTACATAATGCAGAAGAGGAACGAGGAGAGAGAAATATGAGGAGTGGTAAAAGGGGTGAGATTGTAAATTCTACTGAGAATGGACAAAAAGAACTAGGAGAAAGAGACATCTGATTTGAGGCGTGATCCATCGTGCTTATGGCACAGGCCGAATTATCTTAGATACCAAACATGGGTATGGTAATCAAATTTTTAAACATGCCCTAATTATTATCCATACAAAGAAAAACAAATAATCTACATTGATTAGACGTCGAGCGTGCTTGGTTTTGGATCAATGATCGATTAGAGTGTGAACTTACCATTTTACCCTTTGGAGATCAAGGGCTCATTATGAGCTTGAATACTAGCTTTTCGTCCATAACTTCTTTTTCGGGGTGAGAAGTTTTTATATTTAACAGTTTCTTGTTATTCTCGACAGTTTTAGACCAAATCTTGAGAAAACCATACACCCTGCCGAAAGCAATGTTGAGTTATTTACCATACACAAACACTACTAAGATGTGATCGAGTGGTTTTTCGTCTATCCACTTACTTATAGGGATTCTTACATGCTAGTCTACTTTCTCAAATATTTTTTTAATACCTCTATTTTTTCAACCGCATTAGTCCACTTTGTTAAAATTCTTCCTTGAATGCCCCCCTCGTTGAAGACACCGTCTCTTCTCATTGCAACGAACGCATTTTTCTCCTCCCCATTTCTCCCAATTTCTGCTCTATTCTCAATTTATTCTGTTGAAGATGAGTAATTCTATTGAATTGATCAAAGCCCTATAATTGCGCATGATAAAGAAATTACGGTTGGAATTCGCAGGGATGGAAATGAAGAGAGTGGGGAGGTCGAGTGGTAAAGAACACTTGTGTATTTTTACAGTGGATTCGATTAATCCACCACCCTAACTTCTCACTCTCTTTCCTCTTCATCTATCGATCTTCAGTTTTAACAATAAATTGAAGATTGCTTTATTATCTGGATCAAGGGTGAAAATTAGTGTACTGTTCGGTTGTGCACTCGTGCTATAACTTTTGAATTTTTGCTTGACTTTGATTCCTATTGTCTTGTCATTAGCTAATTAGTGTGCTATAATGCAGCATAGTATGGTTGGGGTTTTCATTTATATTTTCTTCTTCTTTTTCTTCTGTGTTTGTATGCATTATTCAAATTAAATAGATTCACTTTGTGTATGTTGCTATCTGTGTAAACAGTTTGATGAAATGTCTGAATATGAACTTGTTGGACACCTTTTTTAAATCATGATGCATCAATTTTGAATTATGATGCAACATGATGCATCAATTTTGAATTATGATGCATCATTTGTGAATCGTGATGCATTGTTTGGTCTGGGTTCGATCCCGATGCATATATTTCCGATGCACAAACTAGATTACGCAGGCAGAAAATCCTGATGCACAATTTTTGGATTTGCGATGCACAATTTGAAATTAGTAAATCCTGATGCACAAACTTGATAACCCAGGCAAAAAAATCTCGATGCATAGTTTTTGGATTAACGATGCACAATTTGGAATAAGTAAATCCCAATGCACAATTGTGGATTTGAAATACACAATTTAGAATTAGTAAATCTAGATGCACAATTTTGATTCCGATGCACAAATTGGATTACCCACGTAGAAAATTTCGATGTACAATTTGGAATTAGTAAATCCCGATGCACAATTTTGATTTCGATGCACAAACTGGAATTACGATGCAATGCGTGTCTGATTGAATTTCATTAGGGGTACACTTGTTATTTTGCCATTAAATGTCCTTTAGCGATTAAAAACAAAAATCACGTTTTTTTGGTTGAAAATCAATGGGAGGGGACCGACCCGATTGTCACCCAAATATATATCCAATAGTGTTCTTAAGCTTGATACAACCTAAATGTTGAGTTTATGGTGAAACTCGTCACAAAAGACGAGGCCACATATGAGGGCATAGGTTGACATTGGGCTTTACACCTATCGGCCAAATTGCCAAAGTACTTCTATCCATCCCCAAGTTATTGTCATGTTTTTATTTGAAATAATTGTAGGTCGGTCCACTTTCTAAAGTTTATAACCCCTCCAGTCTCGTATTTTTTTTAAACCGGAAAAAGACACTTTTGGAGGTAAAAAGATGACGATACCCTTAATGAGCCTGAGGCGCTATGAAAATGCATCGCAGTGTATCAATTTTTGCATCGTGATGCATCAATTTAAATGAAATCAATTTTAATTATATAATCCAATTTTGCATCATGGTGCATCAATTTTTGCATCTCGATGCATGAATTTAAATGAAATCAATTTTAATTACATAAGCTAATTTGATGCATCACGATGCAAACTAGGTTCGAATGCATCTCCTCTGCCCTTTTCTTTTTTCTCCTTTGCCATAAACGATGCAAACTGGATTTGTGACGACCCAACCCAAATCCCGAGGAAGAATCGCGAGTCGGACCATCCAAATAAGGACAACAAGCATGCAAGGACACTGATTAAAGAAACTGGCGTGACGCAACATTGCACATGTAAAGCAATTCGACACTAAAAAGCCGAAATAATTAAAACTTTTGAAACCTGATATAAGAGTTTAATACAAGTAAACCAAATCATCGACGATATTACAACCCGAACCCAACAACTAAGCAGTTAATATTAGTTAACACACCTCAACAACTAAACATGCCGAGGAACAACATAACAAAATAAGAGCTCATGGGATGCTCAGCGGAAGTCTAAGTGAACCAAACTACAACTATACAAGGCTCAGCGTACAAGCGTCGACACTCAAAAGGAGGTACAAGTTTAATACAAGTAAATTAAACTAGAAGTTCTAGTACTATACAATACATTCCTAAAGCTAAGTCTAAGTGACTTGCTTTAAAACCCATCGTCCTTGCCAAAAGAGAAATAGAACATCTATAACAACCTCTTCAAAAGTAACTCGAACCACGTGCGAACTCGGCAACGCTTCAACGAGAAGGGCCTGGAAGATTCAGATCTAAACAGTATAAGGAGGGGATATGTCATAAAGACTTTGTAACGTACCAATATGCATGACATGACATAATGCAGGGTATATATAGCAAGATATCATATTTGATTATCAAGGCATGATCAGATAAGCACATAGTTCACATAGCCGCGATGTACGTTGTTTTCACATAAGTGCCAAAGTAAATCACATAGGAGTAGAATATGTTATAGAACCGGTGCCGCAACGTTGATCCTGAAATGAACGAGGTTATCACAAGGTTATCACAAACGCCCTTTTTGGTTACGACAATGTACTCTTCCCCATTGTGATCAGTAGTGAAGGGTGTGTGCATGATTATGGTACGATGATCCATCACTATCACGGATCTCACAATTCGTGACACCGATGCATCGTCTACCATTTAGACAATTCAAGTATGCTAGCTGAACTAATGGAATGCCAAGTAGATGTTTGGCATACTTGAATTCAAGTATGCTAACGATGCAACTCTGTTGAGTCATTGATAAACTTTCAACCAAATAGATATTGAATGATATATGAATTTCAATACTCTCTTCTATGTTCTCGATTCAATTAGAACTAGATTACTAAGTCATTCATGACTTTAGCATATCAAGATCATAATTCCACAATTTATGAAATTCTAGATTAGTCATCTCTTTGAAGTTTCCAATTACAACAAGTCCATGAACATTATTTGTTCCAAATCAAGTTTAGAACACATTTAATACTAAACACAAGCCCAAAATAACAAGTATATGTGGTTGTCCCAAAATTTACAGATTTTTATCTTGCATAATTTCAAGTTATTAACATGGTAGATGTTTTTCTAAACATATTTCCAACAACAATCGTGAAGGGAGGGAGCATGCTTGATTATTGAGAATACAAAAACATGGGAGTGGAAGCTTACCTTAGCTCAAGATCAAGTGGTTGAAAGGAAAAACAAATCAAGGATCCAAGAACTAGAGGTCAAGAGCTTCGATTTGGTAGTCAAAACTCTTCAATTGGGTGGTCGGATCTCTGGCAACAACCACACACACTAAACACACCTTGTGTCTCCCCTACAAGAGCTCTCAACCCAGCAACGTAAATGGAGGAAATGAAAATGGTTGTCAAGTTTGGTCTTTTCTAGTTGTTGAAGTCAAAAATTGACTTGATCCATGTGAAGAGTTATCTAGGATCTCATTGGTTGAATATTATGAAGCCTTAGATCAAAACTCATCCAAGGGTTGACAAGGGACTTACTTGGGTCAACCACAAGTCTTTGGAACCAATTTGGGTCGGACTTGGGTCAAGGGTGCAAGAGCCAAAACCAAAAACATAAAAAATCTCGAAGTGCTGTAACAGGGGGCATGCGAGGGCAAGGTCCTCTAGGCTTGCGACAACAAGGTCTTGCGGTAGCAAGGTTTTCTAGGCTTGCGACAGCAAGGTCCAAGGCCTGAAATTTTGAAACTCCCTGTGTCCCTTGCGAGGGAATGCTCTAAACACCTTGCGATCGCAAGGTCTGAAGGTTAGAAAACTAAAGTTTTAGGCCTATAATTGACCCCAAACAACCCTATCATCAAAGAGGTTGATCTACCCTCTCTAATCACAACTGAAACACACCCGAACCATGTCCGGAATGAAGGTAAACAAGGGTCGAGAAGCAATGTAAACAACCAATGATCATCAAATGTTTACAACATGAACTAACATAAGACTAAGAAAGCATGAATACACATTCTCAATCATGTTAAGGACTAGTACACTTGGCCTAGAACTCAATTCAATAATTTCCCATGTCAAATAGATAAATTACATGGCTAAGGAAAGCATACATGCAAACCAAAGTTCCCTATAGATCAAACAAGCCAACAAAGACTCCAATCACTCAAACAAGCATCCTATGATCATGACTAAGACCAAGAAACATAAATCAATGATACTAAGACTCATATTGACTTAGTTAAGTCCAAAATTTTCAAGGTACAACTCAATCACCCAATTTCACTAAGTTAAGCATAATCTTAGCATATTGAACATACAATACACTTTCGAGACATATATAGATGGTATGTTAAACAAGTAAGGATTCGGGTCTTCACAGGGTTCGAATGTATCTCCTCCGCCTTCTTCTTCTTCCTCCTCTGTCATAAGTCATCTTCTTCATCCTCTGCCTTCATCCTTACTAAAAACCATCCAACCCATCATCGACCCCCGCGACCTGATAGGGCATGTCGATCCCCGTTTCGTTGCTCAATAATGATGATTTTCGAATCCAATGTGTTTTCGGAGCCGTTGAAGGAGACGATGACATTTTCAGAACAATATTTCGAAAAATAGACTTTAGCGGTTTAAAAAAAATAGGGGAGTGGATGGGTTACAAACTTTGAGAAAAGAACCAACTATAATTTCACCCTTTTTATTTCTTGTCCATCTAAAAAATTGTCTTGTTTGTAAACTTCCCATTAAAAAAAAAATTTGTTTTACCATCTTACCTTTACTTTTTCATACCACTTTAACAAGTAAAGCATGTACAAATGTCAACAAAACCATTGAGGCTTGTTTGCTAGTCGGGAGTGAATAAATAATATTATTTATCTCAGTACTATTAGTGTCTTCATTATTAATCCTTACTTGTATATATCAGGGGTAGTTTTGAAATAAAAAACGTTAGTCCCAATTATTTTTAGTGAGAGCACTAATAATACCACCCTCCCCATTGATATAAATAGTGAGGAGATAATGATTTTCTCCAGATAACTCGTGCTATTACTCCAGACAGCTTATTGCGTATAAAACATCAGACAACTCGACATATTAATCATATACAACCTTAATCATGTCTAGTAATTAGATGCATCACAAAATGAACAATACCTCATGTCTCTTGACGATGCATGAATTTGAAATTGTGATGCATGATTTTGATGTAACGGAATTCCAGTTGGATGCATCACAAAATGAACAAACCTCATGTCCCTTGGCGATGCATGAATTTGAAATTGTGATGCATGATTTTCATGCATCGGTTATCCAATTGAATGCATCACAAAATGAACCAGAACCTCATGTCTCTTCTTTCTAGTACATAATCAACAAATTATTCAAAATTGATACATCTTTTCTGCATCGCAAATCTAAATTGATGCATTGCGATTCAAAAGTGAAGGATCGTGATTCAAAATTGATGCATTCAGATTCAAAAAGGGTGTCCAACAACGAAAAAAATTCCTATCCGGGCATTTCATCAAATAATTTACATGCAAGAAGAAGAAGAAGAAGAGGAAGAAGAGAACTGAAATGTTGTGACTAGTCCCAGCTTGGTCTTCTCTTATTCGTTTTCTTTTTCTAGACCACCTGAACATGAAAAGGAAAGAGTGGATTGGCGGAGGTAGGAGGCGGTGAGAGGGAAAGGAGGAGGCGGTGAGGGGGGGGGTGGGAAGGGATGAGGCTGTGAAGGGGCGAAGGGAAGAGATAGTGATGGGGTGGGAAGGGAGGAGGCTGTGAAGGGGGTGGGTAAGTTTGGATGAAGGGAAGGGTAATTTAAGAATTTTGGGTGGTCAACTTATAACATTGGGGCGCTATATAGCGTCACCCTATATATTATGACTAAATCAAGATGATCTAAAAGTTTAAAATAATTAACAAATGATATATAATATACATTATATAATTAATAAATAAAAATATATAGGTTGGTTTGGTTCGATACCAAAAAACGTGAACCAAATCGAACTGAATAGTTTTCCAATTTTTGAAATCGAAACCGAACCAAACCAAACTGGCCGATTTGGTTTGGTTTGATGGTTCCGATTTACACCCCTAGTTTTTCTTTCATCCGATTCCCACCTTTCAAACTTACAAAATGGGCCAAAATTGAGGGACTACTTTGTAATGTACCCATAGTGTAGTGGGTTTAGTTGTCAACAGATCACCCAGGTTTACACAGTAAAAAACTCAGGGAACGGTTCCTTCGCAAGTTCAACTCATCATTTCATTTCAAGGAAACGCCACCTCTCTATCTATCTCTATCTCGCAGACAAGATTTAGGGTTCGTAAATGGCAATGGCTGGGCGTCTCAGATCAACCCTCCCTCTCCTCACAAGGGCTCTGAGGTCCGATTCCCTTCACAGATCAACAGCCGTTCAAGAAACGCTACTGTGCCCTACTTTCAACAATCCCGAGGTAAAAGCGCATTTATTCACAGATAGAATCCCTAATCGATCTGATTTTAGATTGTTTGTTCTTGGATATGAGTTTTCACATTTTATCTGAATGAAGTTGAATTATTTGGAGTATTTCTGTTTGGTCGATGAGAAAATGCCGGGAAAAAATTTATTGATTGGAAAAGCCCTTTATATCTGCTTTAGTTAACATTGAAAATATCACAAAAAACAATGGCGTTTGTGGGTTCTGCTAGTTTGTTGGCTTAATCTCCTATTTATTTTGTAATTGGTTTGAATTTACAGTAACACCACCCAACGAAAGCCTTGTACCAATTGATTAGGGTTTCTTCTTACTGCTTGTAGGTTGAAATATATGTCTAATCTATTTGAGGCAAGTGCTTTCATTTTCGCCCTCTTAATTGGCTGTCTCCACATTTAGTTATATACTCCCTCTGTCCCAAATTAAAGTCGCACCACATTTTGGTTTGTTCCAAACAAGGAGTTGCAATTCTAAAATTGAAGTTACAAATCTCTCTTTTTTCAATTTATATCTTTCTTTTAGAGAACATGATATTATCTAATGTGTCTTGCAAATATATATATATATATATATATATATATATATATATATATATATATGTAGTGCACATTCTAACATTTCCTGTGGCTACTTTATATCTTAAACATGTTACCTTTTAGTTACCTGACATACAGTACCAATTGCCATCCATTAAATATTTTGTTCACCTCAGAAAGATCAGATAGCACTGGACCAAACCTGGTTTAGTGCATTAGTTCTATGATTGACAGCTTGTCAAATCTTCCTGTCAGAATTCATAATGAGCCTATATGATGAAATTGATACCTTTATGGTATCATATGCTGTTCTTTTTTCAGGGATGTTTCATTTTCACCCATCCTGGTTGAAGAGAAAAAATGATGAGGACAAAATTGGCCTTTTTTGGTTGAATTTGACATGACTTTTGTATATTATCTACTAGAATCCACAGGAATATGTTGGATATTGTTTCTCACAAAGCTAATCTGCCCTTGAAATAAAGGAATTTCTTGGTTGTTTTGACCACTCTCTCTTTATAAACAATGTCATAATGGTGACTAAACATGTATTTACTTTCACAAACATTTATGAGCTCTACAGGAACTAGGGATTCTCGGTGCTTTTGTTTACTGTATTGTTCTTTTGTTGCTTTTGTTTTGTATGTGTACATCTCATGTACACATCATCTTTATAGTTTTTTGTTGACGAAGATGGTTTTGTCACTTGCTATGAGTCATTCATCAACTGGCTTGCAAAAATTGCTTCTTCTAATTTGCTGGTCATTTGGTGCTACAGCTGTCAAGGGGCTTTGCTACCGCTTCTCCACCTAAGGAACAGAAAATTAAGGTAATGTCTTTGGGGTTTAACAAGCACTATAATGTATATCTATATTACCTTAGGAGGTCAGAAGAATATGCAAGTTTCTATTTTTGGTTATATGTTTGATAAATTATGAGATACTTCTTAATAAGCAAGTAGTTCATCTGGTATAGAGAGTAAGTACGATGGCCAATTCTGGATTATCACTTCTGTTACTGTAAGCTATTTTTCAACTCCTCATAGTCATATTCTTGGGTTTTAAGAGTACTATCATTCTGCTGTCATAGCATGCGAAAAACTTAGGATTTAGGAATCAGATTATCAGATACTAAAGTTCTTTTGCATTCTGCACATGTTATTTGTTGAGAAAGGCATAGTCTTTGCACAGTATTTAGCATCTTTTGAGAGTTCGTCGCTGTTACTGAATTATTCTGAATATCGATAACCTTTTTTTGCTATTCAGGTACCCGTGGCTTTGTATGGAGGCTCTGGGAACTATGCCACTGCATTGTACATCGCTGCAGCAAAAGTCAATGCATTGGAAAAGGTTGAATCCGAGCTTCTTGACCTTGTTGAGGCTTTGAAGAAAACTGATCTATTTTCTCAGTTCATGAAAGATTTGGCGGTACCTGCTGATATTCGAGTGAAGGCTATAAAAGAAATTAGTGCTCAAGCTAAGTTTTCAGAGATAACGACAAACTTTTTGGGTATGGCTTGCTAACATTTGCTTACTGTAATGTAATGGTGGAAACATTTCTCGTAAAATGCCAGAAATCTGAAGAAGCTTAATTTCCTTTCCTTAAACCATAGTTTGGTCCTCACATTCTTTTCATGCGAGTAGATTAAAACGTAGGTCGATACATTTCTTTGTCAGGCAAGTAGATTATGATATCCATGAATTGCCAATTAAGAAAAAGAGCTTTTTCCTTTCTTCACTGCTGAACGATACTCAGGTCGTCGCATTCCTTTTTCAGTTCGATGTGAGCAGGTAAATATACTTAGGTCATCACGATCGCATTGGGATAGCCATGCATTGTCAAAATAGATTTAGAAAATGATATGTTTGTTGGGCAGCAAGAGTGGGTATGATATTGTTTTTTACTATTTTTTAATTTTTGAGTAGAAGGTATGATATTGGTGTTGGTTGTCATGCTAAAATGTGGTGGTTATGGTGCTGCTGGTGGGTTGTTTGAGGGAGCCCTGGGTAGTTGGATCTGCTTGTAGCAGGGGGTGGTAGTGGTATCATGGTTGAAAGATTGCTGTTGGTGATGACACTATGTTGGCCAGAGTGACGCCATGTACTCCCGCCTCACATGATGTTGGTTAGAGTGATGTTGTATACTCCCTCTTACCCAAAAATAGAGTCCCATTTGAAAAGTCAACTTTTTTTACTTTTTTGTACCCCATCTGTCACATTTTTTTTCCCTATTCCATTTTGGGACATTCCATAATATGTTTCTTGTTCCTTGTTTAGAGAGTTTTTTCTAAACCAATTGTCTGTTGTACCCATCCTAATTGTGAATAGCAAAAAGAAATGGGCCTTATTGATTGGATATCACTATAGTTAAATTGAGGATATTGAAGTAATGTGGAATCCGTTGGTTGAAAAATTTGAGCGTCGTTTGACGGTGTGGAAGAAGCAATTTTTGTCAAGGGGGGGGGGACTCGTTTTAATAAAAAATACACTTTCTAGTATGCCCACACATTTTTTGTCGCTCTTTGTAATCCCTATTTCGGTTCGAAAAAGGTTAGAGAAGCTAGAGAGATTTTTTTTGTGGGAAGGCCGATCGATAGAGCATAAATACTATTTGGTTAAGTGGGATATGGTTTGCACTAGTGTGAAAGAAGGGGGTTTAGGCATAAAAAATCCAAAGATTTTTCAATGAAGCCTTGCTAGGGAAGTGACTATGGACGTATCTAAATAATAGGGATGCCTTTTGGAGAAAAGTTGTGGAGGGCAAGTATGGCAAAGGAGACCATATGTGGTTTCTGGCAACGTGACCGACTCTTTTGTGGTGTGAGTGTGGAAAAGAATTAGAAAAGGATGGAATGCTTTTTTGTAAGAAACATTTTGTTTGAAATAGGGACAGGTCGGTGGTGAAGTTTTCGAAAAACAAATGGTGTGGTGGCTCGGAGTTGTTTAGATTCTTTCCGACACTGCTCTTTCAAGTGGCAAGGAAAGGATTGCTTCATAAGCTCCGCTTTATTTATGGAAGAACTGGGGAATGGAATCTGATGTGAGAAGAATTTTTCAAGATTGGGAGATGAATTTGGTGATGAGATTTTTTGCGAACTTGTACTCCCAGAGTTAGTCTAGTCGGGGGTTTTTACAAGCTCTTAGCGAGGGTCCTTTCCCAGAGGTTGAAGAAGGTGATAGTAAGATTGTCTCTGAGTCTCAAGATGCTTTTGTTAAGGAGAGGCAAACTCGGATGCATTACTTCTAGCTAATGAGGTTGTGGATCTACGCATCAAAAAAGGTGTTTCGGTCTATTGTAAGTTGGATATTGAGAAGGCATACGACCATGTCAATCGGGACATTGGATCTATATGATGGATAGAATGGGGTTTGGGGATAAATGGAGGAGGTGGATTCACTTTTGCATCTCTTCGGTTCGCTCGCTTTGGTCAACTGAGAACCTTCTCGGATTTTTTCATAGTTCGAGGGCCTACGCCGTGGTGATCCATTATCTCCGCTTTTGTTTATTCTTGTGATGGAGGCTTTGAGTAAACTAATGGACAAGGCAATCCAGGGGATTTATTAGCGGTTTTAAGGTGGGAAGGGAGGAGCTGGAGTCGGAGGTATCTCATTTGCTTTTATGCGATGACACTTTGGTTTTGTGGGGCGCAGAAGGCTCAACCGGGTTATCTTCGTATGGTGTTACTGTTTTTCCAAGCCAGCTGGCTCGAGTAAATATTCTCAAGAGTGAGATTATTCCAAGAGGTGTGGTGAATGACATTGGGAGCTTAGCGGCTTTTGGGTTGCAAGACCGCCGACTCTCCCTCATACCTTGGTCTTCCCATTGGTGCCCTGGGCCAAGCAAAGCTTATGTGGTTCCTGCTATAGAGCGGTTCGAGACCGCTTACGGGTTGGAAGAAACAATTGCTTTCCAAGGGGGCAGGTTGGTTTTAGTCAAGAACACTCTTTCAAATTTACCGACCTATTTCCTTTCTTTTGTTTGTGATGCCCGCCTCTATCCGAATAGACTAGAAAATTGGAAAGAGATTTTTATGGGAAGGTCGGTCGAGGAGCGGAAATTCCATTTGGTTAAATGGGATAAGGTTTGTACTAGAATGCAAGAGGGAGGGTTGGGGTTAGGAATCTTAAAGTGTTTAATGAGGCATTGCCGGAAAGTGGTCATGGAGGTATCTCACGGAAAGGGAGGCATCAGGAGGAGATTGGTGGTGAGTAAGCATGGTTTGGGGGATCATGCGTGGTTTCCAAATGAGGTTGTTTTGCCTTTTGGGGTGGGGGTGTGGAAGGGCATAAGAAAAGGGTGGAGATCCTTTGAGAGGTTTCTTGCCTTTGAGGTGGGAAGTGGAGAGACAGTTAGGTTTTGGGAAGATAGATGGTGCGGAGAGAGGAAGAAGCTGAAGGTGGATTTTCCAGAGTTGTTTGAAGTCACTAGGGATAAGAGCTGTTCGGTTAGCTCGGTGATGTCAAGGGAGGATGGTAGACCTACTTGGAGTCCGGTTTGGAGAAATTTTCATGATTGGGAGGTGGAGCCGCTGCTGCGATTTCTTGAGTTGTTACAGGCTCGAAGATTGATAGGGTAGAAGATAGTGTGATCTGGAAGGCAGCTAAGGGTCAGGTATTCACGGTTAAATCTAATTACTTGAGGCTGTTGAATTGTGAGCGGAATTTTTTTTCCTTGGAAAGCAGTGTGGAAATCTGTAGCGCCCAAGAGAGTGGCCTTCTTTGTATGGGAAGCTATGCACGAAGCTATCCTAACGGTAGATAATCTTCAGAAGTGGAATATTTATTTAGTGAACAGGTGTTTCATGTGTAAGGCGAGCGAGGAGAGCGTGAACCATCTGCTTCTTCATTGTCCGGTCGCTTCAGATCTGTGGAGTTTGTTGTTGAATCTTTTTAAAGTGCCTTGGGTGATGCCGAGTTCAGTTTCTCAGCGGTGGAGGTGTTGGTCTGTTCAGCGCAGAAACAGGTGCATCGGGATTTGGGAGGCTGCCCCTTTGGCAGTTTGTTGGGTGATCTGGAGGGAGAGAAACCAACGGGTTTTCGACAACGAGGAAAAGTCTATTCCGGTCTTGAAGAATTCTTTGCTTCGCACTCTATTCTCTTGGTGTGTAGAGGCTGCGAACTATCCCCCGGCTTCGAAAATGACTTTTGTAGAGTTTGTAAATTACATTTCTAGTGGGTAGAAGCTCTTGAGCTTTGTATACTTCTAGTGTACTATGGATGCGTCACCTTTTTTGACGTTCTTATTAATATACTCTTTACTTATAAAAAAAAAACAAATTTTCAGAGAAAGGGTATTATTCAAAGGTGGTTAACAGGGATAGGAGCTTGTTTCCTTGGAAGTAAATATGGAAGGTCGTAGCCCTCAGCAGAGCAGTGTTTTTTGCGTGGGAAGTGGCAAATGAAGCCATCCTCACAGGAGATAATCTGCGAAGATGTGGGAAAATTTATGTCAAACCTGTGTTTTATGTGTAAGGGGAGCGAAGAAAGTGTTAATCACTTGTTGCTTCGATGCTCAGTGGCAGGGGAATTGTGGAATACATTTTTTTGGTCTGCTCAATGTATCGGGGGTTATGCCGAGTTCTATTAAAAAACTCCTGTGGTTTTGGGATTATTTTTGTTGGAGTAAGAGCAGAAACGTAATATGGGAGGCAGTCCTCTTGGGAGTGTGTTCGACGATATAGAGGGAGAGAAATCGAAGGGCATTCGACAACGAGGAAGGGTCCATTTTGATTTGAAAAAATCTTTGCTCCATCTCCTGTTTTTGTGGTGTTCAGGAGCAGATTATCCTCACTCCCCTCCTATAATTATTTGTTGTTGATTTTGTGGATATTTTTTTCCTTTGGCTAATTATCTTTTTGGTAGTGTATACTTCTAGTGTACAAAGGATGTATCACTTGGTTTGATGCTTTGATTTTTATATATTTTATCATTATAAAAGAGGAATTTTATCTCTATATTCCCTTTATACTACACTAAAGTTGCATTTTTTCTATGACATGTCAGAGAAGTATCACGTCTTTACTCTTTTGTAAAGAAAGAAAAATGTTGAAAAGATAATGGAAATTTATAACTTAAATTTTAGAAATGAACTCCTTTAACAAACTAAAATGGAAAGTAGTACACTTTTTTTGGGATGGCAAGGATTATGTTGTATGTATATGCTATCCTTGACCGGAATTGCGGCATTTGCATGATGAGTCAAACCTTGTAGCTTTTGAATCTTCTTTGCACAAGTAAAAATGTAATCTGATTTTGTTTGCATCTTATTTAATTCCAAAATTGCACTCCGAATCTTTTTTGAGTTCTTTGTTGCAAATGCCGTGTGTTCATATCTTATATGCCGTGTGTTCATATCTTATATGCAGTTGACGTTCTTATTAATATACTCTTTACTTATCAAAAAAAAAAAAATATGCAGCTTTGATGAAAATTCCTCTTTTGTTGTTTATATTAGTTGTTTTGGCTGAGAATGGGAGGCTACGATTCGTAGACAGTATCACAAAGAGATTTACGGAGCTGACCATGGCACATAGGGGAGAGGTGAAAGCAATAGTAACGACTGTCATTGTAAGTTCTTGTAATATTGAAATTTTTATAGCTTTAGAAAATTGTTCCTTTAACAAGTTACTTAATAGCATGGTCACTAGCATTCTGGCTCTTTGCTCTCTCCTTTTCCCTCCTAATGAAATCTTGGTGTGATTTCTGTTTTTCTTGCCTGGTGTAATATGCATGTAGCTTATCATGACTGGTTGGTATGCTTAACATGTAATGAGTGAACATCTTGTTATCAACTTTTTACTTGCATTACCTTTGCCATTGCTTGTCCCCTTCATTTTAGTCTCCCTTCTCCGTATTTATATAAGAAGCATTACCACAGGGCCTATTGGGTACGGTTGATTATTAAGCTCTTTCTTGATCTTGACGAGGTTCTGAAATGCGAATCCCTTTATTGGGTTTTATATGCTTTAAAAGATAAGGCTTGATTTTCTCGCGGACGATGCTTCACTGCTAGGACATGAAGGGAGGAAATCAGGGGTAAAGAGAATAGTTTGAGTAAGAAAATACCAAGGACTTGTGGCAGCAGGGAGTTGAAAAACTTAAGTTGCAGTCTGGATTTTGGACCTGTAGACACAGAAGGTGGGGGGGGGGGTCAGGAACCTAAGTCTAGCCATTGGAATTAATCAGTATTTATGCATATCCGAATCATTTCTTGGAATGTGAGGGGTATTAATGATTTGTCTAAAAGGCAATTGATCAAGGCGGTTATTAGAAGGTGAAAATCAAATGTGATCTGTCTTCTGTAGACTAAGCGGGACTCTATAGACAGGAGGTTGGTTAGGAGTGTGGAAGGAGGTAGGAGGTCTCAGTGGGAGCACTTGGATGCAGTGGTTTCCTCGGGAGGCATGTTAGTGATTTGGGACAGTCGAGTCGTGTTCTGACTCGGGTGGGGGTTTTGTTCGGCACATATTCAGTTTCCTGTTTGTTTGAAAATTTAGATGCGAACTCGAAATGGATTTTTTTTGGGAATTTACGGGCCTTGCGAGGATGCGGATCAAGGAGGATTGTGGGATGAATTGAGAGCAGTGCCACTTATGTGGGACTATCCGTGGTGTGTAAGGGGGTATTTCAATGTGGTAAGATTTTTGGAAGAGCGAACCGGGACCAATGCTTTCTCGCGAGCAATGGGGGACTTCAACGACAATGCTGGTTGACCTTCCTTTAGAAGGGGGAAAATTCACTTGGGCTAGAAGCAATAATGGTAATCAAAATTGTTCAAGGATTGATAGGTTCTTGGTGTCTCCAAGGTGGATTGAGTGCTTTGGGGAGGTGTCCCAATCCTGTCTTCCAAGAATTATATACGACCATGTGCCTTTGAAGTTGGAGTGCGAAGGGATGGCGAAAGGGAAGACCCCTTTTCGGTTTGAAATAATGTGGCTAGAATATCCGGGATTTTTGGAATGAATTAAAGAGAGGTGGAGTTCGTATACAGTGACAGGTGATCCCTGTTTTTGCTTTGCAAGGAAATTGAAGATGCTGAAAGGGGACCTCAAGGTATGGAATAAATCGATTTTTGGGAATCTCAAGTTTAAGCTGAATGAGCTGTTAGAAGAAGCAAGGTCGCTGGATGAGAAAGAAGGTGCATGGGGTTTAAGTGAGGAAATCAGCCGGAGGGAAAATTCTTGTATTCAGTGGTTGTGGGAAGGGGACAGCAACACAAGGTTTTTTCATAGGATGACAATCATTCACAAACAGGCTAATCAGATCAGGAAGATAAGGATTGCCGGCAATTTGCTCGAGAACCATGACGAGATTAAAAATGGTATAGCAGGTTTTTACGAGAGCCTTTATAAAGAGAACAAAGACTGGCAACCTTATTTGGGCGGGGTCTCTTTTAAGGTCCTGGATGATGCAGACATGAATGAGCTCGAGATCCCATTCACCGAGGAGGTTTGGTCAGCTATGCGACTTATGAGGGGGGGGGGAGATAAAGCTCTAGGGTGAGACGGATATCCTATGGTGTTCTTTCAGTTTTTCTGGCAAGTGTTCAAAATGGAGTTGATGGAAAATTTTCATTTCTTTCATACTCAAAAGATTTGTGAGAAGTCTTAATACCTCGTTTATTGCACTAATTCCGAAACGACATGGAATGGAAGACATTAAAGACTTCAGACCCATTAGCTTAATTGGAGGAGTGTACACGATAATTGGGAAGGTCTTGGCTAGTCCTTTGAAAAGGGATTTTTTGATTTATATGTTAAACAGATTGGGTTTTGGAGAGTGGTGGAGGGATTGGATTGTGTTTTGCATCTCTACGGTGAAATGTTCAATTCTTGTTAACGGAGAACCCGCCGGTTTTTTTTCCGAGCTCGAGAGGTTTAAGACACCCAGTGTCTCCATTTCTCTTCATCATTGTTATGGAAGCCCTGAGCCGAATTTTAGATATGTCAGTAGCAGCTGGATACATCCGTGGCTTCAATGTGGGCAGAGGCATAGGTTCAGAAATTCTGGTTTCTCATCTGTTGTTCGCAGACGATACGCTACACTGGTGTTTTGTGAGGCAGAGCCCGAGCAGTTGGGTTATCTTTGTATGATACTATTATTTTTCCAAGCAGCCTCAGGTTTGATGATCAAAATTCATAAGAGTGAAATCTTTGCAGTTGCCGGTTGGTAATGTGGGTAATATGCAGCCCTTGGCTGCTTTTTTTGGTTGCAAGTTCGGGACGCTCCGCTCCCAACTTTGGGCCTGCCATTAGGGGGCTTCCTATAATAGCAAAGATATTTGGAACCAAGTTATTGAAAGATTCGAACGTGGACCGGCGGGGTGGAAGAAACAATACTTGTCGAAGGGAAGGTAGGTTGACATGGATTAATAGTACTTTATCCAGCATGCCCACGTACTTATGTCTGTTTTCAAAATGCCATCTTCCGTGATTTAGAGGTTGGAAAAACTGGAAAGGGATTTTTTTGTAGGAAGGTCAGTCGGAAGATAAGAAATATCACCTGATCAATTGGAAGGTAGTATGCTCCTGCCTGAGGAATGGAGGGTTAGGGGTTAAGAATCTGAAGATCTTTAATGCAGCTCTCATGGGT
This sequence comes from Codonopsis lanceolata, assembly GCA_013146195.2. NCBI lineage: Eukaryota > Viridiplantae > Streptophyta > Magnoliopsida > Asterales > Campanulaceae > Codonopsis > Codonopsis lanceolata. The sequence goes on from CM028383.1 coordinate 72,493,566, forward strand.
AAGTGGTTGTGGAGATACTTGGGTGAAAAGGATGCTTTCTTGAGGAGGTTGGTGGTGGGTAAGTATGGGGCAGGCAATCACATGTGGACACCTTCTGAGGTTAATAATTCTTATGGGGTTGGTGTTTGGAAAGGTATTAAAAACAAATAGGATTTGATGAAGAAATTTATCTCTTTTGAGATAGGTACTCGAGAATCTATTAGATTTTGGAACGATGTTTGGTGTGGGGAGATGGAACTGTGCAATGCTTTTCCTTTGATGTTCAATATAGCTGTAAACAAAGAAGAAATGGTTAGCTCAGTGCTCAATAAGAATGGGGAGGAAGTTAATTGGAATCTTCTGTTCAGAAGGAATATGTATTCTGCATGACTGGGAGATGGACACCCTTGGGCAGTTTTTAGAGATGCTCTATAAGAAGAAGATTAAGGCAGAAGGGGAGGATAAAATTCTGCCGGCTGGGGGAAAGAGTTTCAATTTCTTGGTTAAATCTTTTTATCAATTGCAAACACAAACAAATCAACTCTTTCCATGGAAGAATATCTGGAAGACAAAGGCTTCTGTGAGAGTCAGTTTCTTTCTTTGGGAAGCTGCACATGAAGCTATTTTGACCGGAGATAATTTGAGGAAAAGGAACAAGGTTTATGTTAAGCAATGCTTTATGTGCAAGGGGGATGAGAAAAATGTTAATCACCACCTGTTGCACTGTTGGTGGCGAGAACGGTATGGGATTTTATGTTGAAGATGTTTCAGATTTCTTGGGTTATGCCTAGGTCAGTCAATGAGCTCCTCTTAAGCTGGTTGTTGTATAAGCGGAAAAATAAGAATATTTTTTGGGATGTGACCCCTTTGGCGGTTTGAAGGATTATTTGGTTGGAAAGGTATGATAGACCTTTTAAGAATATTGAGAGTAATGTCGAGAGACTCCATGGGATGCTTCTTCCTACTATATTTTTTTTGGTGTAATGAGGAGGATAATCTAGACGGTGATCCTTTTGTAGATTTAGTGAGTAGTGTTGCTATTAATTAGATATTTTTTGTTTACTTCGTGTGTACATAAGACATGTCAACTGATTTGACGCTATTTATATTACTTTTTACTTATCAAAAATAAAATAAAATATATGCTTGGAAAGAAAAGGCGGGAAAGGATCTTGACAATTGTTTTTTTCTTCCCTAAAGCATTAAAGTTTATGTGATCATTCTTAAGTTGCGGGTTTGGAGACATGGAGTTGTAGGTGTCTATAGTAAATTTGACTTTAAATGCATGTTTGTGTGGCCGGAGTGGGATTTGTGATGGTCGTGTCCTATAGTTTACCATACACTCACATACCAAAATATGACAAAGGGAGTAATTTATATTAGAAATAATTAAAAAAAGTGATTCCTTGTAATCGCAAAGATACTTTTATTTGCTAAAACTATAAATCATATTAGTGAAGGAATATGAATGTCAAAAATGAAATTGTGATCAAAATGCTAAAACTCTAAAATAGCTGAAATGGTGTTGAAAGCTCAGTTGCTTGTCTGCACTACAGCAAATTGTGTTACAACATTAGGGTTAGTTGTTGCATGCCACATTGCAAGTAGACTTGCCTTGTCAATATAGATAGTGATCTGAAACTTCACTCTTGACGGTGCCACCAACAGGGGCCCACACTCGAGGGGAATATTTGAAGGCAGAGCATTTGCACAATGTGAATATGTGCACTGCCTTTGTTTTCGTTGTTTAGTCATTAACTGGGCTTTGAGGGAATGCATGTCTGAAGAAACAGATCTTGGAGTCGGTTTGAATTTCTCAAATGCTGTAAACGTTTATAACTAATGCGATCCCTAGTGTTTTAGCATGTGCATATACACAAGATCTGTTCTGATAATATTGTTTATTGGTATGACTTACCTATCAAAAAAATAAAATGTTTATTGGTAATTTTCAATAGTGATCTGTAGTTTTCTTGCACAAGTGTTGTGAAACTCGTATTGCATCAGAGGTTTACTGTACCATTGACAATTAAGCCACCATGCTGAGGGAGTAACAATGAATCCTCTCTGTTAATCCAGTTTTGTTCATATGGAAGTTAAGGTTCCAGTCTTCTAATTTTGGTGGGTTACTGAATTTTTTATATTTACTTGAAAGTATTGCAAGGTTTTGTTTAAAGCTTAACTCTACAATTGTTTTTAGTGTCTTTTATGTAATTATAGTTATGATTCCAGTAGAGTCAGATGTTCTCTTGTGCATGATGACTTTTTTAGTCAAAAACTATGTGAGAGCTCGTTCTAATGCTATATTTGCGCTTTCTGTAGCCCCTTCCTGCAAGCGAGGAGAAAGAACTTAAAGAATCGTTACAGGATTTACTTGGTGAAGGGAAGAAGGTTACGCTTGTGCAGAAGGTAGCGTCTTCTCCACTAGTGCTCATGTCTGTAATGGTCCTTTTTTTTTAATGGAATAATCTCTTACACTTTCTTCAATAACAACAGATCGATCCCAGTATTCTTGGTGGACTTGTGGTGGAGTACAGTGGAAAGATTTTTGACACGTCGATAAGGACTAGGGCACGGCAAATGGAGAGGTTCCTTCGGGACCCAGTCAACTCTGGTGGCATTTAGAAAGGTGTTTACTTCTTCCTCAAGCACCCACCTTCTTGGATTGTGCCTGCATCAAATCTCTCGACTTCATGAAGGAAAAATAAAAGATTGTCTTTTAGTTTATTGTACCTCTTTTTTTGTTGGATGATGGCATATGTTTGGTTGCAAATAAAAAGCTGCTTATTGGTACATTTGCTCTAGACAGACCTGGTAAACCGTACCCCATGGGTTTCTTTTCCCCTCTTGGCTATCATAATGTTTCAAAATACAATTACAGATTTGTTATCAGGAGATTTTATTTTCAGAATGAGATGAATATGGAACTGGTGTTCCTGAGAAAAACGGTTATGCTTATGACACAATCAACCGTCGTTTTGTAAAGTTGACCGAGGAAAAAACCTTGGTTTGTTAAGTCACATTTTTTGGATTCTAATTTTGAATTCTGGTGTTATTTTGATTGCAGATTATGTTGTGTTTGCGCTTTGTTTGAATCTCAGAAAATCTCAAGCAAAATGTGAAATACAAAAAGGTTTTGTGCTTTGCGTCTCTATTTGTTTTTGTTCTTTTTCTATGGGATTTGTCAACTTTGGATTTTGGTTGGCATCCTAAACAAGATTGGATGGAAGGGAAGACATGCATCATCTGGACATAGTCCACTTTAGACTTTGGTTTTGTTTCACGGAAATGTGTTCTAGAAATTTAGTTTAGAAAATGTGTTAGAAAATAAGCACCTCAGCTACTACGAATCGAGGTTCCTTTAACTTGATTTCCCGGGGGGACTGTTCTTGAGAGTAAAAAGCCTGCCGCAAAAACACATGTAAGACTCCGCAAGACGGAGTGATCCATGTTAAATGAGTCATAGGGTCGCAAATTGTAGTGTTGCTACTCAGATTTATATATGCAAACTTTCACTTTTGGCATTAAAACTTAAAAAGTATAATTTTTGACCTTAAAAATGTTACTTATTAGCATTAAAAGTGTTATTTTAGACCCTCTATGGGTAAAAGTGATTATGAATGAAAGATTGCTATTTTTTTTAAACATAAAATATGTCATTTTTGGCTGTAAAAGTGTGTACTGCATCTTTAATAAGTTATTTTTTTTGCTTTTTTCTTTAAAAGTTACTTCTGACATTAAAAGTTACTTTTGAGTTTTGAGCACAAAATGTCACTTTGTATTATAAACAATAACTATGACTTTTGGCTTAAAAATGTCATTTTTTAGTATTAAATGTGTTTCTTTTGGTCCTAGAAGTGTCATTTTGCATTATAAATGAAAATAGTCACTTTTGACTTTAAAATTGTCACTTTTTAGCATTAAAAGTATCACTTTCAATCCTAGAAATATCACTTTGTATTTTAATGAAAATTACCACACTTTCGTTTAAAAGTGTCACTTTTGACCTTAAAAGTGTCAACTTTGACATTAAAAGTGTCACTTTTGATTATAAAGTATCCTTTGCATTATACATGAAGTTGATCAAATTAAGCTTTAAGTGATTTATGACTAAAATGCAAAGTCTAGGAGCAAGTTGACTTCAGCAGCCAAGTTCTTAAAGAACAAGGGCATCAAAGCACGATTTGAAAGAAGGAGGCACTTGAGCAATTGGGTAAACTTCTTATTAACTTAGGTGGCACGTGTCGGCTGCCCGCAACCCATGCTCCAGCTAGATGGATCTTTTGCTCCGGTTGAATCTTTCTTGTTTCGCTTCTCTCTCATTTTGACTTGTTTCCGTGTGGGGTAACCCACGATTTTCTTCGATGGGTCGCCCGTGCCAATAGCCGCCTTTCGAATCCGTAAGACAGTCTTGTAGGAGACCTAATTTTCTTTAATAATATTGCTGAAAATCATGACTTGTTGGAAGGGACAATTTAGATATCCTACCCATTGGACCAAGAAAGTCTCGATGGGTTCTAGTCGTCGGCAAAGGTGGAGATGGGAAGACAATTAGCAGCTCCATTTGTTCAATCCTTCTCTCGCTGTTTCTCATCACCGTTGTCAATGTTAATGTAGATATGAGAGAATTTTTGCTCAAAGCCTGAAAAGGTTGGAGAAGAAATGGAGAAATCAAAAGAAAAAAGAGAGGCGTACCTAGAGAGAGAATGACCAAGAGAAAATAAGAATGTATGAGAGAGGGACGCATTGGAAGATGACTTAGGGCTTCTCTATTGTTATTTTTTGATCACCTTCCAATTAAGAAGTCAAAAATTTGTTCACCATTGTTGGCTTCTTAAATGCCACATAGGAAAGAGAAGAAAATTAACTTCATAAATAAGAAGTTGGGGAGGAGAGAGAGAGAGAGGGGGACAGCCGCCCACTTTGTGGGGGTGGGGGGAGGGCTTTGTGTGTGGGGTGTGTTACATTTAATATTTTTTTTGTGTAAGAAGATGTGTAAGAAGATTATACAATGGGAAGATATATTCTTAAGTGAGTAAGAAGATAAAAATGTGCAGGTGATAGTGGGACCAAGCTAAAAAGATGTATAAGAAGATTTAACAATATGGATGCTCTTATGGAAGTAATGCTTCGAAAGTCATTCTACGATGTAAAATGAATCACTTTCCATTGATCAGAGAATATTTTACGTTTGATCTTCGTACTAAGATTATAAATGTTACCTTTGTACTATTAATATAACTGTTAATGTAACTTAAATTGTTAACATCATTTGATATTTAACAAACTTAATTTGCTAACGAGGCCGTTTGAAAGACTTCCTAAGTTGCGGGTTTGGAAATATCCTTTTGGGTTTTCTTGTAGGGTGGCACTATATAGACCCCAATTTCCTATAAGTTGACCCCCCACAAAACCCAAACTTCTGAATTTATCATTCTTCATCCAAACTCACCCCCTTACCGCCTCCCCCCTCCCTTCCCCATCCACTACGTCCTCCCTCCCTCCCTCCCTCCCACTACCTTCTCTTCTTCCCTTCCCACTTCCACTCTCACCCTGCCTCTTCCCCTCTTCTGTGTCCTCCACCCCCCTCCCTCCCACTGGGCGTCTTCCCTTTTCCCCCTTCCTAACCCAAGCTGCATCCTCCATCCAAACACAAGTCTTCTTTTTCCTTTTTTTTTTCCAGCACCCTTCTCCCACCTCTCTTCTTCCCCGCCTCATCCTTTTTTAAATTTTTTTTTCAATTAAGTGGTTGTTTGATCATGGTCGACTGAACAACCTTGTGTTGTTCAGCCATAGTCGACCGAACAACCCTTGAATTGAATTAACAAAAAACGAGGAGAAGACGATGAAGAAGGGATGGATATGGGTTGAACAGAGGACGAAGGGAGGCGGAGACGGGATTATGAGAGAGGGAGGCAGAGACGAAGATGAGACTGTAAGTGAGGGAGGAAGACGAAGTGGATTGGGGGGGGGTGAGTTTTGATGAAGAATGATAAATTAAGAAGTTTTGTTTTTTTTTTTTTTTTTGGGAAGGGGGTCAACTTATAGAAAATGAGGGGTCTATATAGCGCCAACCTTTCTTGCATTCAACATTTCTTGAAATAACTAAACAAAAAAGTGACCCTATTTCCCTAGGGACATTCAGATGTATATACATGTTTATGATTTATTTTTTAGGGAGAGACTTATGATTTTTGTGGGTAAAATACATATACCACCTTCAACTATGAATTGTTTCCTTCAATAATCAATTGAAGCAATGTGGCCCCCTCTATTGTCATTATTGTCATGTTTTCTTTAATCACACCTTCTATTTAAGTACTGACGTTTGTGATAATGGAAAATGACTACCTCAGATTTTGTTTTGACCACCTTAAACTCACATGACCATCTTGAAGTTTTTTTAGACCATAATACCCTTTTGATGTTGAGGGGTTATTTGTAATTTACATATATAGATGTATTAATTATTAATAACTTGATCAAGGGTAAGAAAGTTAATTGAAATACCAAAATGACATTATGGTAAAAATAACCTAATAGATGGTCGCCTCAATTTCAGGTGTGCACTTTCCGTCAATTCAAGCTGTAGTACCTAAATAAAAGGTTCGATTAAAGAAAATGTGATAGTTGAAGGGGCTACATTGCTTTATTTCATAGTTGAGGGATCAGTTCCAACCTGACCCATAATTAAGGGGGTATCTGTAATTTACCCTATTTTAATTGTAGTTTTTGTTCGGTTATTAATCCTAGAAAAGGTGAAAATAGAAAAAACTCAAATAAAAAAAGTCAATAGAGAAAAAAGGGAGTTGTTCACTTCATTAAATATTATTACCCCATCCGTTTCTAAATAATTGTCCTCGTTTTCTTTTTTATCTGTTCTAAAATAATTATTTTCTTTCAAAATTTTCTTTTTAGGAAAACACTTTTACCACTTTATCCTTAGATTTTCAACCACTTTAATTATGACCACATGTAAAATAACATTAAAGAAAACCACACATTACACCAATATTTATAATACATTCAATTATTATTTTTTTAAACGGTATGTCGGGTCAAAGATGACGATTATATAAAAACGGAGGGAGCATATCCTATCATTTATTTTTCACCAAAACTTTTGTCTACACAAATTGGTTAAATATTTGACATTTTTGTCGTCATAATGATTATTCAAAAAGGTTGTGTTGTTAATCTGGCTAGTACCACCTTGGTCGAGAAATTGAGCTTTATAAAGTATTTAGACATAATTGTGGTGGTGACAGAAGTGATTCAATAAGTGTTAGTTTCCTTCAGTGTTGGTGGATATGTTGATATTGTTCTATGTGATGTAATGTCAATGCATTCTGGGCATGGAAGTGATCGACAAGTTCATTATAACGCCCACTTCAATGAATACCCTCTTGTCCTAAATCAAAGGAGACACACTCTTGTATTGTTGACGCCAATGCAAGCCTATGAAGATCTCATACAATTCCAACATAGGGAGGAAGAGTGGAAGGAGAACAAAAGGATCAACATAGAAGAGAGATTGCAAAAGAAATGTTTGAGATGAGGGAGGGCCTAAACGCTATCATGGCATTGGTGAAGGAAACTGATAAAGAAAAACTCGAAAAGAAGAGATTGAAAAAGAGAAAAGAGAGAGAAAGTTGGGAGAGAGGAAGATGAAAGAAACGAAAGAGTTGAAGTTGTTACATGTCTAAGATGATCTGCTCGACTTCCAAACTCAAATTCCATCAGCTTCTTGGTTCTTCAAGCAGATTATAGATGATCACTTCTTCTCAACGCAATGGGCAGAGTGGATGGACCTCGTCTCGAGAGCAGATCATTGATCGAGTTGCACTTGTAGATTCGAGGATGAATCTTTTTCAAGAAGAGGGGAACGTGATCCTAAGGTCCAAGAATCGTGTTTCTACAAGTGGAGAGACCTTAGAGTCAAGATTGGAAGGTTGGGGACAAGTTAGAATGCTTGAGAAATAGTGTTGGAAGTTGGGGGATGTAAAATGTAAAATTTGCAAAGTTTTCAAAGCACAATGCCTTAGTATTCCAGTGTGTGCCGAAATTTAAACGCGCTCATGTCCCAAGAGAAAATGTGCGCACGTTCGACTCTTTATTTACGTGTTTTTATTTTGGCTTAAATCATAATTTGGTCCCCTTATTTTTTATTTTTTGCAATAAGGTGACTACAATTTTTTTCTTTCAATTTAGTCATTATATTTCGTTTGGACATTCAATAAGGTCACTAAAGTCATTTTCATCCGTTATGTTGGATGGAAATGGTCAAAAAGACTAAAATACCCTCTAAAAATCAAATTGTTTTGGCTTAATCGTAATTTGATCACCCTACTTTTCCGCTTTTGCAATAAGGTAACTCTTTACAAAAAAAAAATCAAAATTTTCAGCCCTTTTCCCCCTTCAGTCCACCATGGCCATCACATTGTGTTTTTGAAAGAAGATTTCAAATCTAAAAAAATTAGAACAATGAAAGAGAGACTTTGCCTCTTGGTTGTCTGAAAAATTAAAGATTACAGAGAGAGAGAGAGAGAGAGAGAGAGAGAGAGAGAGAGAGAGAGAGAGAGAAGTAAGAAGAAATGATGTTTGATAAAAGTCAAGAAACCATGGTGATTGACAAAAGTCAAGAAAATCCAACCCCAACCCCATCCACCTACACCCTCCCCAATCTCCCCGATGAAGAAAACACCACCCCCTTCCTCTTCTCCACCAGCAAACCCAACCTCCCACCTCTCTCCTCCTAGTTCAAAACCTTCGCCAACGTCTTCATCTCTATCGTTGGTGCCGATGTCTTAGGCCTCCTCTACACCTTCAAGAATACCAGCTGGTTCATAGGCTCCCTTATCCTCTTCTCTGTTGCCGCCCTCACTTACCACTATATTATGCTACTAATCCAAACTCGCCGCAAGCTTAACCCCCCAAAAATTGATTTATTTGGCGATTTGGTTTCTCTGCTTGTGGGTCTCCTGACCGGTTCTCAAGGAACAAATGGAATAAAAAGATCTCGGGTTAGTGAGTTATCGAAGAAGAGAGAGATCTATGGTGCAAAAATCAGACACTTCATGAGTGAGGAAAAATCGAGAAGGATTTCCGTGATGGATAAATAGGTCAAATACCTTAATTGGTTCGAAAGGGCACTTTTCTTTTCAATATTGAAGCTATTATGAATTTAAGATTTTTCTATACTGGGGTCAAGCTATGCAGATGGAATACAGAGATCTCAGATTGGAGCCAGGTTCTGCATCAACTGCCTCATCTTTGTCGCCGCCACATTAGCCTTCATTTTCAATCTCACCCCAATCAAATCAACCCTCAATTGTCGAGTTCGGCTATGAACTTGACCCCCCAAATCTATGTTCATTTGAGGTTGTTTTCATTTTCAATTAGGTCTAAATTCTATTCCAAGCTTGACTCATTTGGCCCCTCTGAGTATCTTTGCTGATGTTGTTGACATTGGAGCGATGACTTTTTTCATGGTTAAAGAATGGTTGATAATGTAGGCAAGGGTATTTTTCAGGTTTCTATAATTGTTTTACGCTTTCCATCCAGAATATTGGATGGAGTAACGTACTATATGTTGCTAAGTACAATGATTAAATTGGAAAAAAAAATTATAGAGTCACCTTATTGCAAAAAGTGGGAAAGTAGGGTGACCAAATTGTGATTTAAGTCTAAGGGTATTTTCGAGTTTCTACAATTGTTTTAAGTTTTCCATCCAAAAAACTGGATGGAGTGATGAACATGCAATATGTTACCAAGTACAATGATTAAATTGATTTTTTTTTTGTAGTCACGTTAGTGCAAAAAAATGGGAAAGTAGGGTGACCAAATTGCAATTTAAGCCTTTTACTTTTGATATTTTAAGGTTCTACTGTTTTGGTAACTTTTACTCCTCTATCCTAAAATTATTGTCTTATTTCCTTTTTCGTCCGTCCCAAAATAATTATCTTGTTTGAAACTTTCATTTTTAGGACAACACTTTTATCACTTTATCCTTATTTTCATCATACTTTAATTATGAGCCACATACACATGAGCTTTAAAGTAAACTGCACATTAAACTAATATTAATAATCCAGTCAAATATATTTTCTTAAACCGTGCACCAAGTCAACCCTGATGATAATTTTGGGACGGAGGGAGCATTATTTAGAGTTTTTGTTCATTTCAGATGATAATTTTGAGACGGAGGGAGTATTATTTAGAGTTTTTGTTCCTTATTTAAATAGGGTTTCTTAGATTTTTTTTCTACAAGTTTTAGGGGTTTGTAAACGTATATAAAGGTGTAACGCGCCGAGTCCGAAAGTCCGGTCCGCTACGTGTAGTCCACATATTGACCCACTGAGCACGCAGCACCTTGAGTCATCAGGTCCACCACAAGCCGACTTAAAAGTCCATGGATGATGTTGGTGCTCAGTAGTAATGTGTGACCTCCTTATAAATTGCACACAATTCCCACAACTACCCGATGTGGGATGAGGATATTACAATCTCCCCCACTTAAATTCTTGACGTCCTCGTTAAGGCCAAATCGTACCCTGGGCGATGCGGGAATCAAGAGGTGGTTCCCACCTTTTGTGGTGTAGCACTTTAGCATGCACAACACTTTGTTCCCATATTTTTGGCCGGGACTTGTTCTGATACCATTTGTAACTCCCCGAGCCCGAAAGTCCGCTCCGCTACGTGTAGCGCACACACCAGCCCACTGAGCACACAACACTTTGGGTCATCAGGCCCACCACAAGCTGACTCAAAAGTCCATAGATGATGTTGGTGCTTAAAAGTAGTGTGTGACTACCTTATAAATTACAGACAATTCCCACACTTACTCGATGTGGGATAGGGGTATTACAAAAGACATCTCAAACATTGTTTAACAATAGATTGAATATTATTGATTTGAGTTTTCACATATTGTGAGCTTGTTAATTTGAGAAATCCCTTGGATTAAGATTTCTTGTTTCTTTGATCGTATCATGTTTCTTCCTGAATTGTAAACTTGTGAGTGGTCGCCTACTTTTGGTTCCTAAAATTGCGATTACTGGGTAGCATTGGACCAAAGATTTAGGGAGTGGTATATATATCCGCCTTAGGGTTGAGGAAAACTCATACTATCTTTCTTTCTATTTGTGTTATTAGTTGATTATTGTTCGTTTTCGCACTTCAAGATTCAAAAAATTGGTTAGCATCTTCGTAACCGTTCTTGGGTTCATATCAAGATACCCCCTTCAACTATGAATTGCTCATTTCAATCATCACTTGAAGCAATATACCCCCCTCCATTGTCATGTTTTCTTTAATCACACCTTCTGTTTATAATTAGGCACCGATGTTTGTGATGACAGAAAATGGCTACCTCAAATTTTGTTTTGACTACCTTAGACTCACATGATCTTCTTGAGGCATTTTTTTTATAACCATAATACCTTTTTGATGTTGATGGGTTATTTGTAATTTGCACATACATATATAGATGTTTTAATTACTTTATCAAGGGTAAGAAATTTAATTGAAACACCAAAATAGCAATATCGTAAAAATAGAACTACAGATGGTCTCATCTTCCGTCAATTCAAACTGCAGTACCTAAATAAATTAGATTCGTTTAAAGAAAATGTGATAGTTGAAGGGGATAAATTGCTTCAATTGGTAGTTAAGGGGGCAATTCCAACCCGACCCATACTTAAAGGGGGTTTATATCTAATTTACCCTATTTTTAGCTGTAGTTTTTGTTCCGTTATTAAATCAAGAAAAGGTGAAAACAGAAAAGCTCAAATGAAACTAAGTGAGGCTCGGAACATAATCAAATCAGTTGATCAATTTTGTTTGGTTCGGTTTGCAATTCAAATAAAAATCTTATTAATCATATTAATCAAGGTCATGCTAGTAAATAAATGTTTGTAGTATTAATAAATTCAACACTAAAATAACTTAAAAAGTGAGTAAATAAGACATATAATTGCTAATTAACAAATAGAAAATAAGGTTTTAAAAGAAAAAAAAACATAAATATAACATTAAAAAATAACATTGTCTTTGCCTAAATTCAAATCTTCTTTAAGAAGAATACAACAACAACAACAAAACCAAAAACTACCGTTACCTGCCGAAACTCCAATAAAACATCTTCCATCGCCTTTGCCTATTCTGGGCATAGCGCCACACACCACCTACCACAACGATAACAAAAACAACTACAACAACAACATAAAAAGACTTTTCTCTCTCGAGGAGACAAAGGAAACACACGTAGACCGCCTACGCCTAGGCACACCGGGTCCAGACACTCACGCTACAAGAGGTAGGTTCTGTCCCCGTACTTATTAATTCAAAGTATGTAAATAAAATGTAGATATTTATATATTCGTAGGCCCGTAAATATTATATAATCTTTACATATTATTAAAGTTTATTCTCTTTCTTGTTTATATTTAATGTATAAAATAGTCATAATACTTTTCCGTTTAGCTAATTGATTTTGTTTATGCATAATATAGATAAATTGTATGAGCAATATAATTTTATTTCGTAAACTAAGTTTGTAATATAGTTGTTATTATATTCTAATTTTATTATTTTATCCCTTAAATATAATATACGTCTTTATTATCTTCCATTGCATGTACATGTATGAATATTTTCTGAAACAAAATATATAAAATAAATTGAGTATATCGGCAAACCCTTGTGAGACCGAAAGGACGAGTTCAATGCTTAACCCCTTCCCAACTTGTAACTTAGCCCTCGAACCCACATTCTTCGTATTTTTTTTTTTGGTTTTCTCTGTTTATTTTTAAAATAGAGGTGACAACTTTGTATACACAATTTTAGAGTCTACAACGAGGCAGAGCGTATTCCACGCATTTTAATGTTTTGAAACCACTCGCTATTAAATAGTGAGGTGTGGTGTCGAAACGTGGTTCTCACAGTGACAACTATGCTAAGGATGTTGTTTTTTTAAATGAAAACAAAAGAGGGTTAGACTCAATTTTTTTGGGGTTTGCTAATTTGTTTACATACATTACATGCTTACATATATTGCAAATGCATGTTTGATTTGTTATTATCACTGTTACAATCACAAAAAGCAGAGGACATTTTTATTTGACATTTTGATTCTTTGTATTATATGTAATTTTTTTAAAAAAGAGAAATTCATTTTCCAATAATAATAATAATAATATCTTTTTCAAAAACAAAAAAAAGAGGAAATTCGTTTTCCAAGTTTTTTAAAAAATATATATTTTTCAAAAAACAAAAAAAAAGGAAATTCGTTTTCCAATTAAAAATAAATAAAAATAATATCTTTTTCAAAAACAAAAAAAAGGAAATTCGTCTTCCAATTTTTTTTAAATTTCTTTTCAAAAAAAAGAGAGAAGTAAATTGGTTTTCCAATTTAAAAAAAAAACAAAAAAATTATTGAAAAAATAAAAAAAAAATTCATTTTTTCGAAGTAAACAAAAAGAAGATTCATTTTCAATTCAAAAAGAAATTCATTCAGTTTTTTTTTAAAATAGAAGTTGCTTCAAAAAAATTCCTGAAGAAATTCATTTATCAAAATTGAACTATGATGACGTGAGCCTCGAAATAAAGAACGTAGGCAACCTTCGAGTCTGGTTAAATGTTTCCAGTTTCCTTTTGTGTATATAAATTTGATTATATATGTATTACTTTTCTTTGCTACCACTAACATTTTTGCAAAAAAACGGAAATTAACACAATACATTGCATACTTAGCTTAACACACTTTTGCATCAAACCGAAAATTATTATAGTATATTGCATGTTTAGTTTACGGTCCTTAAGATTCTTTTTAATATAGATAACTCACACACATGCACACACATTGAGATTATTGAATTTTAGGCATATCTCATGTACATCATCTTAGGACACTCCTTATTGTCAAAACAAGCTACGCTTGTCCGACCAAAACATAGAGTATTTTATGTGTATTTGCTTTTTGTTTTTTCAAAACATGTAAAGACAAGAACAAATCCCCTCGCCATTATCTCAATCATCATCTCCAAATTCCTCTTCCTTCTTAATCTATCATAAATGCGTTTTAGTCGATTAGTGCATCGTTCACTCTCGATTTCAAAAACAATTTTAGTGAGTCCTACTTCGAAATGTTCGAGGTTTACCACTTAAAAAAATAATTAATAATAATAAAAAAAGACCGATATTGAGCCTGGAAAGAAAGAAGAGCAAGGAAAGAAAAGGCCAAAAGCCAGACATCATTCGATTTAAGAAAGGGAAATTTTCCCGACAGCAAGAAAGGACGACTAGAAGGTTGTCTTATTAGCCTACTCCTTCACAACTCTATAAATGGTCAAGCCTACGCCCATTCGATGAACCAGGTGACCTAAGGATCATAAGCAGAAATTCAAAGTCTAGGGGCTTTCAAACCCCAGGGTGTCATTTGTCTGCTGTAATTGCCCATTCTGTGCCGATAGCCCATCCTTATAGAGTATGCCCACTAGTCCTTATGATATCAATTCTTTCAAAATCCAACCAAGTCCTCAAATTGAGGTTCCCAAAGGTCTTCGTATATATTCGAGTTATGTGAAATTTTGCTTATCTTTTCTTTTAGCTTGTCAAGTTTTTTTCTTCCAATCTTTGAGCATTATTTATCGCCAAGTATCCCTGAATTTGTCAATCTTCTCAAAATGATGAATCGACATACTGATAAGTTAACACTAGTTGATGATGAATTAACTAGGAAGATATGGGCCTGCAAACCATTAAACACATGAATTTCCTCAAATACTCATTCGTGTTGACAAAGATCACATTTGACCCATTGCAGCCGAGCTGTTAATATCACACTGGGGCTTTCCACCATACACCAACACCCTTTCAAATCCACCACATGACAAAACCCTTCCAAATCCCATAACCAATCCATCCAAATCACAAACCATTCTATGATGACCCAACCCCGTCTAAAACCTAGACCTACATCAGCCAAATAACCGTCTCTATGATCCATCTTCCCAAAACTGGGGTTGCTCCACCCTTATATATATATATATATATATATATATATATATATATATATATATATATATATATATATATATATATATATATATTTATCCACCAAGAATGACCACCCTTTTTATCTCAAGAGAGAGAAGACGTCTCTTCAAGCATTCTCTCAAATTGCTCTCGAGAGGTCAAAAAAGAAAAAAAGAAAAAAAGAAGAAAAAAAAAGAAAAGAAAAGAAAGGGCAAGGTTGAAACTTCAAATACAGCCTATGCATATCTTATTTACTATAAAAGTGTGAGTTGTCTATTAGAAATTAATGTATGGACAAAATTAACCTTTCATCTAATAGATCATCCACCATTTATTTAAGGACAAACAAGTAAATTTATCTTCTTTACTATAAAAATGTGAGTTGTCTCTTAGAAATTAATGTATGGACAAAATTAACCTTTCATCTAATAAACCATCCACCATTTATTTAAGTACAAACAAGTAAATTTATCATGATAAAAAATAATATTTGTACAAAAATAATGTTTAATAAATCACTCCCCATTGAATAAGGTCAAATAAATAATTTATTATTTGCTAATCAATTCCATAAATAATTACCAAAATAACCATAAATTTAATAAATCACTCACCATTGAATAAGATCAAAAAAGAAATAAGTTAATTTTGGATTTAACATTAATTCTAAATCAAATCTCTAAGATGCCCCAAGTGTTTATATATATATATATATATATATATATATATATATATATATATATATATAATATTTTTTTTCCCTCTATTTTTTCCACCAACCAATTTTGAATAATAATGGTGTACATCTCTTTTAAACCTTTAAAGTTTTTCTAATCTTTTCAATGTGGGACAAAAGCTATCACTAATTATGCATCTCTTTTTAACCTTTAAAGAGGAGTTAGTTTGCTTGTTAGTGACATATTCTTCTTCCAATATTGGATTGCAATTGTTTGCAATTTTCATACGACCCCCTGGTTTCTATGATTTTACAAACAACCCATATTTTTCTAACTTTATGGCGCTTCAACTAACATATTTAGGGTTAGGGACTATCGGTGTCCAAAATTTGCATAATTTGGCGTGCATTTGCGTTGTACAGTCCATAATGGACTTTCTTAAAGTTTAGGGACTAATGGTCTAATTTTCCCTTAAATATTTTTTTTTTATTTTTGGGATATTTTATTAACTTTAAAGTTAATTATGAGAATTTTTTAATTATTTTTCTGATTATTGAAACAATTATTCATTAATTTTTATTACAAAATATCTTAAATATCAAATGGTTAACTAAATGATAGAATTATAACTAAATCCAACTTTGCACCCAAGGAAAATAAGGACCAAAATAATCCTCATGTCATATACAATATGTCATTTTTCATTAATATTATTAACTCTCATGGACGTGAGGGGCAAAGTGAGATGAATAGCAAAATTGTGTATGAAAGTGAGACACGTAATTTACAGGTTAGGGTGCAACGTGAGATTTAAGTAAATACTTTCGGGAGCGAATCGTATTTTGGCCCCATAAAAATTAGGCCAAAAAAACAAATATCCCATCAAAGCTTCTATCAAATCTCACTTTGGTTTTTTTATGATTAATTTAATTCATAGGAGAAATATACACACACATATATGTATGTATGTATATATTTACATATATATAAATATATAAATATTTATTATTTATGGTGAAAAATATACATTAAAATTTCATAACGACAATTTTCATAAATATATATAGTTTTTTCGTATATAAAAAAATAATTAAAATTAAATAAAATGAAGACAAAACATTTCGCAAAAATCATTAAGAACACATGCAAGACACGTGTATCTAACTAGTATAAAAAAGAAAAAGAAAAAAAAAGGAGTCTCTCCTCAGAAAATCCCTCAAGTCTCTCTCTCACAACAAAACATAACCAATCACTCTTGGACAACCCTATAACTCACAACCAAAGCCGATCTCCTAACCATACCTACTGTAAGTCCAGTTTGACAACGAAATAAGGCTAAAAGGGGGTGAATAGTTTTTTTTAAAAAACTTTACAGATTGTTTTTAAAACCTTTAAAAATTGCAGCGAAAATAGTAAGTTTTCAGAAGCTGATGTAAAATCAGCAGGTAGCAGTTGTTGAACGTAAAACAACTTGGTTTGATTTTCTTTTGATCACTAAAGTATAAAGATTGAATTGAAAGACAATATATATTAACAACTAAGTTAAAAACTTTAAGAATGTAACTGTTAAACACTTAAGTAGGTAACAACTGTTTAAGTGTATAGACAGTAAAAACGACAGAAAGACAGATACACAATATTTGGCTTGGTTCACAGTAAAAATTTCTACGTCCACTACCAAGCTGGTCAAACTTGGATTTTGAAGTGCACTTAAGATTATATAACTTCTAAGTGATCACTAACGAATCAGTGTACAACAAAAACCAGTGTTTGAGGAGTATGATTGATAAATAAACAAACTCGTGCAACAATCAAATGCTCCTTAAAGATTAGAAAGAATGAAGGAACAATTGAAACCGTGACTGTTTAAACAAGAATTAGGAAAGACTAATATGAGTAAGCCTATCCAGTTGATGTTTGAGAGAAGAAAATTTTCAAAGAAAGATTTGAAGTTCTTAGTTTGAATGAAGGCTTCAACAACTTTGTCTCTATCAGTGTGCTTTGAGGATTTGAGATATTTGAATTTAGAGCACGTAATTCTACGAAGGTGTGCATTCAACAACCCTTGCTCTAAACGTTTTATAGAGATCTTCAGGAATGTAGCCGTTGGAGAGAGAGCAAGGCTCGATCTTGAATTTCTTGAAAAAATGATGATGAAGATCTTTCATTGAATGCTCAAAAATATTGCAGAGTGACAAACAAAAAGTATTTCCTAGCATGAAATAATGAAGAGAGTGTTTAGCAATGATTGAATATATATATATATATATATATATATATATATATATGTAAAGAGTGCTTCTTAACTAAGTTTGGGAAGTATCTATGTGTTGAAGCTTATCAGCAGATAGAATTTAGACTTTGCTAAAGTCTAGGTAGAACAGTTTTAAAGATGCTTTAAGCCAATAAGACTAACTGTATTTAACCTTAACGTGTTTAAATAAATCTAAAGCATGCAAGTTTCTACACCTACAACCAGGTCGAGAAACCAACTAAAAGGCCAGCCAATGATCGCTTCTGATCGCCCTTCTAACAATAACCAAATCCACAATGCCTTTAAGCCAGAGGCCAATCAAACCCTCAACCCTAAATCCAATCCATCCCAAACACTTAACATTACATCTTGACCCAGTTGACACCTACAACTCTGTTTCAATCGGTTATAACATGATATGAGTCAAGGAAATTTCTTGCTAATCCATACAAAATATCATCAAAAGATAAAAATCAAATAGGGTCCATAACCCACCAATCCAGGGATACTCGACGACATAGTAAACTCTAGATCCCGACTCGCTTATTTGTTCATTAGAGTCACTCTCATTTCTTCAAGCACATCCTTTTATTTCCCCTTCAATCAAATCTATTTGGGGTTGTCCCCATCAACTATACAAATCACATCATCAAATCTCCATGGGGCTTCCCCAGAATTGTTACAAAATTCATCAATCAAGTCTTCCAGGGGATTCCTATTTCTATCTGACAAGACATCAATTGAGTCTCCCTAGGGGGCTGCCCCCATCCATCTTACAAAAACTACCGATCGAGTCTTCCTGGGACTTCCCCATCAATTCCTCAACCTCATCAATCTAGTTACCATGGGGCTTCCCCAACAATTTGATAAAAATCTTACTTCAAGTCTTCCTTGTGATTTTTCATCAGATTTCACAAGATTCTTTAATCAAGTCTTTCGAGCATACTCCCACAAAATCTTTCCCAATGGGTCATCCTATGGCTTCTCCCACTGAACTCATGAATTTTATCAAGTCTCCCATCTTCTCTAGAGACATTCCCATCTCGCACAAAAGGTATAGCAAGGGGCTGCACCCCTTCATCCTCAAAGTTTTGATCCTTCCTCATCAACAAATTACATACATTAGACGACAAGGCTCCCTATCTGTAAAAAAAAAAAAAAAAAGCTTGCTAGGTTGAAAACCCGCAAGGGTGGCCTAGGCAAAAGTTAGAGGAACATAAAGAAAGAAAAAAGAGCTCGCTAGGTTGACAACCCGAAAGGGCGGCCTATGCAAAAGTTAGAGCCCAAAAAAGAGGGAGAGTAGTTTTACCGAGGAGTCAATTAGTAGGATTTACTGATCTTATTATTGAATACCTTTTTTGAATGATTCACTAGTCGAATAACTAAAAGTGACCCCAAAGCTTCACCCATCTTCATCTCAAATGTCACCATTAACTCTTATGCTCATAACCCTTCGAAGCCAACCAAAAGCCACATCTCAAACTTTTATATCACATTTCCATCACCTTGCCCTATCTTGTCTTAACATGTTTTAAAAAACAGATAACACACATGCACATTCAAGAGTCCATTTTGAAAAAGAAAAAGAAAGTTTCATTTGCATGTTTGCATCTTCTTGTTCTAATCAGGTCTTTGCCGTGTCGGCCCCTATGCAAAATACAAATGTTCAGCTAGCACCCTCCAGAGACAGTCAACGCCAATCTCCGTCAAAGCTTGCCGAAGTTGCGAAACAAAGCATCACCAGTGACCTTGGAATTCAACACTGTCAGGTCTCACCCAAGGCCAGCCAAAGCACTACCAATAGCTCCGTCATCCCGACGGGTAACACATCTTTCCAGTGTCCCTGAGGATATCTCACCAACAGCTCCGTGATCCAATCATCAAACGACATTCCTCAGCAAATATCATAGACACATCAGTCAATCCTACCGAAGATGGCACACCAGTCAATCCTGCCAAAAGATGGCACATCATCAATTTTGTCGACGATGGCACGTATTTCAAGCATGTCGACGAAGGCACAACATCAAATATCGATGACACATCATTAATCTCGCCAACAATGACACATATATCAAACACGCCAACGATGGCACTACAACAAATATTGCCAACGATAGCACACATCAATCTTACCGACGATGGCACATATATCAAACACGCCGACGATGGCATATCATCAAAATATGCCGATGATGGCGCATCATTAAACATGCCGAAGATGACACATCTTGTCCGCAGTAGATCGAAACATGACCAACAAGACTTCCCAATCACTCCAGTCAGCGTAATCTCTTAAAAGTATATGTTTTCCTTTCAATGCACACTGGTCACAAAGCCCTGATGTGGGGCTAGGCCTTGATATTGGTTGTCTCATCACACATCCCTAATGTAGGGTTAGACCTTTTCCCTTTACATTTGGTCACACAACCTAAAAGTAGGGTTAGACCTCTTGATGGCTTTCTGGTCGTACACCCCTAATGTAAGGTTAGACCTTACTACTTGTTTTCTAGTCAAGCAACCCCGATGTGGGGTTAGCTCTCTCTATTTGCTTCTAGTCACGCAGCCCCGATGAGGGGCTAGACCTTTTCATTGTTTTTTGGACTCGTGACCCTAGCATGGGGTTCAATCTTTGTTTTTCCTATGGTCACATAACCCAAATGAAAGGTTTGACCTTCCTTTATGCCTTTGTTTATTCCTACAACATGTATAAACCTGTGGTCTTGGGAAATGTCCATACACTTATCTCACATAACTTTCTTCATATCATGACTTTACATTGTGCCTTTACATTTATGCTTTACATTATGTCTTTACATTCTGTTTTAAATCACGTCTTTACTGCTTTATTTACATTATGCTTTCACAATTTTCCCGACATTTTGAAAATTGCATAGTTTTCCCTATTATAGGGAAAGCACATTTTAAGAAAATTGCATCGCTTTTCCTATTCTGGGTTAAACATGTTTGGGAAATTGCATCGCTTTTCCTATTCTGGGTTAAGCGTGTTTTGAAAAATCTCATATGTTTTCTCTATTATGGGAGAAGAGCGTTTTAAAAAATCTCATCACTTTTCCATATTCTGGGGGAAGCGCATTCTGAAAGATCCCTCTGCTTTACCTATTCTAGGTAAAGCACACTTGAAAGTCCCTCATGCTTTTCCTATTTTAAGCAAAATGATATATCACTTAAAACTGAACTACGTTTGGTCTGATTCCTTTCGGGGATACGTAGGCACCATGTCACGATAGGTTCGACCATAATAGCGCACATAACTTTATTCTGCATTCCGAGTTACATCTCATACTTGCATTTACGTACTGTCTTTACGCTCATACATCGATTTTTAATTTACATCGCGTTTGGATTAGCATTAGAAAATTCCTCAACACCTTGCATGCATTTAAATTCACAATGCTTTAGAAAATGCACACCATTTCAAATTCATAAACACTTTCAAAATTCACAAATGATTTTCAATTCACGAACACTTTCAAAATTCATATTCAAATGAATATTGTATGACAATTTTAAAATTTCTCTACTCTCTGTGTTGCAATGAATATTGAATCACAATTTTTAAATTTCTCCTCTCTGCGTTGCAAAGAATATTGCATCATAATTTTAAAATTTCATACTCTACGTTGCAATGAATACTGAATAGCAATTTTAAAATTTCCTACTCTCTGCGTTGCAATGAATATTGCATCATAATTTTAAAATATCATACTCTCTGTGTTGCAATGAATATTGCATCGCAATTTCAAAATTTCTCTACTCTCTACGTTTCAATGAATATTGTATCACAATTTTTAAATTTCCTACTCTTTGCGTTGCAATGAATATTGCATCGTAATTTTAAAATTTCATACTCTCTGTATTGCAATGAATATTGCATCGCAATTTTAAAATTTCCTACTCTCTGTGTTGCAATGAATATTGCATTACAATTTTAAAATTTCATACTATGTGCATTGCAATGAATATTGCATCGCAATTTCAAAATTTACATACTCTCTGCGTTGCAATGAATATTGCATTACAATTTTAAAATTTCCTACTCTCTGCGTTGCAATGATTATTGCATCATAATTTTAAAACTTTCTACTCTCTGCATTGCAATGAATATTGCATCGTAATTTTAAAACTTTCCTACTCTCTGCGTTGCAATGAATGTTGCATCGCAATTTTAAAATTTCTCTACTCTTTGCGTTGCAATGAATATTGCATCACAATTTTTTTTTTCAAATAAAAAAATTCCCTACTCTCTGCGTTGCAATGAAAATTGCAACATTACATGGAAAAACTCTTTTGGCGTTGCAATGAATATTGCAACGTTACGTGAAAAAAAAAACTCTTTTAACGTTGCAATGAATATTGTAACGTGACATGGAAAAACTCTTTTGGCGTTACAATGAATATTGTAACGTGATGTGAAAAAATCTTTTTACGTTGCAATGAATATTGTAACGTGACGTGGAAAAATCTTTTGGCGTTGCAATGAATATTGTAACGTGACATAAAAAAAATTCTTTTTGCGTTGCAATAAATTTTGTAACATGACATGAAAAAACTCTTGGCGTTGCAATGAATATTGCAACGTGACATGAAAAATATTTTGGCATTGTAATGAATATTACAACGTGGCGTTGATAAAATCTTTTGGCGTTGCAATGAATATTGCAACGTGATGTTTGGAAACTTTTTGGTGTTGTAATGAATATTACAACGTGACATAAAAGAAAAAAAAAACTCTTTTGGCGTTGCAATGAATATTGTAATATGGCGTGGAAAAATCTTTAGGCGTTACAATGAATATTGTATCGTGGCATATAAAAAATAAAAAATCTCTTTACCTTGCAATGAATATTGTAACGTGACATAAAAAAACTCTTTTGGCGTTGCAATGAATATTACAACGTGACATGGAAAATATTTTGGCGTTGTAATGAATATTACAACGTTGACGTTGACAAAATCTTTTGGCGTTGCAACGAATATTTCAATGTGATGTTTGGAAACTTTTTTGCTTTGTAATGAATATTACAACGGGACATAAAAAAAAACTTTGGCGTTGCAATGAATATTGCAACGTGACATGAAAAATCTTTTGGCGTTGTAATGAATATTACAAGGTGACGTTGAAAAAAATCTTTTGGCATTGCAATGAATATTGCAATGTGATGTTTGGAAATATTTTGACGTTGCAATGAATATTTCAACGTGATGTTGAATTTTGTTTTTGACGTTGCAATGAATATTGCAATGTGACATGGGAAAAACCTTTTGGCGTTTTAATGAATATTACAACGTGACATTGGAAAAATCTTTTGGCGTTGCAATGAATATTGCAACGTTGGAAAAATCTTTTGGCGTTACAATGAATATTGTAACGTAACATGGAAAACCTCTTTGAGCGTTGCAATGAATATTGCAATGTGACGTTTGAAATCCTTGAGCATTGCAATGTGATGTTTGAAAAAAAAATCCTTGGGCATTGCAATGTGGTGTTTGAAGAAAATCCCACCTACTTTGCCTATGTTAGGCTAAACACATCTGAAGGACCCATCACTTTTCCTATGCTGGGCGAAGCGGCAAAAGATTCCACCATTTTGTTACTAGGTTAAATTTCTAGGAACATAAACCACCGACGAGCTACGATTGGTCTGATTCCTGAAAAGGATACGTAGGCAGCCTACTACGGTAGGTCCGACCATCACAAAATGTTTTCAAGCCGACAACGTAAAAATGTTTTCCACAATTGGCAACACCAAGAGATTTACATCGTTAATATTTTAAAAGCTCAAAAATCTTCCCCAACATTGCTTATGTCAAATTTGATAGTCTATTTTATCAACGACATTCGCTTACACGTTTTTTACTCGTAAACTCCGTCGTTGAGGGGCTTTGTAGACACCCCAAATTCGTACCCTAATTTATAATGTCCTACAAATATAATTTATAAATTAAATAGACTAACGAACGTTAAGTTTTCGTTAAGTTTCAGGGGGGCCAAAGTGTCAAAGAAGAATAAAAAGGTAAGAATATGAATTAATGACATAAGGGGGAAAGTGTAACAATTTTCAAAGGAGAACAAGTCGGGGCACCGCGCCCATTAGTGGATGTGTCACGCCTAAATCTATCAAATAGGCATCTTGTTTTGTTGTGGCCAGTCTGCTGTTGTTTTGTCTATGCAAACATCGAATCCATTGCTTCCTCCGGTTGCCCACCTCCGTTTTTCCTATAAAAGAAGGCATTCCCCTCCTTAATTATACACACCAGAGCCCTCTCAACTCTCTTTTTTCTAACTCAAAGGCAGCAGCCTCCTCTCCTCCCTTACCCGAGCAAGCGATCCTTTCCTTGCTTCAAGAAAACTTCCTCTCCTCTATTCGCCCAAGTGAGCCCTCCTTGCCCCACAAGCCTTCGTCCGAGCCTCAGTCTTTGTCCCTGACAAGCCGATCAAAAAGCCAAATACTACCGTTGCGCTGCCTAAATTCTGAAGAATACAAAAACAATAACAACAACAACAACAACAACAACAACAACGACAACAACAACAGAATAAAAAACTACCGTTACTCTGCTGAAACTCCAACAAACCATCTTCCACCGCCTTTGCCTATTCTAGGCATATCGCCACACACCGCCTACCACAACGACAACAAAAACAACAACAACAACAACAACAACAACAACAACAATAAAAAAGACTTTCTCACTCGAGGAGACATAGGAAGCACACGTACACCGCCTAAGCCTAGGCGCACCGAGTCCAGACACTCACGCTACAAGAGGTAGGTTCTGTCCCTGTAGTTATTAATTCAATGTATATAAATAAAAAGTAGATATTTATATATTCGCAGGCCCGTAAATATTATATTATTTGTACATATTATTAAAGTTTATTCTCTTTCTGTTTATATTTAAAGTAAAAAATAGTTGTAGAAACTCATATACCTTGGATTTACTTAAAACCATTAAGTTAAAACCAGCTAGTTTAAATACTTATCCAAAATCCTTAAATTAGTTTTAAACTTAGACTTTGTAACAAGTCTAAATCTATCTACTAAAACATTCAGTAGATAAGATATCCTTTGTCGTTTATACATCAGATACCCTTTTGACTTTGCTTTGTAGCCTACATTCTTGTGTCATTCTATCTGCCTAAAGTATAAGTCATCAACAACTAGCAGTTGCTGATACACAATGGAAACATCTGCTTATACTCTAATTTTCTACCTACTGAAAACACTGTAGTAATTTGAAAAAGATCTAACATTCACATGCTTAGTATAAAATATTATTTTGGTAAAACTTTTTCAAGAAAAAAGAACTATTCGCATGTCCTATCAATAGAAGACTTTCGTGCATGTCATAAATGTTCTTTGTATACCCATATCTAGCTAACAACTATCTTAAATATTTCATGCTAGGAAATACTCTTTGTCTCTTACAGTCTTCCAAAATTTATGGGCATTCACTGGAACATCATTTCATGAAGAAATTCAAAATTCAACCTCGCTCTCTCAAACAACTACAATTCTGGATATCTCTATAAAACTTTTGAAGCACGGATTGAAGAAGACACCTTTGCAATATTACGTGCTCAAGCTTTCATAAATCAAAATTTCTTTACAGCACTCAAAAGACACAAATACTACTAGAAAAAGGGCCTTTAGCAATGGAATTTTCCGTTGCTAAATGAGGGATTCCGTCGCTGATGACTACCCACCGACGGAATTTTTTCGTCGGTTGGCCGTTGGTAATCATGGGCCACAGATATCCGACGGCCCCATTTTCGTCGTTGAAATTCAATTTACAGCAACGGAAATTCCGTCACTAAAGGTTTTCAGAATTTAATTAAAATTTTAGCGACGGAATTGCTGTTGCTAAAGGTTTACAGAATTTAATTAAAATTGAATTTCAGCGACGGAAATTCCGTCGCTAAAGGTTTTCAAAATTTAATTAAAAATGAATTTCAGTGACGGAAATTCCGACGCTAAAGGTTTTCATAATTTAATTAAAATTGAATTTCAGCGACGGAAATTCTGTTGCTAATATTGGAAAAAATTAAAAAAATATATATTAAAATATTGTCAATTATAATTTTTTGTACCTGATATAACAATTAATACGATACTAAAGATACAAAATAAACAAGAATATAAACCAATCTAAAAACCTCAAACTCTAAATGTTATTACAACAAAGTACCAAATATCAAAGTACGAAATTAAACAATACTAAATATCAAAGTACGAAATCAAACAATACCAAATCTCAATGTACCAAATCAAACAATACCAATAATCAAAGTTGGGGAGGGGGGACTAATCTTGGAAGATATTTCTGACATGAGAACCCGATACTACTAGAGGGAGTGTTTGAAGACCCATGCATCTGTTGTGCCATGCTTTGCATCACGACCATCATTTCTGCAAATCGCCGCTCTGATTGTTCCTGATATTTCACAACCAAACGTTACTCCTCAATCAAACGTGCTTCCAGGGACTCGATCCTCGAAATCTGCTGAGTGTCGGGCCTAATAGCATGCGAGCGACCTGTCGGCAGTGAACATTACAGCCCATGGTCCCCCATCCCTGCCGGGCACTCTGTCTCCCCTATTTTTCGGTCCTTCAAGGGTAATTTCTTTCCAAACCTGAGGCTTAATTGGAATGGACTGGGTAGGATCAGTGTCATCCTCCGATACCGCTGTCTTATATACAGACTGTCGAAATAAAACAAACAAAAATTATCATATACACAATATACATAAATAAATTTACATATTCAAAAGCAAGTCTTTCAATGAAAGTTTACTTACAAATGGAGATGCTGATCTATCATCAACCAACTGCGGAGGTTCATCGGCGGAGGTACCAGGTGTAGTATGTGTACTAACAAACACATCAAGAAAACCGACGTCGTCATATTCCATGTCCTACAATCATTATAATTATTTTAGTTAAACCAAATAATATAATTTCATAGCATTTACATGAACACACCCTGTTTGATTTCAAAGTTAATTAAACTAGTCGAAACTCTCATTCAAACCAAGAACATCAAATATTTCCTTGAAGAGCTTCTTCTCCAAATCATTACTAGACAATTTCTTTCATAGTTATTCTTTTCTAGTTTATGTTTTGAGCAATCTCTAATTCTCTGTTCCTTTATTCTTTCAAATCCTTAAAGGATCACAGATTGTTGCACGAGTTTGATTCTTGCTAGATCAAACTCCTCAAACACTGGTTTTTGTTGTACACTGATCCGTTAGTGATCACTTAGCATATATATAATCTTAGTGCACTTCAAAATTCAAATTTGACCAACTTGGTAGTGGACGTAGCAATTTTAACACTGTGAACCAATCTTGTTCTGTCTACCTGCTGTTTTTACTGTTTACAACACTTAAGTAACTTCTATCTACTTAAGTGTTCAACAGTTACAGTTCTAAGTTATTTACATAATTGATCTTATATATATTGTTCTTCAATTCAGTCTTTATACTTAAGTGATCAAAAGAAAACCAAACCAAACTGTTTTAAGTTCTACACTTGATCACCGAAAACTTATCTTTTTTCCGCATCTTTTGAAAGTTTTCCAAAATAACCCTTAAAGTTTTTAAAAGACTATTCACCCCCTCTAGCCTTATTTCATTGCAAACTGGATTTACAATAGTCATAATTGTAACACCCCGCTCCTTCGTTAGCTCGGTTTGTGTACCATGCTCGTATTTCTCCCTTTGTTGATGATATGTTTGGGTTGCAAGAGAGTCTAGATGTGTATGAGAGACCACATTAAGACCAAAACACTATTAAGAGATGCCATATAGTTGTTGACTTGCTAAAGTCACAAGTTGTGACTCGACGATAGTCGGAATGCGACGCGATTGAGAGTTTGCTTGCATTTTGCGTTCGTGACCTTGGTTTGGTCCTAGACCTTTACATGATGATGGATTAACATGTTTAGATGTATTAGACTTCAAGTTGGAGGTGTTCCTTAAGTCTACCGATGGTTTGGAAGCTTTGGAGATAGCATTCGTCTCTATCGCGTAGTTCGGGGATTGAGTCGCGTAATTGTCTCTCCTTTGGATTTCTTATTCCCCTAGTTGTTATTCAACTTTCTAGAAGTATTCAAGCTCCTTCATTAGCCCTTAGACTTGCCTTAAAGTCTCCTTTCATTGCTCGTTCAATTGCTAGTTCATTCGTCGTTTCGGTTGCACGTTGTTGCACCTCTTCCCGGTTTTGCTCCGAGTTGTTTCGGGGGTTGTTTGTGAGTGTTGTATGGGAGTTCTAGGCCTACTTTGAATGGGGTTTGAACCTTGTTTGATTTGGTTATGTGTTTGAGGTCATTTGGGGTTGAATTCCAAGCTATTTTTGGTCTGGGAGGCTTGCGGTCACAAGGGGGAAAGACCTTGCCCCCGCAAGGCCAACAGAAGAAAGCACCAAGGAGGGCTAGAGAGCTTGCGGTCGCATGCTCTAGGACACCTTGCGATCGCAAGGTGCCCCGACCCTGCTTTGCCCTGTTTTGATATTTGACGAGAAATACCTATCCTACCCTCATCAAACCCCCTCTAAACCCTTCCTAACCTCCCATACTTAGCCCTAAACATGTCCTAACATTAGTTGGAAGTTAATTAAGGTTAGATTAGTGAGTGATTACTCCTAATCTCTACTCATTGTACCAAGGAATTCCCTATTATGCCCTCTTGGTTTGTGGAGGTATAAAAGCCCAAACCCTTTGCAATTTTCAGAAATCCTCTTCATTTCTCCTCCTCCTTCATACGTATTAGAGAGAGGAAGAGTTCTTGGAAATTTTTGAGCCCTAGCTTCCTTCTTCCTTCGATCCATGAAGATCCAACAGTCGGATTGCCTTCAAACTTCAGATTCGTGAAGCCCTCGACGAGTAGAACAAGTTCACCGATCGGATTTTCATTATTTGGAGTTTTCATTCAAGCTAGGTAAGTTACCTTCTTTTGATTTTGGTTCATTGGCCCTAAGGAAAACAACCTATGTGCTATTTGTGGGCAATGAACACTTGATAAGCTATGTATGCCCATTTTGGGGATTTTTGGAAATATGAACTTGTTAATAGCATGAATGAAATGATTTGAATGATATTATGTGTTGTAAGAAATGGGTTATGATTTATGTTGGGTTTTTTTTTTTTAATGAATTTTAGGGCTTGAGAATCAAGCCCGAATTATTGGAGAAATTGTTGTTAATTGAAGTGGGTGTAAATGTTGAGTTTGATGAAGTGTGTAAATAATGAAACCTAGTATTTAGATTCAACGGAGTCGTAATAAGTTCGATAATGTGTTAATGAACTCGGGTTGAAGTCCTACGACATTTGGGTTTCGATTGACTATGACTATGACTATGAATAGTTATATGGATTTTTAGGCTTGGGAATCAAGCCCGGATGATTTTGGGGAAATTTGTTATAATTTGAATGGTGTGTTAATTTGGGGATGTATGAAATATGTATTTAATGAAATGTGATAATAAGACTCAATGGAGTCATTATAGGTTCAATAAGATGTTAATGAGCCTTAGGTTGAAATCCTACGATGTTCGGGTTTGGTTGGTTTTGATTGTGAATACCCGAGCATCTCGAATTGTGTCAAATTGTGACACCCACAATATAGAGGCTTATTGGGGATTTATTTAGAGGGTGCTCGTTAGAGCACAGAGCATTAGAGACCAACCTATGATCTCGTATATCTTTAAGAAATGATTATTTGAAAAAAATCTCTTTTAGGGGATTTAGACGAGTGTACATGGAAAACTTGCGGGTTTTGGACTACGGGCTAGTCTCGTCATTCATGAGAATGGTCTTGAGGAAGTTGATTATATACGACGGTTAGGACTATGTTTGAGTCCGGTATGCTTTTATGTATAGACTAAATACTAAGTCTTGATTTATGGTTGCTCTTAGACTAAAATAATAGTCTTGGTTTAATCCCGAGTAGAGGACTATAGTACACCTCATATTGTGATTTCTTGAGCCTATATGCTACTTTTGATTGGGTGATGACTTGAGGATTATGAGTACCTCAATATGTGGTTCTTGGACTAAACTTATAAGTTAGTTGGATTTGTTAACTACGTACAAATATGTGTATTGTTCAATTGGTGTGTAGAGCTTTATGACCTACTTGATTTGATGAGTCCGCCCTTGTCGGACTTGGTTCTTGTTTGAGCATGCGAGTAAATATCAACTTGTGCATTGCATAAAAGTCCAGCTGGCATTATTTGGATTGGTTTTATATGTCAGGGTAAGACGATACATCGCCTATACGAATCGTAAGATTCGTATTCGCTATGGATCGCCGTACCTGGGACCTCACACACCCTGCACTGTTGGCCCCAGTGGGGAAGTTAGCCCATCTCGTAACCAATAGAGCGAGTGGATTATGCTAAACTAGACTGAGAAAGGGCTGCCCTTGCGGTGTAGCCGCTCAGTATGTCGACGTAATCACGAGCATCGATGGTACAACCCGGTTATTAATGTGTATTGCAGGAGCAACACAACGGCACTATTTGGGTATCTTCTCTATCCCTTATGTGGCTTACTATAAGCACTTATATGAAAGATAATGTGCTATGTGGTTTACGAAGTTTATGTACTTTGATGACTTAGCGTATGTTCATTGTTGGCATACTAACATGATACCATGATTCTTCTTTATGCTTATGCATTATGCCATGTCACGCCATGCTATGCCATACAATTTCATTTAGTAGCTTACTGGGTCATTATGACTCATTTCGTGCGTTTGTTTTCCTTAGTTGTGCAGTGAGCTCGTTAGTGCGCGTTGCAGCTACGGGTACATATTTGATAGCAGGTGGTCTTCCGGGCAATAGCTTGGAGTTATTGTTATTATTGTATTTATCATCTTGTGAGACACGGATGTAAAGTTATGTAAACTTTACTTGGGTAGTTATGTTGGTATTTTATTGTTGTATTATTTTGATAGCCGACTAGTATGGTCAGGCTGTTGTATTTATTTAGAAGTTTATTCCGTTGTATTCCTGAGCAAGGTTTTAGCTCGCATATTCTAGTTTTGTTGAAGTTATCTCCGTCAATTTTAGTCGTGAGTCCTTGGTTAGTTGTTAGTATTTAAATCTCTTATTCTTTTAGTTGAATTGTCCTTCCGACATGTTATAGCCGTTGAGTGGTTGTTTATCAGGTTGGGTTCTTGTTGGTTCGCCGACCTTTGGTTGCCGATGGATTGTTGTCCGTGCGCAATGTTGCGTCACGCGCGTCGTAGATTTTTCGAGAGATAGTTGTCTCTCAGCCTTGCATTCCTTGGTCTAGGATTAAAGGCTTGGGTTCCGCTTATGATTTGCTTCCGCAGATTTTTTTTTTTGTTTTCGTAGTCTTGTTTTGCCGTTATGGCTTTACATTCCTGTTTCGAGCTTGTCGGCTCAGCTTTTGACTCGTACCATTATGCTTAGCATGTGCTTGTCCGTCTTTTAGTCTGTCTTGACGGCACGACCTTGGGATTTCACATTGGAGTCCAGGTCGGGTCGTTACACTTGGTATCAGAGCTATAGGTTAGCTATATATTTCGCCAGGATAGGTTCCTTGGCCTAGTTTGGGTTGGGTTTATTGTTGAGATTTTAACGTTGAGTGTTCCTTGTAGGTGTATTATGTCCGGAACTTGGCATGGAGCTAGTTCTGGTATACCTCATTCGAGTACAGCTCGTGGTGACGAAAGAGAAGAGAACGTTAGTGAGCAGTGTGTGACTCCTCAACCGATGATTGGACTGGAAAGCAATTTCACCGTTCTTGAGAAATTTTTGAAATTGAAACCGGAAAGTTTTGATGGAGGGCCAGATGCTACTAAGGCGGAGCGTTGGCTAGAAAACATGGAGAAGATCTTTACAGTTTTGGGTTGTACATCAGAAGAGATGGTGACCTTATCAGTCTTTAAATTAGATAGCACGATCGAGCATTGGTGGCTTGAATTACGAGATCACTGGAGACAGCATGGAGTGCCTCGAGTGTGGGAGAACTTTGTCATGGAGTTTATGATACGGTTTATTCCGACAGTAATTCGAGAAAGAAGGGAAATGGAATTCCTAGCGTTAGAACAAGGAGATATGACCGTGGCTCAGTATTCAACAAAGTTTGCAGAGTTGGCTCGTTACTGTAGTTACTTAGTACCAGATGAGGCCAGGAAGACCGAACGGTTCGTGAAGGCTTCGAGGGACGAAATATCGTAGGCGGCTTATTCCATTACGACTACGGATTACGAGGGGCGTGGATCGTGCATATGCGATGGAGATGGATATCGAGGATCATGCTCAGAGAGAACCTCGTGAGACTATTAGGATTGATACTTCTACCTCTAGCAGGAGGCGACGAGGTGGCAGTGGACATGTAACTTTTGTAAGAAAAACGGGGACACGCCGAGGATAGGTGCCGGGTAAATCAGGGAAAATGCTTTGTTTGTGGCGGCGATCATGTTCGTAAAGATTGCCCGAGGAGGAGAGTTAGTCGGTCTGGGAGTACTAGTCAACAATCCAGTGGCTCCAAGAGAGATGGTGATGGTCGGCCTAGAGTTTGAGGTCATGTGTGCGTGGCGGTTGGCCATTGCGGAGTTTTGAAACCTATCCGAAATAGGAAGGTATATTCTCGTATATATATTATACCGTTGCTACTATTATTGTTATTATGAGTACACCTTTATCAGTAGCTCATGTGCATTCATACATACATTACAAGGTGTATTGAGTATTATTGGTTATTTGTTTGATCGGAGATAATACCCCAATGTGAGATCGATATATGATATGGTTTGTTTCGTGAATTACCGGTAGGTAATCGCACGTGGTGTGTGAGTTCTTGTTTAGTCTATATATGTATAAGACTATGCTATATATAGAGTGGTGGTTTTGTGTGGTTATATAAAAATGTCATAGTATGTATATGTATGAATATATATATATATGTATATATATGAATCATGAATTGTATGATGATACTTATTGGTTTGGAATGATACTTGTATATTCTACGGAGATATTTTTACTGTGAAGAATAATAAAATGCTATATTATTGTTAGTGGTTATTATGCGAGTAGAATACACTCGATTAGTGTGAAGGTTAAGTGCTGCGATTTATCGGTTGATTTCGGTTGCATGAGAGTGTATGACGCCTCACCGCGAGTATTGAGACGTTAACATTGCGATAGGATGCTTAGAGTATGTGTGGTTGTAGACTTGGTCTAGAGCTTTAGAAATGATGGTCTTGCAGAGTGTAGACGCTACGAGTATTAGTGGGCGTGTCGGTTTCTTGTAATTTCTAGTGAATTATCTTGGTTGAGTGTACTAGGTACATGAGTTTTGTGATAGCTATGATTGTTGTTTGCCAAGGTAATAGACCTTGTTACTTGGCTTGATTTTATTCAGTTATATGCATTAGTTGTAGGAAACACCTATTTGATGCATTTACATTGTAATATACTGAATTCTCATTTCATAATTATTATCTCTTGTTCATTCATTTCATTAGCATAGGACACTGTTTGAAAGATGCTTAAAACTTTTTATTCATGAACCTCCGCATCCTTATGACGGAAACTTTTGCAGCTAATTCAGTAGGTACCCTGAATTGGTGAACAAAAGGTATTTGTTGTTGGACTAGGATTGGTAAGAATTAAGTTAGAAATTGACTATACCCGTTACCAATTGGAATGGACATAAATGGAATGAATTTTCAAAAACATTTCATTAACGTGCTCTTATGTGTTGTTACCCGCGATGGGGAAATCGCGAGTGTGATTTACATAGTTTGAAATGCCGATTTGATTATCTTTGATTTGTTTGCGAATTGCTCCATAGGCAATTATTATTTCTTTTAACTTAGAACCTCTTGTGCTTGAATTTCGTGTTGAGCCCCGAGACAAATAGTTTCGGTAGTTGGATGTTGAAGTGTCATTGAATGTGTTTTTCATGTCGAAATTGAATGTCTTTTAACTTAGAACCTCTCCGCTTATGATTTGCTTCCGCATATTTTTTTTTTGTTTTCGTAGTCTTGTTTTGCTGTTATGACTTTACATTCCTGTTTCGAGCTTGTCGGCTCAGCTTTTGACTCGTACCATTATGCTTAGTAGGTGCTTGTCCGTCTTTTAGCCTGTCTTGACGGCACGACCTTGGGATTTCGCATTGGAGTCCGGGTCGGGTCGTTACAATAATACTTTCTCATTTAGCTAATTGATTTTGTTTATACATAATATAATATAGATAAATTGTATGGTTAGTATAATTTTATTTCGTAAACTAAGTTTGTAAAATAGTTGTTATTATACTCTAATTTTATTATTTTATCCCATGAATATAATATAGGTCTTTATTGTCTTCCACTGCATGTACATGTATGAGTATTTTCTGAACCAAAGTATATAAAACAAACTTAGCATATTGGCAAACCCCTCGTGTGACCGAAAGGACGAGTTGGGTACCTAACCCCTTCCCAACTCGTAACTTAACCCACGAACCCACATTCTTTGTATTTTTTTGTTTTTCTCTGTTTATCCTTAAAATAGAGGTAACGACTTTGTATACACAATTTTAGAGTCCACAATAAGGTCAAACGTATTTCACGCACTTTAATGTTTTGAAACCACTCGCTCTTCAATAGCGAGGTGCGGTGTCGAAGCGAGGTTCTCACAGTGACCATAATTAAAGTAGGTTGAAAAAGTAAAGGTAAAGTGTGGTAAAAGTGTTTTCTTAAAAGAGAGTTTTGAAAGAGGACAATTATTTAAGAACAGACGAAAAAAAGAAATGTGGACGATAATTTGATAACGGAGAGAGTATAATCAATTTGCTTTTCCTAAAATAGTGTGCTGGGTCAAACATGAAGTTACTTAGAACGGAGTGAGTAATATATGTCGATACAATTCAGTTCGATTTAGTTCAAGCATAAAAAATGCAAACCAAACACAATTGAACCGACCGATTTTAAATTATTTAAAATTGAAACCGAACCGTATTGAATTAAAATCAAAACAAACTAACTAGTTAGAATATTTAATGATCCGACCTTACATTCTTAGGCTCCGTTTGTTTCACGGAAAATCATTTCCAGAAAATGATTTCTGGAAAATGATTTCTAGAAAATCAAAAGATTTCATTTTCAGGTGTTTGATAAATCTTTTGAAAATATGTTAGAAAACATTTATGGGTGTTTGACAAACACACGGAAAATGTTACGGAAAACAATATATGAATATATGCAAAAATAAAAATAGAAAATAAACAATGTTTAGGATGTCCCTAGAAAATCAATAAGGACCATCTTTTTTGAATAAGGTCCATATTTTTTTAATCTTAAAATTACAAATATTTTTTTTGATAATTGATATGAAAAAAAACGTTTTAAAATAGAAAATAGACAATGTTTAAGATGTCCCTAGAGAATGTTACGGAAAACTATATATGAATAAATACAAAAAAAAATATTCTAATATTAATGCACATATTAAATATAAAATAGTGTTGAACTTTAAGTAATTTTTCTTTAGTAACTCTCAATTTATCATTAGTGGTGTCAAATCAATGTCTATATTTTTTCAATCTCACAATTACATATAATTTTTTTGATAATTGATATGAAAAAAAAACGTTTTAAAATAAAATATTGACAATGGTTAGGATGTCCCTAAATAATAGAGGTGACACTAATTTTAAAACGTAGTAAACATTTATTAAAATTAAAATTTATAAATAGTATGCACAAACTTTATTTATATTTCTAAACAATTTATTTGTTGAGTGAAATATTATGTGTGTAAGTAAATATATGCAATTGTGAAAAGAAGTGGAGGGGGCCCGAACATTTGGAAAATGAATCCGTAAGTCATTTTCCGGAAAAGAAACCTTCATTTTCCGTTGACTCGGAAAACCTTTTACGTTGACTGCATTTTCCTAAGGTTACCAAACACCAGAAAATGAGGAAAACGTTTTCCAGAAATCATTTTTCGTGAAACAAACGGAGCCTTAGTACGAGCGGGAAATTGATAATCTCTAAATAGTGTATACAAAGTGTCAATACAATAGTAACACGATCTCCGTAAGACAAAATTGCCTCGTATTAGGGTTGTGAACTGGTTCGTTGAACCAGTCGAATGCCCATTCGGTCACTCATTCAGACGAGACCAGGTTTATTGCATCTAGACGTGCCCATTCGGGTGAGACCATGTTCATTGTTCATTGCTCGAGCGGCGGCTTGTGTGTGTGACACCACTTGGTTGCACCTTGGAGAACACTTAATACTTTTAAAGTGGACCAATTAATAAAGTACTTTGAAGCTCTTTATTTTGCCAATGTGGGATATGACTTTCTATATCCACTTTACTGTTTAATTAACAAAGTTAAGTTGCATACTTTGAAGTTTGAACATTAATATATCGATCATTCACCCTGAATTAGTTTTGAGATAATAAATATATCAATTTCATCTACTCGAAACGTAGATTTCATATTTGCAATTTATTTTCATTTTTAATAAATGAAACAAAATTAGAAACTTGGTCTGATGGGACCCGACCTGGGTCCCCCTACGTGGACCGACCACGTGGATTCCAACTAGGCTTGGTCCGGTCCCACCAAGGGCCGAAGACCATTCCCGGTCGATCATCATCGACAATCACTAACCAACCGGCGAAGTACGGCGACACTACTGCCGAGCAACAACAGCGATCATGAATCAACACCCGACCATACGATCGAGGATCACCCATGCTCGTGGCAACTTCTACTGGGATAAGGCAGGGGTTTAGCCCGTGGCTTGTACATAGCATCCGGTGCCTTCCCACAGAGCCGAGCAAGCCATGCAAGCCGCCATACCTTATCGGCTTACTCAATCGCCTCTGATCCATACTTGCCCGACACGGTGACCACTCAGAATCGCCAAAGAAGCCGGCCAGGAACAAGTCCCACTGTTGGGACCCCATACCAATCATGACTCCAAATCTAAGCTACTATAAAGGAAGCCTTTCCCTTCAAGAAAGGTAAGATTACTTAACATTGCAAACTTACTATACTCGGGTGATAGACAATACACACAAAGAGATTACTCTACATGCTTGGCCAGGAAGTTAAGGGAACGCCTAGCTCCCGGCATACCATATATTACCTTGTTACTAACTCTCACACACATGGTGGAAACCCCGACACCTAACAGTCTTGCTTTCGGTACTGTCAACTAAGATCTACCA
Source organism: Codonopsis lanceolata (assembly GCA_013146195.2). Taxonomy (NCBI): domain Eukaryota; kingdom Viridiplantae; phylum Streptophyta; class Magnoliopsida; order Asterales; family Campanulaceae; genus Codonopsis; species Codonopsis lanceolata. The sequence goes on from CM028383.1 coordinate 72,530,744, forward strand.
CTAAACCGGATATCCTTATCAGTCGGTACCTCAGTACCAGCAGTGCCGACGTGACCACCAGGCCAGGACACGTCGGCTCAGTCATTCGTGAATTTGCCCATTTCGATCACCCGTCTTAGTGAGGCGTGATCAAGTGGTTCCGTTGCGGGGAGCGTTACAGTGAAGTCTGCAATTCATAACCAATGGATCAGCAGGACTCTACCAAGAAAACCAACCGGGAGGCGAACAAACTACCACCTCGCGTGACAAGCAAATTAACGGAGGTGGATATAGAACCGATGACCTCAAAAGCAACGGCGGGTCGACCAAGCGTCGTGCATAATGTAGGCGAGGAAGCTCAAGTGGATCAACCTCGAGCGGAGGAGATGGACCCAGAGCAGGAGAAAAGCTCCTCATAGAGGTAAAATCTGCAGGAGCAGCTCGAAAATCTTACTTTGCGAGGAATCAGAGCAGAGCTCGAGAATGTTCGAGCTTGAGAAAAAGATAACGGCTACGACTAAGCCTCGAAGAGCGAACCCGACCATACAAGATGCCGCCTCAAAGGGAAGGAAAAAGGAAAGCTATATCCAGGCCGGTGCAAAATCCGAGGCTAGGAAAAAGAGCGGCGAGCAAGCACCCAAGCCCGGTGTTAAGCCGACTAACATTTCCCAAACGAATCTAAAGCGCTCGAGGCGAGCGAGAAAGGAGCGAGGAAGGAATCTAGGCAGGGGACATAAGCAAACAAAACTAGAACATGTGGGCATTGCACATTCCATGTCGAGTGAGGTGATACCCGAGTGGTCGGAGCGACCCGCAGAATCTGATCGACCGATAAACGCAACAGGTTCTATGTCGGCGGGAGGTAAAATTTTAAAGGTCGATTAGAGGCCATGGAGAAGAGGCAAACCCATGCTATTGCCTCACGCCAAGAATGGCCCGTTCAAGAAAGAATGAGGAAAGCCCCTCCCGGATAAAAGATTCCCGTCTTCGAGCCATACGAGGCCTCGCAATCTTTGTAGATCACATGGCAAGCTTTGAGGTAAAATGAGCGAGGTGCTCGAAGATGAGGATGCACAGGGAAAAAGATTTTTCTTGAGGGGACATTAAAAGGCTTCTGAGGAAATGGTATCTGAACTGCCATTGGATTAAGTAGAAAGTTGGGGCAATTGAGCGGATGTTTGTCAACTTGATTTGCCTCGGCGGAGGCTCCGGCCAAAGCGGAGGCCGAGCATTGTGGGATCCAACAACGGATTAATGAATCAACCAACTCTACATGGATAGGTTCATGGCCATGGTAGACCAGGATACCGTATATATTTCGGATCGATTAAGATGTTTCATCTCAGGCCTGAACGAGGGGCCCGATGAGGCGGGAAATGATCTTCTTGCGACAAACCTCGATGGAAATGTCGCCACGCAATTCGGGTTAATCAATACGAAGATGCGAAGAAGGAGCGATG
>CM028383.1:72532282-72567022 GCA_013146195.2 Codonopsis lanceolata
TCATGTTTCGTTGTATGTTCCCTCTCCAGAAATTTTATTCCCTTGAGGTACACGTGTGGGCGCGTGTACACATGCACACCCATAGAGTGAGATGGGAAGAGATGATGGCTTATTGAAGTGGCAATGGTGAGGATGAGAGTGATGGTTGTGGGGTTAGAGGAGAGAAGAGAGAGAAGAGAGAGAAGAGAGAGAGAGAGAGGTAATTACTCATAGACAATTGATAGGTAGAGTAGAAAACGGATTGGAGGGGGACCTCCCTACAGGGAAAATGAGAGAGAAGACGGTTGGTCTTCTTAACTTTGACTCTATCTTGTCTTTTTCTCAAGCATTTTTCTTCACTCACAAGGTAATCATAATATGTGTATGAGAATGGAACATCATTTTGCTTCCACTTCACATAACCCTCTCTCTCACACACACAAAAACACACTGTTTTTTCATCTATATAGGATTGTGTCATCTCAATCAGCTCACGGTTATCTTGCTGGAACAAGATATATAGACAGGAAACACAGACACGTTCTATTTTGTCTGGAAAAAACTACAAAATAAATAAATATATATATTTGGCAATGAGAAAGCCAGACCAGCAAATGGTGAGAGAAAAAGAAAAGGTAGCCGGGAATAATAATAGTAATAGCATGATCAAGGCCAAGCTTAGAAAGGGGCTATGGTCACCTGAAGAAGATGAGAAGCTAATGTGTTACATGTTAAGGAATGGGCAAGGGTGTTGGACCGATATCGCTCGGAATGCCGGTTTGCAGAGGTGCGGCAAGAGCTGTCGTCTTCGTTGGATTAATTACTTGAGACCTGATCTCAAGCGAGGCGCGTTTTCCCCACAAGAAGAAGAACTCATTGTTCATTTGCATTCCATACTTGGCAACAGGTATCTCTCTCTCTCTCTCTCTCAAACACACTATAGGGTAGGGTAGTTTCATGAGATGGGATTCCTTGCATTAATTGGATCAAATTTCATATGGCTTTTGTGTTATATATATAAGTGCATGTCATTTGCATTCTTCTTCCATTTGTTTGCCTTTTGCATGTTCAAAGCAATTGGTCTCTCTCTCTCTCTCTCTCTCTCCTTTCTCAACATGCATAAGAAATTATAGAGGATTGGATAGAGATCATGCAAACTCCACCTAATATGAGATTTATGAATGAGAGTTGAAGCCACTTATTTTGCCAATTAATTCGACCACCATCTTTACAGTTCATGGTTAACATTTTATGCATGGTTCTGTGCATTTTGCAAAATGTACTCCCTACAAACTTACCATATTAATTTTCTTACATAAAATGAAGATAAGTGGTTCATACTATCATCTAATTAATTAATTACATTATTATACAATGCTAAGAGCTTATTTTGAGCTTTAACTTCGACGTGCTTATATCCTATAACTGACTTATTGAAATATACCTTCAAACGAGTCTTCGGTCTTGTTTATGTGGAAAAGCGAGAAGTAGATTTCAGCCAAATTATTTTGGTTGATTGTCTCATTTTTCGATTCATTATTCATGCATCATAATAACAATGTGGTGAAGAATAATTAAACTCAATCTTATCTCTTAACATCATATAATCACTTATTGAAGAAAAGATGCTAATCTTGCAGAAAATTGTACGTACAATACTGCGTAGATTAAATATTTATACGGTGAATCCACATTATATAAGCAACTTAGTTCCTGTATACTCCGTTTTCTCCTAAGTTGGCCAGGGCATACACATATTAGCACATACTCTGTGGTATATTTTCGGGAACTCCTATATTAGAACTGAAGAGTGAGAATTGTTGTGCATGGTTCATTCTCGTCACTAGATTCCTTATGTTAAATTAACAACTCATCTAAAAACTTAAGTAGATAGGAGCTCAACAATGTATATAAAACTTAACACTATCCTTTACGTGTAACCCGTTGACACGTGGAGTGATATACAAACAATATGCTTCACCAGGTGCATCACAAATCAAATAGAGTGACCACATGCAATTACAAGATTCCGGATAACAAATATAATCGGGATGACTCGAACCCATGACCTTGTCAAGCCAGAGCTCTGAATTATGATATAATATTAAGTTTGTTAAGTTACTAACTCATTTAAAATCTTAAGCTATAGGGACCCAATAATGTATATCAAGCTTAACACTTCTCCTCTTGGGTAACCGTTTACACATGGAGAATTAAACAAACATACCTCAACGGGGGACATCACAAACCTAATATGGTGCTAACGTGCACTTACAATATTTATGGTAAGTGGTAACAAATTCAAGTGGGCCGACTTGAACCCACAGCCTTACCAAACCAAAACTCTTATACCATATTAAGTCAACAACTTATCAAAAAGTTTAATCTTTAGTACATGACTCAACAATATATGTCAAGCCTAACACCCTAAATATAACATTGGCCGATGCATTGGAAAAGCTATACGATTTGTTTCAAAATTGTCGATGCAAAGTTAATGTAATAGCCATGCATTGTTTAGAAAATAAAACTATACGATTTGATAGTTTTGGAGTTCTTATTTATATAAATGTGTCTATTTCAGATGGTCACAGATTGCGGCACGTCTCCCGGGAAGGACAGACAATGAGATCAAGAACTTCTGGAACTCAACAATAAAGAAAAGGTTGAAAAACAGCAATGCCAATATTTCAACATCCTCACCAAACAACAGCACTGATGATTCATCAGACCCCAGAGATAATAATAATAATAATAATCTACATGTTTTGGGAAGTACTGGAGGGTTGATGTTCTTGTCTATGGATGATCATCAAGAGCATGACAACATGAACATGTGCATGGATTCATCTTCCACATCATCATCATCATCCATGCAGCAGCAGCAGCAGCTTAGGAGTGGGAATAATGACCATTTTGGTAATTTCACTCCAGCAGCACTAGATAACAATTTTGACAAGAATGGTACTGCAGGGTGTTTATTCAATGTGCCCGCATGTCTATCACAAGTTGACATGGGAGGAGATATTGGAGGTTTTGGGGATTGTGGGATGATTCTTGAACCATACTTGATGGGGTTGGAAAATGACATTTCAGACCCTGGTTTAGGAAGTAGGGTCGTCACTGAAGATCTGGATGATAAAAATGCTTCTTCTGGTGATTACTTATTTGATAAGAAATCTGATAATAGTAATACCAACCACTTCAATAAGGATAGTAGTGGAAATATCAAAGTGGAGGATGTGGTTGGGTTTGGAGATCATTGGCAAGGAGAAAACTTAAGAATGGGAGAATGGGATTTGGAGGGCTTGTTTGCAAATGTCCCTTCCTTACCTTTCCTTGATTTCTAAGCTCAATATCCTCTCTCTCTCTCTCTGCCCATTATAGAACATTTTTAGAAGAAAATAAATTTTCAAGATATAGAGGAAATATTTTAAGGGTGAAGATGGAAAATTGTTTGATCAACGCGTTAGAAGCCATGGTAGCCAGTGCTACTATACAGGATGTTCGATGAACACGTTGAAGAAGATTTTGAGATGGGATTTTTTGGTCTGCAGGACATTGCTCAATCATTTTATGTGAATTCGATAAATGGATTGTTGGTGCAATAATCATACATGGAAAAGTGTATATGGAAGCACAAAAGAGGAAAAATAAAAATAAAGAGTAGTTGGTGATCATATTATAGTTTTTTTCCCGTACAATTGGAATAACAGTGAGGCCTGAGGGCTAGGGGAAGATTTTATAGTGGTGGAAAATAGTAAATATGTACATGCTCATCAATTAGAAAGATACAGCCTTCCATGCAAAGTGGAGGAACAATGAAGAAAAAATTGTTATTTATGGGGATCTCTCTCTCTAAAAATAATCCTTTTCTCTTTATTCTTAATTAAGGCATGATCTCCACTAATTAACTTGATGCCTAAGAACTAACTAACATATAATGGGCCACTAACATGCTGAAGACGAACTCCTCTTCGACCTAGGTATGTAACCGGATCATTCCCATGTGCCCTTTGGTTAGGAATATTCATGTAACTTAAATTTGTTTGCGCTCATTCGTTAGTCGTAGAAGAGTTCCAATAACTAAGCAACTTTGTAAATGACTTGCGTATTAGGACATCATCGAAAACAACTCTATTAGGACTTAGAAATAACCAGTCAGGTTAGTGCATAAACATGTTTTCATGGACTAAGCATGCGTTCTTGTTTTCTCGTCTGTTTAAAGCCTGCTGAAAAGGATTCAAAGTCTGCTGCCAGTTGACTTCGAAGATAAGAAGATTTCTAAGAAATTTCTATCTTTATCCTCCAAATAGACAGTTGACTTCGAATTTCGAAAAGCTTGCATGTGTCTTCATACGGGTCTACAAAAAACATTTTCCTGTTAAGGATAATAATTCAGAGAGGACATCTACATAGATTGCCTATGCCATTTTGAGTAAAACTGTCCATGCAATCAGTTTGCTTTAGTTTACTAACTCAAGTTGATGACTGTGAAAGAGCTCAACCAATGAGGTTCGACTTGAATAACTCTATACATTTAATGCATTCAAATTCAGATCAAAGTAGCTGAATCAGCACCCATTTTAATGGCTCCAAGATCTTTAGTATGTAAGGCTGCACTTAGAAGCATTGAAAAAGGTTAGGCCAAAAATTAATTGAAGAGCTCAAGCATTCACTTTAGATCTCTCTCCACAACAAATATTCAATATTCTTAGTTTTCTTTGTTTAGAGTTTGTAGACAATATAAAATTGTCTAATTAATTAAAACTCTGGACTCGGTCGGTTTACACAAAACCTCTCTAACTATATTTTTAATCCTTCTCTCCAAGGATTGTAATAAGGTTTCTTAAACAATTTATTTATAATAGTCCTAATAATAAACTCTAAACTAATTAGGAAACACAATACTAATTGACCACTAAATAATAAATAATAGAGACTTAAAAACAAATACTAATTTTAATTGGATTGTGCTTGGTTTAATAGTTAACATTGCCTCCCTTAAACCAAGCTCATTGGTCCATCGTTATCTCGAGCAATAATATTCAACGCAATCTTTACAGCTGCCAGTATTTCAAACACTTGAATTCGAACATCGATCTTCATCTTCACTCGCGATTGAGGACGACGAACTTTATACTTGATATACAACTTCTTGATTTGTTCTTCACGATCAAAATAATCTTTCATGTTAACTCATTCATCTTCAAACACACCGGTGTAGTTTTTAGCCGATTCAACAGATCCACCAATGCATGATCTAGAGAACTTTATACAATCTTCATTATCCACTTGAAGAAAATACCAATCTTCTTTGCCAATAAAATCTTGAAATTCATTGATTGAATAACCAAAACAATACTTCAACAACTCATCTTTGGTAGTACTTGAATTAGGACTAAAAAAAATTTCAATACCAAAAAAATCAATAAGAGTATAATTTTCAACGTTCTCAACAACCTTTAAAGCAACAAACTCAAAATCATGAGTCACCCCAAACAAATTCTTAAAATCATGAGCACCTCTTAACAACTTCCCTCGGTATTGTCGATTATTGACAACAAGGGTAGGCAATATGGTCACATCACCTTTTGAACCTTTTCCAATTTGAGCATCTTGTTCTTCTTTCAAGATAGGATTCTCAGAACCAGGCTCCTCATTGAACTTGTCCACATAAGTTCCTGCTTTCTTCTTTGCAGCACCATAAGCCTCTGTCCTCTGCTTCTGCTCACCAATTTCCACATTTTCAAGCATATCGGCCTCTTGATTAATGTCACCGCCAGCAAGTATACTCTAATCCTTTAGTGTTAAAACAATTGCTGCATTTCCAATCGATTCTTCCTTATTTGTGCCACCACATGTAACTTCAATTACAAACTCTTCCTCCTTCATATCACCACCAAATTCAAAACTTTCTTTTTCATCATTATTCTCTTCCAATTAATTTTCTTTTTGTCTTCCATCTATCATATCGTGTTTTCTCTTTTCAATTTCTTTTTCCTCATCAATCTTCTTCAAAATTTCTTTCATCTCCTCTATTTTCTTTAAATGCCTTCTTTGTTTCTCAACTGTAAATTTGTCTTCGAAATAATTCGTTGTCCAATATTCATTAGAAATAATTGGACCTACAAAGTATTTGAAATCACGCTCAAGTTTCTTCCATTCCTCATAATTTTTAAAAGTATGTTCTAGTTTTTCCCAAATCACTTGTAAAGATTCTGCACTTCTCAAACGCAACAAACCCCAAATTTCTCCATGTATAGAGTTTTGTAAAATCAACCAAACACGAAGCTCTTTCGCTATCGAAAGTGTCTTTAACTCCGAATTATCAAATTGCTCAAATACATCATACGACGATAAGTAACATTCTTTAAGATAATTTCTAATGTCAATACTCCAAGAATCATAATTATAAAGAACTAACTTGGGAAAACTCATCATTAATTATAAATCAAGCAACTAATTGACTCACCTTTAAATATAGCACATTCTCGCAAATAATCTCGCTTCAATAATTCTTCTATAAACTTTCTTCAACTCGTTATCAAACGAACTCACATCAATACTCTGTTGAGTCCTTGTTCAAGGGGTCGTCAACTAATAGCCAAAATTGCAAACTTGAATAACAATTTTCTCCACAGGACCAACAAAGCTCAAGCTTTGATTGAACTTCTCAATAACCAGGATCGAGCCTCAAGCTCTGATACCAAATGTAGACAGTATAAAATTGTCTAATTAATTAATTAAAACTCTGGACTCGATCGACTTACACAAAACCTCTCTAACTATATTTTTAATCCTCATCTCTAATAGTTGTAATAAGGTTTCTCAAACCATCTATTTATAATAGTCCTAATAATAAACTCTAAACTAATTAGGAAACACAATACTAATTAATTGACCACTAAATAATAAATAATATAAACTTAAAAACAAATAATAATTCTAGTTGGATTGTGCTTGGTTTAATAGTCAACAGAGTTAGTTCACACCAACTCCACATAGTTATTCTTTCCAAACTCTAAGTCCTTGAATAACCTCACTCATCACACACACACACATATTATTTCTTGTTCAAAGAACATTCCTCTCATAAACACCAGCTCATTTTTTTTTATTTTACATGATCTATTTGTAATCAAGCTAGGTATTGCACTCAAACTTTCCTTTTATGGAAACTTGACTTGGTGTATGCTTTATTCCTGTAACTTTTGGATGAAATAGTGCACTAGTTTAAAATCTGGGGATGACTACTTTGGTAGTGGAAATGACACCCTTTTGGTGTGAACCACTCTATATATATCCCATCCACTTTATATTTCTGTTGATGCAACTACTTAAGTGTGTTATTGTTCTCAATTAAAGTTTGATGATCCCATAGCAAACTTTGCAGATATGGCATATTGGCAATAGCTTGTGCTAGCTAGTTCTATACTTATCTATTTTATCATTCAACAATGTTTATACATCCATGTTTGCATCCATTTACAAAGTCTTCTTAGAGAACTCTGCCTATTGAAGCAACCTTGTTTTTCCTATTCTTTCCCATTAAAAAATGTGTGATTCTTAACTAAAAGAATATATGTGCTAGTTTGTTACGACGGAACAATAGCTAGGCATTCCATTCCATTTCATGCCATGCCATGTAAGGGAAAATTTTTGTGAACTTCACTTCCAAAAGATCGGTGATTATAACTTTTGACATGAAAAACATACATGTATTTTTTTAAAAAAAGTATTTCTCTCATCTTTCCGTCGGCTACATGGCCTTCGTTTTTAAAAAAATTAAGACATAAAAGTGTTATTTTATTACTAATGTATTACAAAAAATGACATTTTTCTTAAAAAAATTTAACTTTTAAATGGGGACTCTTTACTCGGAACGGAGGGAATATTTATCTAATTATCTTTATAAAAGCTCTTACCATAATGGTGTTAGTTGAATCGTTAACTTTTAAACCATTTGGTATAAAAAATTCAATTTGAAGACTCTTTTGGCTAGAACAATTATTTGTAAGACTTTTGTATATTTGATAATTTCTCAGAGCGATTTTTTGAAAATTTTCCCGGAAAAATATCCTCTCAAATGTTATATGAGCTTTGACAAATGACATATAGTCATATACATCTAATGTTCCTTACGGGTGAAATTTGGGTGGTCCTCTTTGATAAGTTTCTAACTGCTACAGTATCTTATGTTTTTTTAACCGAAAAAAAGTTACTTTTAGATACAAAAAGTTAGTTATACCATTAATAAACCAGACACCCGCTAAGCATAAGGAACATTTGAGCATTGCAATTTACAATTGAGCATCACGATGCACAACTTGAGCATCGGATACACAATTTAATCATCATGAGTCCAATTTGTGCATCAAGATTTTCTGCATTGCAGACCCAATTTGTGTATCGTGAATCCAATTTATGCATTGAGATTTTCTACATCGCGAATCCAATTTGTCATTTCTATTCCATAGCGATGCATCATAATTGAAAATTGATGCATCAAAATTCAAACTAATGTAATTTGCATCTCTTATGTCTTCTTCTTCATCCTTCTCGGCCTCCTTCTTATTCATCCACTTTCCTCTTCATCGTCCATTTCAGTATCATTCTTAATAAATCAAAAAAAAATTATTTACCTTTCGGGGGAACGCCCCCGAACCACCACGACGGAGCGCATGTGAGAACCCCGTTCCGAACTCTTCCCACTTAATGGAAAAGACGAGTGGGTTTCAAAACATTTGAACGCGTGGAATACGCCCGGTCTCGTTGTGAACCCTAAAAATATATATATACATAGTCGCCACCTCTATTTTAAGGTTAAACAGAGAAAAACCTGTAATTCTAGAAAAAAAAAAAATATATATATATATATATATATTATAGTACTCTTGCGTCTTATATAGCTATTAGAATTTATCAATAAATGAAGTAGATACCGTGGAAATGAACTACTAAAAATATAATTTTTTTAAAAAATTGACTTTCAAACGGGGCCTTTTTGCCCGGAACGGAGGGATTAATTAATAATTTGTATACGAAATTGCGGGCCTGAAAAAAACGGGCCGAACAAAAATTAAATTGATTAAGTTAATTACGATAACAGTTAAAAAGAAAAAAAACAAATATTTCAAATTACAAAACTTACGATTTTTTTTTAAAATTTTTTAATTTGTATATGAAATTACGGGTCGGAAAAAAATTAAATTGATTAAGTTAATTACGATAACAATTAAAAATAAAAAATACAAATACAAAAAAAAAAAAAAAAAAAAAATATATATATATATATATATATATATATATATATATATATATATATATATATATATATATATATATATATATAACATATACCAATATATAGCATGCATAATTATATATTTACAACATGCATAATTACTTTATTTGCATTCTATTTATTAATTATATTATATTAATATTTAATTTAACAAATTATAATAATAATATTATTATTTACATAGCATGTAGATTATAATATTCTACATTGTTTATATTAACGGAAAAGACGGTAAATTGGTACTTACCTCTTGTAGTGTGAATGTCTGACACAGTATATACGTTTAGGCTTTAGCCCACTAGGCGCTCGAAGATTCTGATTGTACTTCCCCTGTCCTTTCGAGAAAGGAAGTCTTTTTTTTTATATATACATTGTCTGAAGTCTGATATGTATATGTGTGAAGTCTGATTATGATATAGATGTGGATATGAATATACATTGCCTGAAGTCCGATATGTATATGTCTGAAGTCTGATTATGATATGGATATGGATATGAGTATGGATATGGATATGCTTGCCGGGGGCAAAGACTGGATCTTCTTCTTCGGCTTCTTCGGCATAGGAGACTTCGGGAAGGAAATGAGATGGATATGCGTTTGAAGGGTGCCTGTTAAGGCTTTGATGGGTGTGAAATGAGAGCCCAAGGCCTCTATTTATAGGTGAAAGACGGTCGATTAAACGACAACGTCTTAACATTTCAGTGCATAGTGCGCCAAGTGTAAGCCTAGGACGAAGACAACACAAAGAAACACGAGGCGACTGAAGAAAATGGTAGCGTTTAAGCTGCTTGGAGGAACAATGGGGCATGGAGCGGCTCCCAGTGATGGGGAGCGGCTCCATTGGGTTTTTAACGGCCATTTTCAAGTTTGATCAGGGCCTTTCAAGTTATATTATCATATATTATCATTTAATGTCCGTTAAGTCCAGTTGACTGAAACACTAACGGAAAGCTATTTTTATAAGTCCAATAATTTTATAAAATATATATTATCGTTAGGCAAAACACACCTTTGGGCCACTGTACTTTTTAAAAGGTTGCAATTAGGCCACTGAGACTTCAAAATTTTCGGGATGGCCACTGTACCGAAGTTATCTTGCACGTTAACCCCTTTTTTGGATGGACGTTAAGTTCGATGGTTAATTTTTGTTAAATGCCTATTTTGCCCATGTCATCATCTTCTCTGAAAAATCATACATATTCAAATAATTAATACAAATTTCCCACTTTGAAACCAACTTGGCAAATCTGAGGGAGTGTACCGTGAACAATAGCCAAATCTTAGTTCATCGAATTTCATCATTCAAACAAGCTTGAGAGTATTTTCGAGAGAGCCCATGGCGTCTTCTTCCCTAATGGTCTCTCAGACCCTAACCCTCCGAAACCCTAGATTCCTCTCTCCACGAACCACCACGAACCCTCCCGCACTTTCTCTCTCTCTATCCCTAGAACTACCCTTTCCCTCTCTCTCTCTAACCCCCCCAAATCTAGGGGTTTCGCCTCTTCCACACCAAATTCACCCAACCCTATCCGTATCCATTCTCCGCTCCCCGACTCAACTTGCACAATCGCAACAATCGTAGCAATCACCATAACGGTGTCCAAATTGCTGGCCCACAAACTATCCAATTTCACCGACAAGTTGAAATCGATTTGTTCGAACCCTAGTCCCGACGAGCTCCTCGCAATTAATAATATCCAGGATACGGTTATGTGCACAGGGTCCGTTGTTTTTGCCAAAATTGATTCGCGAATGAACACGCCTGGTTGACGGTTGGGCGGCCGAATGCACAAGTGGCTTAAAATATACGGTGGGGTTTTGATGCTTAGGGTTTTGCTAAGTTGGGAAGCATATACAAGTGGCGAAATCGGGCGCGACTGCTGTTTCAGATTCAGTCAGAGCGGCAGTGAAATTGTGGAAGGGTGGTGGTCTATTGAGGAGTCATAGAGGGAATTGAAATTTTGAGAATGGGTAATGGAGGGTGGAATCATCATGGTGAGGGAAGGAGCAAAGCGGGACATTTGATTCTTGTGAAGCGAGATTGAGGTTTCTTTCGATATTGCAAGGCATTCTCTCCGAAAATCCAGATCTGGGTTGCTATGAAAATCCAGATCTGTAAAACCCAGATCTGCTACAGTTAGCTATGAAAATCCAAATCTTGGTTGCTATGAAAATCCGGATTTACAGTTAGCTACAAAGAATAGAGAGAAAGGTCGATCACAATCTTAATCCAACTACTTTTTGAATCTGGGATTTTTTTAAGAAGGAATTTGAAGAACACGGTGTGCTAGCATGTTGCTATGGCTGAGAGGATGAAGATGAAGAGGGATGAAGATGAACATAGGGGCAAAATAGGCATTTAACATAACTTAACGTCCAAACTTAACGTACATCCAAAAAAGGGGTTAACGTGCAAGATAACTTCGGTATAGTGGCTATCCCGAAAATTTTGAAGTCTCAGAGGCCTAATTGCAACATTTTAAAAAGTACAGTGGCCCAAAGGTGTGTTTTGCCTTATCGTTATTATAGGACATTATATCGTAGGGGTACGAACGGAAAGTCATATTTATAAGTTTTATGTTTATCATTTAACTCCCGTTAAGTCTAATTAACTGAAACACTAACGAAAAGTCATATTTATAAGTCCAATAATTTTATAAAATATATATTATCATTATTATAGGACATTATATCGTAGGGGTACGAAATTGAGGTGTCTGCAGCACACCTCGCCTGTTTCGTTGTTCCAACAATTGTATTTTTGAAAATTGAAGAAGAACATGTTGGAGCTATAAGATGATACGCTTGAAGTATGGAAGGAGACGAACTAACTTGACACTCATAATGAGAGGGAAGAATTTCTTTTTTAACCAACGTACTAATTGGGGGCGACACAATTGATCATGTACTTTGTATAAGACTAATTTAACAAATGTACTATATTTTAAAGGTAAATGACATCAATTACCTAACGACCGTCTGCAAGCCATCAAAAGGCGATGACGTGGACACATTCGTGGCTGTTTGGAGATATTCAGCACTCATAGGAATTGTCAAGAGAGAGTAAGAGAGGGGGGACCGTCCAGAGAAGGTTATGATTGAAGCAGTGATTGAGAGAAATCGGAGTAGAGAAAAGGCTGAAGATCAATCACTTGAAGATGGGTGAAGAGAAGATCACGCGGTGATGGTGATTTGGAAGCCTGACGATAGAGGGAAGAGAAGGGGTGTGTCCGAATTTTGGAGAGTGAGCTTGGAGATAGAGCCACACTAGAGCAGGGGACCGACATGAGTCTCGCCGGACTGCTTGATGTCAAAATTGGAGAAGCTTGGTCTCACTTCACCGGTGATGGAGGGAAAGAGATCGAATGGATCTGGACCCAAGTTTCGGGGAGAGAAGAAACCCGATCTGGGTTTGCAGGATGTGTTAAAAACGACAACCGGCTGAGCCGCTATGGAGTTAGGCTCCGACACTGTGAAAAGGAAGGAGGCCAACTGTGGAGTTGGTCTTGAAGTGAGATGGAGAGAGGAAGAGGGAAGATGGTTGGACTGAGATGGTTGAAGTCTAGCAATGTGAGAGAGAACTAGGAGCAGAGAAAAGGGCATATAATTAGCTGCCTTGGCGTATTGAAGTCATAGCTGCTTCTGGCCGGAACGAAGAAAGAGCTGGAGCGACGCTGTTAGATGAATCTGGGTGGAGACGGAGCATAGGTAGATATGAGAAAGGGGAGTAGGGGTGGTGATTGGATCTGACCGGGCTGTTGAAGGATGCTGTTGGGTTTGTAGATGGGAAGGCTGCACTGGAGTTGGTGATGATGCAATGGGAAGGAGCAGTCTGGAAAATTGACGGACTGGGGAGATAGAGAGATTGGAGTTGGTGTCGGCAATGGAGATTCACCAGAGAAGAGAAGAAATGAGATCTGAGATGGGTGTTTCCTCAGTTTATAGATGAGATGGATGTCGAACCACCACCATTAATGATGGTGGCCGTAAGTGAAGGCGGAGATGGTGAGAAACGATCAAAGTATAAGCAATGAAAATTTAAACTTGCTCTGATAGCCACGTCAGTAGAATCCAGCCCTTGATAGCCACGTCAGCAGAATCCAGCCTTTGATAGCCACGTCAGCGAGTTGTTAACGAAGTTAGACATAACCTTAACGAATTTTATCACATTTCGTATAAATTGTTTGTCTGTTTCATACATTTTGTTTCAAATTTTAATACATTAGTTAAATTTGTCTTATACAAACTACATGGTCAATTCTGTCACTACCATATTGTACGTTGGTTAAAAAAGCATTTTTCCCTAATGCGTGGGCATTATAAAATTATCTTTTACCTATTAAAAAAATATATAATCTATATTATAATTAAGCTCAGTGTTTCTGAAAAGTTAACTACTGGCCAAGATTCATTTTTACAAAATATAACTACTGGCTACGGTTAATTCTTTCTAAAAAGTTAACCATTAGCCAAGATATTGCTAGATTTTGTGAATCCCAGTAATAATATATGAGATATATAACTTAATTCTTACGTTTGTCTTTCTATACTATGTATCATTTTCCTTATATTCTTTGTATCCTTTAAAATCGTGTAACTATAATTTACCCCCACTCAAAAAAATCATTTAACAGATTCTCAAAAAAGGGGTATTGAGACGGACCAAACTTTTTTAAAGTACGAACATGCTTCTTGCTATTGATTGATATTATTGTTGCAATTGTTATTATTATTATTATTTACTATTACTCTTTTTGTTTCGGACAAAGAGTGTCTTTTTAAAAGTCAAACTTTTTAAAAAATATTTTTAATAATCAAGTTGCAATAAAATAACAATTTTATGAAATAGTGGATTGTTTACCTGAAACGGAGGGAGTATTATCTAATGCCGTTATTATTGTGTTAACTATATCGTTGGTAGTATTATTGCTCCATTATTATTATATTAATATTATTATTCATATTGTCTTACGCCATTATTACTTCACTAGGCGAGACTATTAGTGCACAAAATTTTAGTTGACTATAGATTGATTATATATTTGCATGTCTAAACGCCAAAAAAATACTCCTTCCGATCCTAAATAATCGTCCTAGTTTATCCAGCGCACAGTTTAAGAAAAAATAATTAACTTGATTATTTATATTGGTTTAATGTGTAGTTTTTTTTAAAGCTCATGTGTATGTGACCCATAATTAAAGTATAGTAAAAAAGTAAGGATAAAGTGGTAAAAATTATGTTAAAAAAAGTAAGTTTCAAACTGGACAATTATTTTGAAATGAACGAAAAAAGAAAAAAGAAAGAAGGATGATAATTTATGGACGGAGGGATTAATCATTTGGGCAAGTCCAATGGTGGTACTTGCTTATAGATATCAAAACGAAATTTGATACCTATTGGTTATTATTCATGAGTATCAAATGATCATCTCTAATCATAGGTATCAAAATGAAGGGTATTAAAATTAGGTGAGGTACTAAGGGATGTATCAAATTTAGTACCTTCTCTAATACCATACCTAATTTTAATACCTTTTATTTTAACTATTGAAAAACATAATAATTTATATAAATATCAAAATTTAATTTTGACCCCTATCATTGGATTTGTCATATCCGATACTATTACCCTTGTTTAGTTTTACAAAGGGGACTGCGCCAGTAATTTATCTCTTACTTTACGAACTGCCAAGTTTGAGATTGGGCCAGTTTAAGTGGAAGCCCATAAAAAAGCTTCACTGCCAAGTCATAAAAATAAAGTGGTTCCAATAGTTATCTTGAAAATTGCAATAAAAAGAAAGATGTGATCAGTCGGTCCCCCTCACTTCCCAATTCCCATCACTTTACAAGAATCAGAAACATCATTTCAAAAGTTTTAACGGCACATCTGGAATCCATGTGATTCTTCTGCCCATCTCCACTCAAAAATTCTAATTTGGGATAGTTTTAAGCTTTTAGACCACTCCTACGTCACCCCCCAAATCTTTGATTTGGGGGTTTGGTCACCAATTTTCTCTTCTACCCGACCTCAAATCCAATATTAAATTTGGGGTTTTCTGCAGTGTTACCTCAAATTTGGGGGACCATTGTAACATAACTCCAAATTTAGTATTGGTGGGATCTATGTCATTAAATTAATTTTTAATAATTATATAATTGTTAAAATTATTTATATTATATAATATTTTTTATTTAAATGTATTAAAAATTAATAAATACCTAATATTAGATAATATAAATAAATAATAATATTATGCATTTTAAATTATTGAACATTATTAATTCAATAATTTTATAACATTTTTTTCTATTGTTTGTAGATTTCGTTTACAAATAAATAAATAAATATATTATTATTATACTAATTATAGAACACCAATTTCACATTTAAACTAAAAAAATGCATACATATTAAAAGGGATTGTTATATTTTGTATTGATTGTAATATTTTTTTATGGTATTTTCAAGTACTTATATGTTTATTAAATTATATTTCTTCAATTTAGTTTAAAAAATTACTAATTTTTAAATATTATTAATGACATAAATATAACTATTAAATATACTAAAATTATTAATTGTGTAATCTTAATAATTATTATTTAAAAGGTTAATAGCAAATTAATATACATGTTGATAAATAAAGTAAAAGAAAAAAATATAATATGCTAAGGAATATTCTATTTGGGGTTGGGGGTTGGAGTTGCAATAGAGTTTGATGTTGAAATGGACCAAATTTTGGGTAAAATCTGACCAAATTTAAGGTTCCTTGTTAGAGATGACCTTATCATCAATTGTGAACAATTTCAACATAATTTATTATTCTAAATCCAACCATTCGCACCAAATTTTACACCAAAAGTAATAGTCCCTTCATCCCAAAATTATCGTTTTGTTTTCTTTTTTAGGACAACACTTTTACCACTTTATCCTTACTTTTTCATCTTATTTTAATTATGAGTCACATACACATAAATTTTAAAGTAAACTATACATCAAACTAATATTAATAATTCAGTTTAATTTGTTTTCTTTTCTTAAACCGTACGTCAATTCAACTCAGACGATAATTTTGGGACGGAGGGAGTATTCCTTTACATATTCTATTTTGATTTTCTACTAACCTTTTAAATTGTAACTATTAAAATTACACAATTAATAATGTTATTATGTTTAATAAGTTTATTTTTATAACAATATTTACAATTAATTATATATAAAAATAAGTAATTTAATATTCACTCCGTTCCAGCAAAGAGACCACTATTCTATTTTGAGATGTTTCATTTAAAGAGTCCACTTTTAAAAATTAGGGTATAAAAATGTCATTTATTACTAACGGACTACTAAAAGTGTTTTTTTTTTATTTTTAAAATTGATATTCAAACATGAACTCTTTGTCCGAAACAGAGGGAATATATTTTAAAGTACTAACCTTTTAAATTGTATGTCTTTAAGTTGAATTAATGTCATTTTTATTTTTAAGTTGTAAGTCTTCTATATTTTCAAGTTGCAAGTATTTTTTAGTTTTAAGTTGAATGTCATTTTTAAACTTAAATATGAGATTGTGTTTTTTTGAATAATTTAGTATAATAAGTTATTTATTGATAATAAATACAAAATAATTACATAATAACCAATTTATTACAATTTATTGAATTTATATTGTTTAATACTTTAAAATAAATCACATTATTAATATTTATTACATATCTATAATATCTATTATTAGTTATTATTCAATTAAAATATTTTTACATTAATAATATCATATTATTAATTTTTTTTGCATTTATAAACTATTTTTTATTTTTAAAACAAGTAGGTCCCATCACCGGCCCCTATTTAGGGTGAATAGTATTACCCCCAAATTTGTGACACTACTATTCATCACACCAAATTGGGGGGGGGGGATTTGGGAGCACCAGTTGGAGATTCTCAAAAGCTTCTTATGTTTTGGTTTCATATACTCTCTCGGTCTCTTTTTGTAAGCAATTGTTTTATTTGACTACACAAAAAAATAACTAACGCTATTATAAATATTACTATATTAGTATAATACTATATTAGTATAATACTAAATTATTATTATGTTTGATAATTTATACGGATTAAGGAAAACAATGATATTGATTTTTAATATTGATATAATGTGTAACTACTTTTAAAGTTCATATACATGTGACGCATGGTCTGATCTTTTATCCCACAATTGTCACACTGTTGTGAATAAAACTAAAGCACAAGATAACTGGAATTAATATTTTATTTACTGCTTCTAAGAATCAACAGAAGGCTTGTATATATAAGCCTTTACAAGAAAAGGATAAGAACAAAAAATAATATCCCACTTTTAACTCTAACTAACAAGAGGATAAAGGACTAGACTAAATCAACCTAAAGCGGTTCCTTTTAATAGGATTATTTAACATCACGAACAAACAAACCGATAGCTAACATATCCTCCCTAAACTATTGCACTAGTGCAATCTATTTATAGCGTATACCGAGCAACATTCCCATCAGCCTCGTCGGGCCTCGCAGCCTTCTCAAACATCTCTAATTTCAATGGTTTTGTTATTATGCAATTTGATCTTGTGAATTGCAGTGAACTAGCTTCAAAGTCCCATCATTTGCCAAGTCACGAAGGAAATGAAAACGAACCTCAATATGCTTGCTCCTTTCATGAAAAACTGGATTCCTTGATAACTTTATGGTTGAACAATTGTCACAAAACACAGTAGTACTTCCTTCTTTGAAAGCATGATCGAGGTTTTCAAGGATTCTCCAGGTATCCAAACTAGTTGACAAATGACAACCAGCGAATGAACTCAGCCGGTTGTGGATAAAGCTACCACAAGTTGCTTTTTAGATGCCCACGAGACGCTCCTGTACCCAACATAAATACATATCCAGGAAGTGCTTCTTCGGTCATCCAGATTCAGAATGGCGTAGTCGCTATCGGTGTATGCTACTAGTTTCTCACTTTTTTTTATAAAAATCCCAAGATCAGTCGTGCCAACTAGATATCGAAGTACTCTTTTTTACCACTTGCATATGCAACTCGTTGGACTGCTTCATGAAGCGACTAATCGGACTTAGCACATACATAAGGTGGTAGTAGCTAAATACATCGAGCGACCAACAATTTGTTTATACAAAGTAGCATCAACTTTCACCCCTCCTTCTAGGGGTGTAAGTGGTTCGGTTTGGTTTGGTTTATGCCAAAACCACAAACCGAACCGCCTTCCAGTGGTTCCAAAAATCTCAAACCGAACCGAACCGAGTAAGACTTGGAACCGAACCGAACCGAACCACTCGGTTTGGTTTGGTTTGGTTCGGTTTTGTGGTTTATATAAATTATTTTTTATGAAATTAACCAACATTAAAAATAACAATGAAAATAAGATTTTAATTTGGAATTAACATTAAAATTAGGAAATAACCTACTAACAACAAATTATCATAACAAATTCTAAAATAAACACAAACAATGGAAGAAATAATAGTTCTCTAACAATCAAGATTTTGTTTGGTTTAATATCCGTATATATATATATATATATATATGAATAAATCAAAGGTTCAAAATAGTTAATAAATGTAATATAATATATATTATATAATAAATAAATAAAAATATATAGGTGGTTTGGTTCGGTTCGATACCAAAAACCGTGAACCGAACCGAACCGTGTAGTTTTCAATTTTTAAACCGAAACCGAACCATCTTCGACCAAAACCGAACCAAACCAGGCGGTTTGGTTCGGTTTTGATTCCGTGGTTTGGTGGTTCCGATTTACACCCCTACCTCCTTCATCCTTTTTAGTTTGCCCGAACCAGATGCCTGTGCACAATGATTCTTAGAGGATTACTAGAGGACGCCCCATTCCAAATCGTTCCAACACCTCCCTTGCATATTTCTTTTGAAAAATATGAATCCCTACATCATTCTGAATCACTTCCACTCCAAGAAAATAATGCAATTTACCTAGGTCTGACATATCAAACTCTCTCTCCATGGACTCCTTTAATTGCTTAAACAAATTTTCATCATTACCGGTATAAATCAAGTCATCAACATAAAGACTAACTATGAGAATCTTACCTCCACTGTTTTGTTTTACAAACAAGGTATGTTCGTAGGGACACCTCTCGAAACCTTCTTTGATAAAATAGGCTTCAATACGGTTGTACCAAGCTCTCGAGGCCTGTTTGAGACCGTATATGGCCTTCTTCTCAGCCTTATACTTTGGACTTTGATTCCTCTCCTTCCTTTACATAGCCCGGTGGTTGGTTAACAAAGACAACCTCATTTAGTTCCCGTGCAGAATGCACTTTTTACATCAAGCCGATATATGCACCAGCCTTTTGAGATGCTAGAGCAATTACCATACGAATGGTGTCCCACCTAGCTACCTGGAGCAAAAACTTCAAGTAATCAACCCCGTCATCTTGCTGCAAATACCCTTTTGCTATAAGTATGGCTTTGTACTTCTCCACATCTCCATTTTCATTGAACTTTGTCTTAAAACCCCATTTCACTCCAATTGATTTAGCTCCAAATGTAACTCGATTAATTCCTGTGCTATTTCTTTCAATTGCCTCCATTTCTTTGTCCATAGCAATCTTCCATTTGTTACTTTGAATAGCATCTTCAAACGTGGTGGGTCGAGGCCGAGGTGAACAACACATAGTTTCAAGTTCTTCTTCCTCGACAACCCTTCTCCAATCTCGTAATCTCTTAACCATGTTGGTGGCCCGCGAGTCCTCTCGACTCCTCTAACTTCTACATTATTATCTTCTCCCTTCTTAAATCATTTGTGGCTTCACTTTCATCTTACGCTTCGTCATCACTTTGAATAAACTTCGTTGCTTCCTCCATCACTTCCTCCTTCATTTTCTCCTTCACTTTGTTATCCCAGCCTAAAATGTCCGCTTTATCTCTTCGGACTCCTCCCCAATCCCAAGATTTATCTTCTTCAAAAAATCACATCCTTGCCGATGACAATGCGTTTGTTGTAGGATCGTAGAGACGATATGCCTTGGACTGCGTCACTCATCCCCAACATCACACCTTGAAGACTTTTGTCGTCAAGTTTCTTTCTTTAGCATTCATGCATGACGTGAGCAACACAACCAAACACTTTGAAGTAGTGTACCGACGGTTTGATCTCACTCCATGCCTCCTCGTGGGGTCACTTCTTCACCGCCCAAGTGGGACTTGGTGTTGAGCACATGAATGGTCCATTTTTGCCGGGCCAAAAATATTTTGGAACATTCTTCTCACGATAACATGCATCGCACCATGTTCATGATGGTGCGGTTCTTTCTTTCCTCCACTCCATTTTGTTGGGGAGTAAAAGATCTTTGTTAGTTGTCTCTTGATTCCATGTGAGCAACGAGAATGATTTGAACTCATCGGAGGTGAACTCACCCCCTCATTTGTGCGTAAGCAACTGAATAAATCGTAGTTCTTGTTTCATTCTCTACCATACTCTTAAACATCTTAAATGCGATTAAAGCTTGAGACTTCTCGAGATAAAAAATATACCCAACTCTTTCTACTATAATCATCTATGAATGTAATCGAGATACCTTTTTCCCTTTGTTTGATGTAGGTGTGATTGGTCCGGATGTCGGAGTGCACCAATTGAAGTCGATGTGTGTCTCTCCACAAACTTTTCTTGAGAATAGACTTCTGTGTTGTTTGCCTATGATGCGGTCCTTGCACAACGCTAGGTGTCTTTATTTACAGCCCAGCTACCATTTTCTTATTATGAAGAGTTCTCAACCCATTAAAGTTGAGATGACCGTAACGGACAATGCAGAGATAGATTTCATCTTACGTAGCGACTTTAAAGCGGGTTGGAACATTTGGCACCATATTCGCAAGAATTACGAACATTCTATTTCTTTGTCATTTGTGATCGCGGCGATCCCTTCTTTCTTTGAGTGATAATAGCAACGACATTCTCCATCTTGGACTAACACAACAATCCCAAAGTCCGATAATTGTCCGATGCTAAGCAAGTTATTCTTTAACTTCGAGGAATATAATAAACATTAGTGAATACTAGAGTAGTTCCATTAACTTGTAATTTAATGTTACCTTTTTCCGACCACTACCATTCGAGAATTATTCCCAAGCTTGTTTATCTTTGCTTTTCCTATCGTTGAGGTTTGTGAACCATTCCTTGTTGCCTGTCATATGATTGCTGCACCCTGAATCGAGAAACCAAACTCCATCCCTTTCTGCATCGTTGTCCTCAACGTACGACATTAAAAGCATTTCTTCAAACTCATCCAATTCTGCATAGTGGGCATTTTTCTCCGAGTTTGGACATTCATATTGAAAATGCCCAAGATTATGACAGTTGTAGCACTCAATTAATGCCTTGTTGAGCTGCGTTCTTCCTCGACCCCTTCCTTTACCTCTAAAGGTTCATCTTCCTCTTCCTCGACCTCTTGCACCATAATGTGGGTCGTCTCTCACTACAGATCTCCCATCGTAGTCACCTTGACACTTGCTCTTCTCCCCACTATGACCTTGCATACGCAGTTCATGGATAAGTAGATCGCTTTGGAGCTCATCTTGTCATGGTGTTGTAGTCATTTGATTCTTCAATAGGCATTTACAACATAATTATACTTGTCAGTCATGCTCCTTAATATCTTTGACATTATCTCCCATTGCTCTATGTTGTGCCCATACGTTTTCATTTTATTTGCAATCGCCAAAGTCTGAGAGAAATATGCATCCACCGTCTCTCCCTTTTTCATTCCGGTCACTTCAAACTCCCTTCTGATTGCCTGTAAATGAGCCCTTTTGACTCTGCTGGTTCCCTGATATTTCTGATGCATCGAGTCCCAAATTGCCTTTGCTGTATCTCGATTGAGAATTGTGTCCATAATAGTTCTATCAATGGCCTGAAACAACACATTCTTTACCTTAAAGTCCTTCAACGTTGCTTCTTCGATGGTCTTCCTCCTCGCTCGTTGTTGGGTTTGTACCTATTGGCACAGCTTGGTATGCCTTCATTACCACTCCCAAGATTTTGACCGCAACAAGTTCTCCATTAACATTGCCCAATGATCATAGTAACCATCAAATTTTGGAATAGATGGCTGAACATAATTGTTGTTTTCTGTTGCCATTGATATCTCTCACTCTCGGTGTTTACTTATCAGAATCCTTACTCACTCTAATCAAGCGCTTGTTAGTGGCTCTGATACCAAAATTGTTGTGAATAAAACTAAAGCACAAGATAACTGGAATTAATATTTTATTCACTGCTTCTAAGAATCAACAGAAGGCTTGTATATATAAGCCTTTACAAGAAAAGGATAAGAACAAAAAATAATATCCCACTTTTAACTCTAACTAACAAGAGGATAAAGGACTAGACTAAATCAACCTAAAGCAGTTCCCTTTTAATAGGGATTATTTAACATCACGAACAAACAAACTGATAGCTAACACACACTATGTGTTCCATTGAATCTTAACCCTACTCTTATTCTTGTTATTTTATTTGGTCTTTTTTTACAGGGCACGTGTGCGGCTAAGATTTATTGAGATACAGAGTATGATAGAAGATTTCAAGTCATTAATATGTGGTTGGTGGCAATAAAGTTACTCGCTTCATTCCTAAACTATTGTCACTTTTTTTTTTATTTTTCTGTTTCGAAAATATTATCATGTTTCTAAACTTTTTTTAAAAAATATTTTTATTACTTTATCCTTATTTTTTTCTTTTTTTAATTTAATTATCTTACATGCACAAAGGCTTTATAAGGAATCATTTATTATATTAATATTTATAATAGAGTCAGTTAATTTTTCTTAATTTTTACGTCCAGTCAAACATCACAATTATTTAAGAAAGAGTTTTCTCAGATTTGGAGTACTCTATATGGTGTTGAGGTGGGTGTTTTGGAGTACCTATATGCTGGGGCGGATAGATGTATTAGACCGAAGGGGAAAGTGCACTCGCTCAACTTATTTTTTTTACTTTTTACCCTACAACCCGACGTCATTTATGGAGGTGACATCACCCAATTCCCACCCCCCCCCCAAACCCAAACCATCGGTTAGTTCGCACACGAGTTTGAGGTTTTGCTTTGGAGGGAATATTGAGATTTTTTAGCAAAAATTGGTAGAAATTGGAACTGGTTCATTAGGGGGGGGGGAGAGGGGGTGCACCGAGTGCTTCTAGTGCTCTATTTGTTAGTACTCAACATTCTATTTTCATAACTGTAATATCCCAATTATTTTAATTAAGAATATTAATTTGTGTTAATTAAAATTTATTTTTTGTTTTAAACCTATTTAGTAATGAATTAAATTGGGTCGAGCTAGGCTCATTTATTTTTGTTTTTGACCTATTTAGTAATTAATTGAATTTGGTCGGGTTAGGCCCACATTGGACTAAGACTTTAATAATAATTCCCTATTAAGTTTACTTAATTTATTTCAGTTAAATCACATTAGGTTTTGGTTAGGATTGAAAACTTAGTAGTGTTTTATATAAATAGGATACTGAGAGAAGAGAAAACCTTTACCACACAATAAAAACCTTAGTGTGGCCGTGTTCTAAAGAAAGCAGAACGAGAGCAGTTCTTTCTTTTTCGGAGAAAAACATTGGTAAGTCTTCATCATTGTCTTCCTTGGTGGTTGGGGTTAATAGTATTGATTGTAAAAGAAGAAGAAATTTTAACAATTGATTGTTTAACTGTTTGTTTTAATAATTGATTGTTTAATTGATTGATTGAAGAAAAATAATAATAATAAAATAGATGAAAAGTATAGGTTTGTACGTGTGTGTGTTTTGTGTGCGTGGTGTGTGTGTGTGTGTCAGTGAGGGTAAAATTATATTTTATATACATTATATGTACAAGTAATAAAACCATGAATGTTGGGAGTATTTTGTGTGTGTGTGTGTGTGCGTTTTGCTTTTAAAAAATAAAAAATAAAATAACAATCATAATCATAATATAGTTGTAACAGTAAGTATATTTTTTTATAAACAATATATTTCTTTCATTGCTACTTCTAATTTACTTTACTTAGACTTCATAAAAGATGTTAGGTATATATTTAGTATATAGTTATTTTAAGTAGTGGTTATGAATTAGAATTAACGTTAGGAGTTAATTATGATCAAATTAATATTAGTTAGTAATTTTGTTTAGTTTGAAAATTTTAGAATTGAGCAAGCGAGCTTAGGACGATCGTACGTGTTGCGGATTAATTTTGCTAAGCATATCGAGGTAAATGATTACGTTTCTTTTAGGTTCCTTGCAAAAGTATAAAAATACTTTTAATGTTAGGCTTCCGCTAATTCTTGAAAATTCGTTCTTTCAATTGTCATGCCAGACTTGTGTCGGTAGTTGTTTTGACTCCCTCGGTTGAATATCTTCATTATGATTTCGTTATTGCAATTTTCGTGCTTAAACTTGTCTGCATGAAATACTTTTTATTATCGAAAAATCTATGTCGTATTTGTCAACTTATCAGCTTACTCATTTGTAATAAAAATAATGATATACAAGAATTGTTTGATAGTGGTACATTTATAGTATCATCTATATTTTAAAAATAATTATGATCACTAAGTATGAAAAACCCGTCACGTGGATTACGTGACAAACAATGAAATAAATTAAGTTTCACCACTTGGCCCGTGAGTGCGGTAATCCGGATATACATTAATATTGTACCCTTCGGGGGATTTGTGTACCCTACGGGGGATTTGGTTCTTGGTCAATAGACTCTTACGTGATCTTAATAAATATTTTTGATCTTCGGTTATTACTAGCTGGTATGGGACAGTCAGTAATGAAAAACTTATTTAATCCATATTTTGTTTTGTTTGAACTCTCCGTTAAAAAAAAAAAGATTTTTAAATCTTTCGTTAACTATCTTTTGAATTTGCGAGTTATCAAATGTCTAAATTTTGTTCTACATACATCATGATTATTCTTTGAGTCACCCCTCCTTAGAAACCGAAGGGGCGACGTATGATCTTACTGAATTTTGTTCGCTCACCCTTCACATCACTCTTCTTCCAGGTCGGTATTAAGGACTAAGCTTGAAGTAGAGGATACCGATTAAGAAAATTCAAGATTTTAGGACGTACTTAGATATTTTGGAAGTTAATAGAGACGTAGCTATTTAGTAGACATTTGTTTCGTAATTTATTTTGGATGATTGTATTTTAAATTGAAGACTTTTGTAATTCTAGTTCGGATGGCGTTTCAATTTAATTAATCTTTATTTAAGTTTGAATTTGTAGTGACCTGGCCAGATGTGGGCCCATGTAGTGGGACCCAAGTTTGGGGCGTTACAGATTGGTATCAGAGCCAGGTTTTAGATCCGATTAGTCTTAGCATTAGAATGGAAGAAGTAGGAGATGACGAGAGAATAGGATTATGATTTTGTATGCCCTTGGCTACTCAGTAGCAATAAGTTTTGATAATAGCTAATTAAGTTATGATCTAACAAATTATTAAGGAAATGATTATTTCGTTAAAAAAAAACTGATGTACTTCTGTTCACTTGTAGGAATGGTGCGTAAAACAATGGCTCAAAAGTCTGTTGCTTCGCCTCTGAAAGTTACCGAGAGAATGTTAGCTAGGACACACCATAAGCTAATTGAAGCAAAGAGGATCAATAAAAAGTTGAGAGAAAAGAAAAGAGAGCTAGAGACTCAACTACGAAGATAAACACAAGTGTTAAAGGATGTCATGTACACTTTGCATAAGCCTCATGATGATATCACGGAGTCTAAGGCACACAATTGCGAGATGTACCTCAGACTCAGTGAGACACATCGAAGTTTTGAGGAGGCGTGGGACGCATTCCAAATGGCCATAGATAATGGTCCAAACATATAAGAGGATCCAGGCTCCGAGGAAAGAGCTGAAAATGAAGACATCGTCGACATAGAAGTTGATGCGAACTCTGTGGCTCACGTGGGGGTGCAGGCTAGCAGTAATGTCGGTCAGAATAATGATGATTCTGATCCAATTGAAGAGGAAGATGCGTCCGAGTCAAGGAAACTAGATAGGATAACACTCCTGCATTAGTATTTAATTTTGTTTATGGTCATCATAGTTGTTAGGTTTGTTTAGACGGGTTCTTGTTTTTCTTTTAGTCATAAAACATGGAATACACTAAGTGTGTCCAAATTTTGAGATGTGGGTTGAATTTTTTTTTATACTTAATAAATTTTGGCAAATTATTTTTGAAAACATTGACGTTTTCCTTTCAACTATATTTTGTATTTGATATTGGTTTCAAGAGCATAAGATTATGAGAACAACTTTAGGAAGGAATCCGATATTACATAACAAGTGTATAGATTGTCTCCGGTTATGTCCTGTCAGTTAGCAATCACATCTTAGTATGATGAAAATTTTAGACACCATTTGACACTTCCTCGTTTTTGTATCAGTATAATATGGCACGTAGAGGAGGACGTACCACTAACCGAGGCCGTGGTCGTGTGAGAACCCAAACCCCATTTCATGTTTGACATCATCAAAACATGTTTACAATATGTCTTGACATATTTGAGACTTCATTTCATTCATATCTTGCTTGATTTGAATTGTTTAAGGCCTTAAGAGAGTAATGGTCTTCCATGCGTTGCATGCCTTGTTGTTGTTGTTTCGGGTGTTCGTATTAACGTGTTAGCACCTTAATAAGTCTCATGAGAGTCTTAGCACCTTGCATTATGACTTAGAATGTTCATCTTAGTTGTTTCATGCTTGGTTGGGAGTTTAGAAGCTTCGTTGCTTCGTTTGTGTTTTGTAGTTTGTCATCATTACTTGTATTGCCTTCATTTCGTCTCGGGAAAAGTTCGGTTGAGTTCTAGGCCTTGAATACAAGCCATAACCATGACTAAACAAGCCTAATACATGTTCATTCTATCCTAGATTAAGTTGGGATTGATTCGTGTTTGATTCGTTGGCCAATTGTCGAGTGGTTCCAGCCATGTTTTAGCTTGATTCGGATGTGTTTCGGGTGTGTTTCCGACTTGTTTTGGGCTTGGTTACACCTTAGGATTGTTGCCTTTGAGTTTGGACATGTTTAGGACATGTTTAGGACAAGTTTAGGGTCAGAGCCTCGCGGTCGCATTGCATTTTTTGGCCTTGGCTCGCATGAGATGCTGAGAGCAAGTGAAAAATGCATAAATATGGAAAGGCACCCTTGCGGTCGCATGGGTCAAAAAGGATGCGATCGCATCCTCTAGAATTCAGCTTTTGGACTTTTCTTGAATGTTTTGGTTAAAGACTCTTGCACCCTTGCCCCTTGGCCGACCTAAGTGAGTCTCAGCCACCTTTGTTGGCTTGTTTACAACCCTTTTGAGCCCTTGATCATTTGCTTATCAATGGCTCACATGCCTTGGCCAATGAGAGGCCATTTAACATCCATCACATGGATTGGGGTCTTCTAGGGAGGTATATAAGTCATTTATTCAGTCTTCAGCCATTGTTGATCATTAAACAAGCTGAACTTCAGGGAC
Source organism: Codonopsis lanceolata (assembly GCA_013146195.2). Lineage (NCBI taxonomy): Eukaryota > Viridiplantae > Streptophyta > Magnoliopsida > Asterales > Campanulaceae > Codonopsis > Codonopsis lanceolata. The sequence continues at coordinate 72,560,104 of CM028383.1, forward strand.
TTGAGCTCAAATTCGTCCATGGAGGTCACACAAACTTGAAGGACCATTTCCCGGAGATCCGGTGGTCCGATCGTCGAACCGAGACAGCCAAATCGAAGCTCTCGATCTTCTCTACTACAATCCTCTCTTTAATCAACCTTTCCTCCATTAATCATAGGACTAAGGTGAGTGACAATTCCCAAAATTTTCATGTTCAATAATATAGCATGACCCCTTCATTATAGTTGTTCTAGGGTTGATTATGAACACCTTTTGTGAAGACAAAACTTCCAATTCAACATATAAAATATGTGTATGATTTTATGAAATCTCTATGAAGTTATGATTTTGACATTTATTAAAGCATGAATGTTGTTTGTATTAAGCTTGGGAATAACTCTTGTGAAAGAATTTAGTTCAATTCAAGGTTTATCAAAATCGCCGAAACTAGGGTTTGAAACTCGAGATTGTGTTTAAGGCTAGTTTAAGAACATGAACGGCTTAGTTATCAAGTTCTAAATGAACAGATAACTTAGGAGAGGGCAATGTGATACATATAGTATCAATACTCTTCTTGGTTGAAATGTAGTAAAACTCACCGGAGTTGAAATTAGGGAGTTATGAACAATAACGACTCCAAAATCAATCCCTACGACGAATGTAGTTCGTTAGACTAATGAATTAGCTTACGATACTTTGAGATGGATTGATGCTTATGCCTTGATGTTTGTGTGCTTTTAAGACTCGATTGAGTTCTTATGCGGTTTATGTGATCGTGTGAAGTAAATGCATGATTGAGAGCATGTTGTAGAATAATGTATCTATTTGACATGTTGAATTCGCTCTTGTCGAATTCTTGTGTGATTCCTTAAATGAGTAAACAACTACTTGTTGAATAAGTTCGCTCTTGTCGAACTTATTCCTTATTTGAGATTACATGACGAGTAAACATCTACTTGGCATTGCATGAGTCCAGCTGGCATATTTGATTGAGTCGTTGGTGTGACAATGCATCGCCGTCACGAGTTATGGGACTCGTGATAGTGATGGGTTGTTATACCGGGTTTTTATCACACACGCCTCCACTGTTGGCCACAGTGGGGAAGTAGCCCCTTTCTTTGTAACCAAGAGAGCACATTGGCAAGTCTAATTACCAAGTAGAGCTTGGTAACCGAGTAGAGAGCTCGGTACCAGAGTAGAGAGCTCGATACTTTGATACACTCATCACGGGTATCATTGGCACGAATGTTAACTGTATTGCAGAGCTACGTACGGCACCGGTTCCATAACATATCCTCCTTATATGTGATTTACTTTATAGCACTTATGTGAAACAACGTGCTACCATGGATATGTGATTTAAGTGTTTATTAAATGAATGCTTTGAGTGACTTGATATTAAAGATGATATCTTGCTATGTATGTTGCATAATGCCATGACATGCATAATTGTTAACTCACAAAGTCTTTATGACTTACCCCCTCCCTTTTACTGCTTTAGATCCGAGCCGATCAGGTACCGCTCGTTGAGGTGTAGCAGGATTCTCGCTTGTCCATGATCGCACGCGACGAGGTTGTGGTTTTTAGATGTCCTTCTTTTGTTCTATTTTGTAAGGACGTTGGGATTAGCAAGTCATTTAGACTTCGCTTGGGAACTTGGTTTATTTGGATTTATGTCTATACTTGTAGTTCATGTATCCTATTTTTGAGTATCGGCGCATGTACGCCGAGCCTTGTATAGCTGTATTATGGTTCATCTGTTTTTAAAACTTCCTATGGGCATTACTTTAGCTCTTATTTAATTATGTTGTTCTCCGGCATGTTGTAGCCGTCGAGATATATTAGCATGAACTGCGTAGTGTTGGGTTCCGGTAGTAAAGTCGCCGATGAATTGATATACTTGTCTTTAATTGTTATATCAGGTTTAAAAAGTTTTAAAAATTTCCGGCCTTTTGGTGCCGAGTCGCGCTTCATCGAAATGTTGCGCGTCGTTTTCTATAATTGAGTATGTGCATGTATTGTTGTCCTATTTGGACGACTTGACTTGTGATTCCATCTCGGGTCCGGTCGGTCGTCACGCTTGGTATCGAGCTTGAAGGTTAGCTATCGGCCAGGATAGGTTCCATGGCCTAGGTGGGTTGGTTCTTTGTGTGATTTCTAACGTCGAGTGATTTCTTATAGGTGTATCATGGTGCGTCCTAGACGAGGAGCTGGTAGCGGTGGCGCTGGTGTTGGCCGAGGTAGAGGTAGGCCTGGGAGGGTTCCTGTTGAACCAGAGGCTAGAGTTCCGAATGAACCAGAGGTTGAGATACCCCCACCACAGAATCAGGTGGATGAGAATGCTCGTATGGCGGGCTTGTTCCGTAGGATGATGACTGTTATGACTGAGTTGGCACAGGAAGGTCAGGCGGGAGGTGTACCACCCCCACCACCACCACCAGAACCGGAGGCGAGAGTTTCGCCACCTCGTAATGATGTACCACAAGAACCTAGGGCCAGAAACAATGCTACTTTGGAGAGGTTCTTGAAAATGAAACCTCCATCTTTTGAGGGAGAGTCAGATGCTGGTAAGGCAGAGTTATGGCTTGAGGACTTGGAGAAAATCTTTGCAGCTCTGGACTGCACCGAGGAGGAGAAAGTTGTGTTAGCTGTGTATAAGCTAAGAGGGGCCGCGAATCATTGGTGGAAAGTATTGCTAGATATCTGGAATCTTAATCGGGTTCCAAGGATTTGGTCAAATTTTGAGAGGGAGTTCAAGGCTTCCTATGTACCTATGGTGGTAAGGAGGAAAAGGGAGAAGGAATTTCAGGATCTAGAACAAGGTTCTATGATGGCTCGATATTCGAGATAAGTTATTTACCGAGTTGTCTCGCTATTGTGCACATTTAGTACCGGATGAGTCCCGGAGGGTACTCAAGTTCGTGAAAGATGCGTCCAAGACCGAGTTTAGGAGGCAGCTCTTATCATTGCAGCTTGGCCGATTATCAGGCGCGGTAGACCGTGCTCACGAGATGAGAGATATAGAGAGCGGTAAACATATTACATGCCGAAGCCTTCACAACGATCACATCGCAGGGGCCTCGCAGCATTCTGGGAGAGGCCAGAGTTCGGGTAATCGGTCTGATCGTAGGGGCAACCGTCGCAACGGTGGCCATGGCGAGGCAGCGATGCAGGGACGATGCAGGCGGCGGGGGCGAAGAAACGTTACGTAGTGCATTTCTCATTGTCGCCGCATGGGGCAGCTGGGCGATGTTGGACTAAGACTGCTAAGTGTCACGGGTGTGGTGAGACAGGACATTTGAGGAGAGATTGTCCTAAGCCTGGTGCTAGTCAGTCAGTGGGCTCTGTTTCACAGTCGGGGAGCAAGAGGGATAGTGATGGGCGTCCTAAGGCACATGCACGTGTATTTGCGCTTGATCAGCGTGTCGTCCCAGAGTCTACTTCAGTGATTGGAGGTACACTCTCAGTTTTCGGTCATAGAGCTCGAGTTCTTATAGATCCGGGGTCTACTCATTCATATGTCGCATCTCATTTTATTGATCATTTATGCGTATTGCCTGCTCAGTTGCCTTATGTGCTTGAGGTGTCTACACCGTTGGGTGATTGTATGTGTGGGTCCCAATGAACACAATAATAAGCTAGAAGGGGGGGGGGTTGAATAGCTTATTAACACTTTAAAAACTTTTAAGTAAGTTCCTTGAAAGTTACTTGCAATCTATGAAAAGAATCAAGTAGCGGAAGACCTTCAAGAAAGTTGTTCAGGTCTGCCGATAAGGACTACCGGTAGACCTTTTGATTACTTAAGTTATCGAAATGGATAATATAAACAATGAAACTAAGCAGTTCAAGTAATAGACAGACAGTAGGAAATAACACAAGTATTTTGGGATGGTTCACACTATAATGAGTGCTACGTCCACCACCAAGGCAGTCAACCTTGGATTTAAATTGTGCACTATGTTTTCCACTTAGATCAATTACAAAGAATATCCCTAATGGATCGTGTACAAAATATTGACTTGTGTTTGGGTCTAGGGAATTAAATATCTGTAAATACAAGATATTTAATTAGTGCGTATATAGTTAATGGAAGTTAACAACAAGAAGAATAAAGCAATAAATGTTGATGAGCGGCTTCTTGTTGTTGAGGACTTCTAGATCTGTTAAGGATCTATTGAATGCTTGAACTAAAAGACTTGGAGTTGTGAAGATTCGAGCAATTCTTTAAGTGTTCGATTGATTCTCGCATAGCTTGTCTCTTGTTCCAGTCTTTTCAATAGCGTTATATAGCGTGTGCATTTCAAAAGAATCCGTTGAGAGAGGACGAAGACTTCAATGCTTCTATTGATAAATGCATTAAATGCATGGGGGTCAAGGATTTTCGCCTCCCAGATATCTAGAGCAGATAATCATTTCTCGAGATCTTCAAAAGGTGGGCGATTTGGTGTCGATCCGAGAGATGGCGTAAAGGGGACACCGCTTTTTCTGCCATCTGTCGACGAAAAGTATTCCTCGCTGAGTTGCCACGGCTTGACATGTCGGGAATGACTTGGATTAATCAAATAATATATGGGAATAAGTTTGAATTAATCCAGCCTAGCTTTTTGGCCGAGAGGACACGTAGCTGCATCACCGACACGAGGTCTTCCGATCTTAAGCTTTGAGCAAAAGTCTTCCTGTGAAGTCGAAGGAGTCTTTGAACTCCGAAGTCCTATAAAAACTATACAAGGCAAAGTTCTACACAACGCTTAATCGATACGCAACCCGATTAGCCACCGAAGTATAAAACTAATGTAATGTACCGATCGATATAAATTTAACATAAGAATCAACAAAGATGCTTGCATCCGAGGTTTATAGGGGCTTCGATGTACTTGTTTGTGATCGGGTTTTGCATGCGGATTTGGTAGTATTGCCCATCCGGGATTTTGATGTGATATTGGGTATGGATTGGCTATGTGTTTACCATGCTTTAGTAGATTGCCGCCGCAAGAGGGTTACTTTTGCCATGCCCGGAATTCGGAGTTTGTGTTTATTGGCGATCATGCTATGAGAGGTATACATGTTATTTCTTTATGCTAGAAAAACCGCTATCTCGGGGTACTGGGTATTTCTTGTGTGCTTGATACTAGCATGTCTATGTTAGTATAGAAGATGTGCCGGTAGTTAATGAATTTCCTGGATGTCTTTCGACCGATTATGCATTACCTCCCGATCGAGAGTTAGAGTTTTGCATTGAGTTATTGCCCGGACTTCACCTATCTCTAGAGCACCTTATAGGATGGCTCCACTGAACTGAGTTGAGAGTTGAAGGAGCAGCTTGTGAACCGCCGGATAGGGAGTTTATTAAACCGAGCGTGTTCCCTGGGTGCACCGGTTTTGTTTGTGAAGAAGAAGGATGGTAGTTTGCGGTTATGCATTGACTATCGCCGCTTGAACCAGTTACTATAAAGAATAAGTATCCATTACCTCACATTGATGATCTTTGATCGCCTTCAGGGTCTGTGTATTCCAAGTTAGACTTGAGGAGTGGTTACCACCAGCTGAGGGTTCGTGAGGATGTCCCGAAGACGCCCTTCGCACGCCGTATGGCCATTATGAGTTTGTTGTGATGCCGCTTTGGGTTGACAAACTACCGCCGCTTTCATGGACTTGATGAATAGGTGTTTCATGAGTACCTTGATTGTTTCAGAGTGGTGTTCATTGATGATATCCTTGTGTACTCGAAGTCACAGAGGAGCATGAGCATCATTTGAGAGAGGTTCTTACCGTCAAGGTCGTGCATGCGAAGAAACAAATTTTTGCTAAATTTAGCAAGTGTGCTTTTCTCGCTAGAACAAGTTGCTTTTCTTGGGCATGTTGGTCTAGTGATGGTATCGCTATGGATCCATCTAAGGTCGAGGTTGTTACCAAGTGGAAGACTCCTAGTACGTGACCGAAGTCCGTAGTTTCGGGCTTGGCGGGTTATTACCGTAGGTTCATTGAGGGATTTTCTAAGATTGCCACTCCTATGACCAATCTTACTCGTAAGAAGTCTCGCTTGTTTGTTCGAGTGACAAGTGTGAGGCTAGCTCGTGAGTGAAGAGAGGTTGACTACGCCCGGCTTTAGCTTTGCCTAGTGGTCAGGTCAGAGAACTTCGTGGTTTATTGTGACGCTTCTTTGGAAGGCTTGGGTCGTGCTTATGCTAACGGAAGGTTATTGCCTATGCTTCTAGGAAGTTGTCACCGTATGAGCGTAATTATCCGACTCATGATCTTGAGTTGGCACTATTATCTTTTGGCTTCACAAGTGGAAACACTATCTTTATGGAGCTAAGTTTGAGGTGTATACGGATCATAAGAGTCTCAAATACCTTTTCTCAAAAAGGAGTTAAATATGAGACAGAGGCGATGGATGGAGAAGCTTAAGGATCATGATTGTACTATCTTGTACCATCCGGGAAAGCGAATGTTGTCAGCGGATGCGCTGAGTAGAGATCCTACATGTCTTGTTTGATGATGAGAGAATGGAAGATGCTCGAGGATGTCCGTGAGTGGAGTCCCTCGTGTGAGTGAGCATAGTGTTCTCTTTGCTAGTGTTCAAGCTACACCGAAAGTTGTTTGGGTTGATCAAGGAAGCTCAAAGCACGATCCATTTGAGGAAGATTATCGATGGATTGGGCGAGAATAATACACCCGAAGTTCGCGATAAATAGTGATGGGATCTTGACATTCCGAGTAGGATTTATGCCTCCTTCTTCCGATGAAGTGAAACGATGGTTCTTGATGAGGTTTCAAGGCAAAGCCAAGTATACGATACATCCCGTAGTACTAAGATGTACCGTGACTTGAAGAGGCGCTTTGTGGAATGGTACGAAGAGGAGATAGCCGAGTATGTTTCGAGATGTTTGACGTGCCAAATAAGGCTGAAAGCACCGAGACCCGCCGGTTTGCTTCACCA
>CM028383.1:72567122-72601383 GCA_013146195.2 Codonopsis lanceolata
ACATGGCACACATACTGAGAGATTTCCTAAGATTTATGAATCTTCAAAATCTAGACTTTGTGAAAATACATCAATTGTTTCTGTTCCTGCACATGTTCAATGCAGAAATGCCTTGTTCAACCAAGTCTCTAATGAAATGGTGTCTTATGTCTACGTGCTTAGTTCTGAGTATTGAACAGATTTTTAGCTATGCTTATGGCACTTGTGTTGTCACAATACATGGTTAATATATTACCGTAAGCCATAATCCTTGATCATTTGTTTCATCCACAAAGTTGTGTACATCCACTACCGCCAGCCTATATACTCGATTCACCGTTGATAGGGCTGGCTACTAATTTTGTTTTCTTACTAAACCATGAAATCGTTATTTCCTAAATAAAAACATTCACCGTATGTGTTTCATGTCATCTACACCGCCACTTCAACAAGATCACTAAACCCAACTAGATTGGTGTTTGTGTGCTTAGTATACCACAAACCCATGCCACAGTCTCACCAACATATCGAATTATTCGCTTCACTACTTCAAGAGAGACTTTGGGTTTGCTTTGATACTCAGCAATACCAAAAACACACACTGTATATAATATTTTGACGGGTGGCAAGTATACAACAGACTTCCAATCATACTTCTATATATAGGTAAACCACTTTCGATTTTTTCATCTTTATTGAGTTTATGGATGTACCCATGTGGGTTTTCATGTTTTCCATTCTCAAGATTGAATTTCTTCACCAAGTTAAGAGCATACTTGGCTTGAGATATGAACATCCCTTCATGTGATTGTTTAATCTGACTCCTAAAAAATAGGTCAACTCCCCAACCATACTCATCTCAAATGTGAAGTCATGCAATAACAAACTCTTTTTCAGGGACTGAGGTGGATCCAAACACAATGTCATCAACATAGATTTGAGCTATCAAAATGTGTTTGTCTTGATTTTGAATAAAAGTGTTTTATCCACTCTCCCCTTCTAAACCCACTTTTTAAAGGTGGTCGGTAAGCCTCCCATACCAAGCTCTAGGAGCTTGTTTGAGACCATACAAGGCCTTTTTCAGCTTTAAACACATGACTGGCTTATGGGTCCTCAAAGCCTTTCGTTGTTCAACGAAAACTTCTTCTTCAAGAATGCCATTTAAGAAAGCACTCTTCACATCCATTTGTTGAAGAGTTATGTCAAGAAAACATGCAATGGCAAGTAGCAGACGAATGGACTCAATACGGGCTACAGGAGCAAAGGTTTCATCAAAATCCACCCTCAACCTTCAGATACCTCGAGCCACAAGTCTAGTTTTATTTCTTATTATCTCTCCCACTTCATTAGTTTTGTTTTTGAAAATCCATTTTGTTCCAATAACATTTATTGAAGTGGGTCTAGAACAAGATACCAAACATCATTTTTGTGAATTGATCTAGTTCCTCTTGCATGGCATTTATCCAAATTTTCATCCTTAAGTAGCCTCTTGCATTTTTAGGTTCAATGTGGAAACAAAACAAGAAGCATGAATTTCATCAAATTCTAGTGTGGACATGCATGCGAGTTTCTTGTAATCCATACTTACCTTTCCTTCTTGTTGACACACCATCCTGTACATTACCTATGATTTGAGAAAATGGATGGATTTTCTAAATCTTGCTTGGAATATCAATTTTGCTCACCAATCTCGACCGAATATCTTCCGATCCGAATTGCTCCAAAGAAGCCAGTTTTTGCTCGGAAGCGTCCAATGTGACTTCCGATGTAGCTACATTCGAATCACATGGGTGATACATCCCGAATCTCATCATCTGCATCGCTGCATCCGCTGAACCCGCTTGATCACCTGCTACCGGATTACGGATTCACCGCCAATGCTTCGATCAAAATCTCCAAAATCAAGGATCCCCGAAACATCTTCTTCAACAGCCAGGCCAAGATCTGTTAGATCATCAAAAACAATGTTCATGGATTCCATAATAGTCTTAGTCCGTAGATTAAAAACTCTCGAAGCCCGACTATTAGTAGAATAACCCATGAAGACACACTTATCACTCTTTAGAATCAAACTTGGAAAGTTGGTCTCTATCATTGAGAAGGTAGCATACACAACCAAAACATGAAAGTATTTTAAGGTTGGTTTCTTTCCAAGAAAAATTTCATATGGAGTCATCAGGCTACCTGGTCTTAAGAAAACCCTATTTCCAATGTGACAAGCAAGATTTAAGGCTTCAAAATTCAAAATCTTTAGCCAAATTTTTGAGGTTAACATCACCCTAGCCATTTCTTGTAATGTCCTATTCTTTCTTTCCGCCACTCCATTTTGTTGTGGAGTTTTGGGAGCGTAAAATTCATGTGAGATACCATTGAGGCACAATAATTAGAAAAGGATGAGTTTTCATATTCTCGCACCATGATCCTGATCTAATTCTAATAAGCTTTAGATCATACAAGTTCATCACACCTGTACCAAATTTTGAATGCCTCAAAAGTTTCGTACTCTCTCTAAGAATATCACCCAAGTGTATCTAGAGAAGTCATCCACACACAAAGGTGTATTTTTTTCTACCAAACTCTACCTCAATGGGACCCATGAGGTCGATGTGGATCATCTCTAGACACCTAGATGTGGAACATTGTGTTATGGGAAGATGAGGAGCCTTGGTTTGTTTACCTTTTGGCAGGGCAAATACATACCTTTGTATAATTCTTTTTCCAAATTTGGTAATCCTTTAACAAACATCATGCTTCACAAGCTCATGGAGCTTATTTAAAACTCATGTGTCCAAGTTTCGATGCCAAAGATCTGTCGAACATCAAGACTAGCTTTTTGGCATGATTGGCTATTGTTGAACATGTAACAATTATCAGATGACCTTGTACCTGTCAGAAGACATTTGTTAGCTTGATCAAAAACTTCACAAGAATTTTTATCAAACCTTACCTGAAGGTCATCATCACACAATTTGACTTATACTGATTAAATTTGTTTTAAGTCCTTCCACATGGTAAACATTTGTGAGATTTGGAAGGCCTTCAACATTCAATGTTCCTTTGCCAATTATTTTCCCTTTGGCACCACCACCATAGGTCACAGACCCACCATTGATGCTCACATAATCTTTCAAATTTCCTATCGAACCTCGCTCATATGTCTAGAGCACCCATCGTCAAAGTACCATGATCCAAAGAATATGAGATTTTAATGAAGTGAAAGTAACATTGCACATCTCATCATCGACATTGTAGCACTGTGACATATATCAAACCGCTTCACAATATTTGGCTTTACACTTGTCATTACAAGTTTTGGGAACCCACATTTGTTTCACCATTTTAGGTTGGTGTTTTTGAAAAAGATTTTTCTGATGAGCCTTCGGATGAGACTTCCAATGTGACTACCAATGTTGCTGCATTGGCTATCGCATTGGCTGCTTCATACGATTCTGCATCTGAGTTTTTCCCAAGAAGGCCTGTCTTATATCATCCTCATACATAGCCTTTTTCAGAAAACAAAAGGGTTGTATGTGACCAGGCTTATGGTAGGAGTGATAAACAAAATTTTTCTTTCTTATTCTCAGTTTTTCAAAGAAGGCAGTTTCTTGAGAATTTTGATTAGTCTGCTTAGTTCCAGACGTACCTTCTCCTTCTCTTACAAACACCTTAGGAACAAAACCAATACCTGCCTTGGATGTGCTGCCTGAATTCAGCAATTCATCCCCTTTATGTTGGCTTGAATTCCATTTGGTAATGGTTTCTTTTGCTTGAGTAAGCTGCTCCTTCAACCCTTCAATCTCAACATCCTTTTTGCTTAGCAAACTTTCCAGCCTTACTATGCACTCTTTTTTATCCTCATTTGCCTTTTTTAACAGCTCATTTGCCTTGCCAAGTAGTGTAACTTGGTGAGCTCGTTTCTCCCAATCCTTGTACAGCTCCTTATACCCTTCCAACAAGTCTGACTCTGTATCTCCACCATCTTCTGGAATTGTGGAATTAAAACAGAAGAGATCGTCCCTCTTTCTGCTAACTATATCTGCCGATGTGACTCCCGATGTAGCTGCATTGGATGTCACATTGGCTGAAAATCTGCACTGTCAGTTTCAGAGTCATAAACAGCAGTAAGAGTGATAAGATCACCTGGATCTTCTCCATCACTATCACTCAGGGTTGCTGAAAAATTCAAACCCTTTTTCCTTAAAGTGTTTGCACATTGGTTAGCATAGTGACCATAACCTTGACATTCTCTACATTGTACAGAATCAATGTTCTTACCATTGTAGGATGATTTTGATGCAAAGGGGTTTGTGCTGGAGTTTGGAAAGAATTTTCTTTGGGAACAAATTTTCCAGAATCAGGTTTAAAATTGTTTTTCGAGCTTGATGATGGAGTTCTATTTTGACTCTTATTTTTCAAAAAAAATTTGAATTTGGTAGTCAATAGAGCAATAGATTCTTCTCCAAAATCAGACTCATCAATATCCTTTTGAATTTCAAGCAAATCACATGAGATATCAATAGGAGCAGGCATAGCAATATTTTTCACAATGGGTGTAGAAGATGATGAAGCCCCTTTGCCTTTTTGCTTTATTTGATCATTTAGGTTCAATTCAAAGTTTTGAAGAATACCGGCTAGTCTTTCAAAACTCATCTTGTCAATATCATGTGCTTCTTCAATTGCACATATCTTGACATTAAACCTTTCAGGCAAAGTTCTCATCATCTTGCTAACAAGACGCTCATTAGTAATAGGATCTCCTAAAGCAAGTGCAGAATTGAGTGGTGAGCATTCTTAACTTAGAAGCACGAACACTGGCAGGTCCTTCACACAAGGTCTGAAGGGCCTCCCAAACATCTTTAGCAGATTCATAATTTGCTATCACCCTAAAAGTATTAGCATCTAAGGCTTTATAAATAAGACAAAGCTTTTGAATTAAAGGATGCAAGTGTTCTATCTTCATTATCCATTCGATTCTTTGGTAACCTTGACATCACCATCCGAATGTTGTTTTGGGAGGACTCCATCCATTCAAGACAAGAAGCCACGCCTCTCATCAATTGATTTGATGAAGATGCGCATCTTGACTTTCCAAATAGAGTAATTAGCATTAGTAAGAGTAGGAGGGCGAACAACGTTCTCATACTGAGAATCCATCACGGCTATAACCAGAATCAACTCTTAGTGATATCAAGAGAAGGCTCTGATACCAATTGAAAGAATGTGATAGCTTGGATTCTCAAGAGATGTCAAAGTGATTTCCAATGTAGTTGTGATTGTAGCTACAATGGGAATCACAATGAATCAGCAAATAATAGTAGCAGCGGAAGATTGTTTTTATCACAGCACAAAACAAAAAGATTGAACTCAAGTTGTTTACCAAAAACAATCTACAAGATAATACTTGTAGATTCAGCCTCAAGGCCACACAAATTTCACTAAAAAGAATGATTGTTTTACACGGAAAATACTAGTGAAATTACTAACAAAAATTCTCACAAGATAATGAATCTTGGAGAACAAAAATCCCACATAAAACAGTTAAATAAAACGTGGGATGAAACAAACTCAGCTTCCGTAAAACAAAACAGGAAGCTCAAATAGTTTTCCAGAAATCTGATGTTACTGCCAATGTTGTAACATTGACAGCCTTCAGCGAATGAAAGATCTTCACTGAAAATTCTCGATCTTATGCCTTCTCGCCTCGATGTACCGCCTTTGATTTTCTCGCAAGCTCAGAATTCAACCCGTTTCCTTGCACATAATATATAGACGTCGCTCCTACAACACACGGCAAAAGCGACCATATTTTACAAGGAAAAGGATTAGCTATTCAATGGTAAAATCAACAACTTTCCAAACTTGTAAGATTTTCTTACCAATCATGAAGAAAGTCAAGAGACTTGGTTTGACTAGGATTTTTGCCAAGATTTAGTTACCAAAAATAATGTAGCCGAAATCAAAAAAAAGATTTTGCTACCAAAAATAATTAAACTAAATCTAAACAATATACTAAGTCCAAAATTAACACGAACATATCTAAAATCCTATTTTGACCAAGAAAGGTGAAAACAAGTAAAAATAGGTCGTGCCTATTTTACCCTTACACTTAGGTTGGTTGGAAAAGTGAAGCTTTATTGATATTTTGAGTGAATTTCGTATTTTTAGTGTAAGTATATGTACTTTGGGGTTGAAAGTTTGATTTCTCTAATACAATATATTATTTTCTAAAAGGAGTCATAAATTTCAGAAACGACATAAACAAAGTCTCCAAAAACAATTTGTTTATTTAATATAGTAAGTTTGAATTATTTTCAATTCACACACTCATAAAAGTGAATGAATTCATGTTTGGTAATTAAAAAAAAAGAATGAAAATAACCAACAAAAAAGACAAATTTGTACGATAAGTTGCTATACAATGACTACAAGTATACATTATAAATGACCGGAAAACAAAGTATCAAAAAAGCTAAAAGCATAACAGCACAATTTATAAGTTTCAAAAATTGTAATTATTAAAATACAAAAAACATCCAATAATTAAAAGTAAACATAAAAATGAAGAAGCTAGAAAGTCATTTTTAAAAAAATCATTAGCACTACGTGCAACGCATGTGAACCTTACTAATTCAATAAAAAGTTCATTTTTAAATATCATAACTACAATCTCTATAAAATTTCTCCATTGTTGATACTTTCATATTGATTTATGTTAAAGTATTGTTGCAATTATGACCAACTGTAATGCTAGTTATATACTCTTTTTGTTCCAACCAAAAAGTTTACTATACTATTTTGTTGGTGGAACGGAGGGAGTATCTTAATTATTTAAAAAAAAAATTCAAACATGGATAATTTGTGTGGAAGAGTTCACTATACTATTTTGTGATATTTCACTTTAACAATCCACTTTAAAAAATTATACTTACGATTTCTATAACATTTCATCATACTATTGGAGAATAATATATTTATTAGTTATTCTTGTTTATTTGTAATTATTAATTAGTGGTACTTACCGTGTATAGTTCTTTCCTTATTATGTTACCATCCTTGTATAGGTTTCTTATACCATACTCCAAGTGTAACCCTAATTATAACTTTCTCTATAAATAGGTGATTCAAACAATGGAAAGACTATATCGTTAATCCTAAACATTATTAGTTTCTACATGGTATCAGAGATTTGCTCCTAAAACCTTCATCTTCTTCCTTTAGCCGCCGCCCTTACCACTCTCCGCCATGGCTACCAAAAATTACTCCCTCCCCATTAAAAACCCCCTTGACCCCACACAAACCTTCGACCTCATCAACATCTTTCACCACAACATCACCAAACTCACCTCCATGGAAACTCCAAGTTGAGGCCACCCTCATTGGCTATGATCTCTACAAGTTTGTAGACGTCTCACACCCATGCCCACCTCCCACCGTCCTAGCTAAGGATGTTCAAACATCTAAGGACGTTTCCATCCAAAACCCATACTACCAACCCTGGATTCGGCAAGATAAACACTTGTTCGAAGCTCTTGTTGGTTTCCTCTCTGCTCCCCTGGTTCTGATGATCCAACAGGCCGCCATTACCCGTGAAGCTTGGGACACTCTGGCTCACACCTATGCTCGCCCAACTCGCGACCACATCAAGCAGATTAAAGACTACCTTAAGCGAGCATCTAAGGGCTCTTAGTAAGTCTCCGACTACATGTAGTCTATCAAAAGTTGGGCAGATGAACTCGCGGCTCTGGGCAAACCGCTTGACCACGAGGTTCTTATTGAGACCATCCTTGGTGGATTGGATGATGACTACCGCCACATCGTGGATGTGGTAGAAGGCCAGGAGATTCCCATATCATTTGATGAGCTCCATGAAAAACTCATCAATCGAACCTAGACAAATGGTCGGCTACAACATTCTCGGTTCCCTTTTTATCTTTGATAGTAATGTCAAATTCTTGTAATAATAACATCCATCTAATTAATCTTGGTTTAGCATCTTTCTTACTTAACAGATATTTTAAAGCAGAATGATCAGAAAATATTATCACCTTTGATCCTAACAGATATGATCTAAATTTTTCTAAAGCATATACTACCGCTAAAAACTCCTTTTCAGTAGTTGTATAATTCACTTGTGCATCATTTAGAGTTCTACTAGCATAATGGATCACATAAGGCTTTCTATCTACCCTTTGTCCTAACACGACTCCAATCGCAAAATCTGATGCATCACACATGATTTCAAAAGGAAGTGACCAATCGTACGATAAAATAGGGCAAGAGTTAATTTTTCTTTCAATAAATTAAAAGCTTCTAAACATTCTTTATCAAAAATAAATTATGTATCTTTTGCTAACAAATTACATAGAGGCTTACAGATTTTGGAAAAATCTTTTATAAATCTTCGATAAAAACCAGCATGCCCTAGAAAACTTCTAACGCCTTTAACTGAAGTGGGAGGGGGTAGTTGTGAAATAACTTCAATTTTAGCTTTGTCAACTTCAATGCCTTTATTTGAAACAACATGCCCTAAGACAATTCCATGTTTGACCATGAAGTGACTTTTCTCCCAACTTAAGGTTAAATTTGTTTCACAGCATCTTTTTAGGACTGATGTGAGGTTTTCTAAACAGTGATCAAAAGAATTTCCAAAAACTAAAAAATCACCCATGAAAACTTCTACGCATCTTTCAACTAAGTTTGAAAATATAGAAATCATGCATCTTTGAAAAGTAGCTGGTGCATTACATAACCCAAAAGACATTCTCCTAAAAGCAAAAGTACCAAAGGGACATGTAAAAGTAGTTTTCTCTTGGTCTTCGGGTGCAACAGGTATCTGGTTGTAACCAGAGAAACCATCAAGAAAGCAATAATATTCATGACCGGCTAGTCTTTCAAGGATTTGATCAATAAATGGCAAAGGAAAGTGGTCTTTCCTAGTTGCCGCATTAAGTTTTATCAAATCAATGCACATTCTATATCCAGTTATTGTTCTTGTAGGGACTAATTCATCTTTCTCATTTTTAACAACCGTAATTCCTTACTTTTTAGGAACTACTTGAACAGGACTAACCCATTTACTATCTGATATAGGGTAAATTATACCCGCATCTAAGAGCTTAAAAACTTCTTTTCTTACGGCTTCTTCCATGTGTGGGTTAAGTCGTCTTTGCCTTTCTCTTGAAGGTTTACTACCTTCTTCTAGATGTATTTTATGCATGCACATAGAGGGACTAATTCCTTTTAAGTCAGCTAAGGACCATCCTAATGCTTATCTGTGTGTCCATAAAACTTTTAACAAACTAGCTTCTTGCTCTTCCGTTAAGTCGGCTGCTATAATAACATGCAAAGTGTTACCTTCCCCTAAAAATGCATATTTTAAATGGGGTGGTAATGGCTTTAATTCTTCAACTTTGGGAGAATTAATGGATGGCATAAATTCAGAATTTTCTGCTTTAATAGTTTCTTTTATTTTAGCCTTCTCATTCTCCACTTTATTATCTTCTTTATTTTCTTCCTCAATATTCTCTATCTCAATTTCTTCAAAGAGAGATTTCAGAATCTCTACTTCATCATCCTTAATTTCATTACTTTCTTCTTCTACTTTTTCAAACTTATCAGAATTATTTTCTGATTCTTTTTCTATATCTTCTTTATCTTTCTTTTTACTAGCTTCTAACTTTTCTCTCTCTTGTCTTTCTTCCTCTTCTATTTCTCTTTCAATTTCATCAATGTCAATTTTTATGGGAGGGATAGGATTATCATCATACACTATGAATCTATCTCTCTCATAATCTTCCTCTTCTTCAAAAGTTTCGGTTGATAATTTTTCAATCTCATCTATTGAAAAACAGGCACTTATGTCACTAGGTCTATTCATAGCATCAAACACAGAGATTTCAACCATTTCACCTAGGACTGACATTGTGAGTTTACCATTCTTCACATTAATCATTGTATTGGCAGTAGCCATAAATGGTCTGCCTAACAATATTGGGACTTCATTGTTGGTGCAAATCTTTCTTTCCATCTCTAGAACCACAAAGTCAACTGGAATGATTAGTTTATCAACCTGAACTAGGATGTCTTCCACTATACCCAAAGGATATTTAACTGAACGATCGCCTAATTGTAATTGCATAGTAGTGGTTTTAGTTCTCCTAACCCTAACTGCTTATAGACCGCAAAAGGCATCAAATTAATACTTGCTCCTAAATCTAGCATTGCTTTCATCTTTTAGAGCTTCCCAAGGAAACTTGGATATTAAAGCTACCTGGTCTTTCAACTTAGAGGTAATTCGGTTGTAAAAGCTTACGCTTTTCGAAACAATAATCTTTTCATTGTTTTCAAACTTGTGTTTCTTAGAGTGAAGATCTTTGAAAAACTTTGCATAAGCTGGAATATTTTTAATAACATTAAGCAAAGGAAGATTAACATTCACTTTGGATAACATATTATAAATTTCCGTAAATTGTTTGTCCATTCGGTTTTTCATAAGTCTTCTTGAAACGGAATTGAGGAACATAAGGTGGTGGAGCCACATAAGGTTCCTCTTCTTCTTGATCCAACTCTTTTTCAACTTCTATTGTATTATCTTTATTTTGAACCTCTTTTTCTTGTTCCTTATTTGGAACCTCTACTTCTACTTCTACTTCTACTTCTTGATTACTAGATTTATCATTCTCTTTATTACTATCACTATCTTTTTCAATTTCCTTTTCGTAATTTTTTCTACTGAATGTAACAGAATGTGCACTTTAGAAGAAGGATCATGATCACTTACCTCTTCACCTATTACCTTACCGCTTCGCAAGACGGTGATTGACTTGGCTTGCTCGGTTTGACTAGGGAACTTCCCTTCTTCTCTTTTATCAACTTCAGAATTTGCAATGTGCTTCTTTAGATTTTCAATCTCTTCAAGCATGTATTTCATCAATGCTGCTTGACCTTTACTTGCTACATCTTGTTTGGGAACTTCTTCAATTCTCAACTGATTTTGATTTGGAAACTGTGGAGGTTGTGGTGGTTGAGGTTGGAATTGTTGAGGTTGCAAAGGCTTATTTCCTCCCCAAGAAAAGTTAGGATGATTCCTCCAACCAGGATTATATGTGTTTGAGTAGGATCATTCCTAGGCCTTTGAGGGTACATATTCATAGCATTAGCCTGTTCAGAATACATAGCACTTGATGGACAAAAATTAGTAGCATGAGAATATAATCCACATAAAGCACATGCTTCTTGAATTTGCCAATTTTCAAATTGAGCTTGTGTATTTGAATTATCTTGCAATTGATATAGGCTTCTATTTTTACCTCTAGCACTTTTCTGTTGGGAATTAATACTTAACATCTCAAATAATTCTTCTAGTGCTTCTGG
Organism: Codonopsis lanceolata; assembly: GCA_013146195.2. NCBI lineage: Eukaryota > Viridiplantae > Streptophyta > Magnoliopsida > Asterales > Campanulaceae > Codonopsis > Codonopsis lanceolata. The sequence continues at coordinate 72,578,475 of CM028383.1, forward strand.
TGTCATTCTATTAATAGAACCACCAGCCGCACTATCAACCATAGTTTGTAAGCCTGGCGAAAGACCATGATAAAATTGAAGCACTAACACATGTTGAGCCAAATTATGATGAGGACACATAATGAGCAGATTTTTAAATCTATCCCATGACTCATGGAATGTTTCACCTGGTTCATTTTGGAATGACATGATTTGTTTTCTATACTCAGTAAGAGATGCATGTTTGTAAAATTTACTCATAAACAAATCATATAATTGAGCCCAAGTATAAACACTATTAGGTGTTAAGTTCATAAACCATCTCTTTGCCAAATCTTTTAATGCATTGGGAAAATATTTCATTTTAATTTGATCTTCAATTAACCCTCTTAAAGGAAAAGTACTCATCATGTATTCATATTCTCTCAAGAAACTGACAGGATCTTCATGAGGCATTCCATGAAAAGATGGTATGGCATTAAAATAATGACCTTTTAACTCAAAATTCCTTACAGAGATCGGCAAGACTAAACATGATGTCACAACATTTAATGAAGGTCTACTAAAGTCATTAATAGTTCTTTGATTTATCACTACTTCCATATTTCTTCTTGCAGGTTCTTCTTCTCTTTGATTCCTATTGACTGGGTCAACTGGATTTTCAGGATTACGATTATTGTTATTTTCTTCCATTGAGGATCAACCGAGGATCCTCTTGATTCAATTGGTCTTGATTATCAAACTCGGGAGCTAGATTTTCAAGAACTTCTTGATTTCTTCTAACAATATTTATATCTTGATTTAAGTCTACCAATTTAGGATTCAAAGATCTACGACCGTGCATAAAAATAATTTAAAGCAATTTAAAAACAACTAACTATTAAAAATAAAATAAAATCTTTTTGTATTTTTTTATTTTTATAAAACTGAAAATTAAACTAAAAACTAAATTAAATTAAAAACTACGCTACCAACAAACTAACTACGTGAACTAGCTTGTCCCCGGCAACGGCGCCAAAAACTTGATCGATGTTTTAATTAATCTTTTTCCTTGCAAGTGGACAAGACTATTATAGAATAGTATTGGAAGCAAGGGTCGAACCCACGAGACAAGTGATCACGAACAAGGCAATTTATTGATAGCAAATTATTAATCTAAAGGGGGGTTTTTATATTTATTTTATTCTAAACTACTATTTATATTTAGATGTTTAACTAATTAGAAGTAATTACAGATATGAAGATCTTATGGTGGGTGGCAATCTAGGATTCTGGGTTTCACTTGTATCTCCTTTATGTTCAATTCATAATAATTATCATTCAATGTCTTGGGTTCGTTCACTAAAGATAGATATAGTCTGTTGAACAATTGGTTCAGCCTCCATCCCCGCAAAATTCATCCATTCTATATCCTAAGCACAAGAACTGTAATCTAGCTGTCACCTAGATTTATGATCTATCTGTCACCTAGATCATGTATGAACCTGGTCCTAACTTATCACTCTCGCATCGATAGGTCCAATTTATTGTGATGGTGAGCCAATGTACGACATATGCATATTGGTCATGCGCTTATCCGCACCTCTAGGCCTTTATTATTTGTGATTACATTCATTTGTTCAAAGCAAAATAATATAGGGATTGATAAACAACACAATCAACAAGCATTGAATGAACATATATATAAGAATCAAAACATAAATTTGATACAATTTACCTCCCACCTCCTAGATTATGGATGATTTAGTTCATCATAGACAATGAACAGCACATGGAGATGATCGGATACATGATTTGATCTTCAATACTTGAAATTACACAATCTAACTATGTTATACAATCTAAAAACTACCTAAAATCTACCTAAGAGAGCTTCACCGATTTTCTTATGTTGTTCTCAGATCCGACTTCAATATATACTCTGGAGTTGTAATCCAATCGAACCACCGTGAAAATCCGAATACGCATTCGACCACCTTGCGGCGCAGTGTTGAGTACCTTGCGTCCGCAAGGTCTCCAAGGTGTTTGGCCTTTGGTTGCTTGCCTTTCTCGCCTCATCGCCTACCTGCGTTCGATGGTACCTTGGCGTCCGCAAGGTCCTCGTAATCACAGCCTTCACTTTTTTCTTCATTTTTCTCTTTTGGCCCTTCTTGAAATTTGCACCTAAAACCCTGGAGTTTGGCATATTTTCACTAATAACCCTGAAACTTACAAAACTCACCGAAAACATATATTAGTAGCCAAAAGCCTCGTGAAATAGCATAATTTAAGTCATAGAAGCATATAAAATCGACGTATAAAATACATCGATCATCAATCCTTCCAGAAGTCAAGGCATTCCAAAGGAAAAACTTGCTGTAATACTCTTCATTCAATTGGTATCTGCAGACCTCAATGTCTGCTATTCCATCCTTATACAACAAAACTTCTTGTCTGCAAAACCTATCAATTCTTTCTATCCTAGCAGACTTCATCCCTGCTGACCTCTTTCATCAGCAGACCTTAATCTATGCCGACTACCCTATCATTCATTCTTTCGACAACGACATACCTAAATATCTAGTTTACTGATCATCCATCAATGAATGATATCATCCAATCAATTGATATCCTTCATACAATCAATTGATATACTCCAACAATTGATTGATTTGCTTCAGTTTTCAAATATCAGTAAACTTTCACCCTTCTTGAACACATTATTCAATACAGTATAAAAGCTATTCAATAGCTATCATCTTTCGTGTGTTCAAAAGACTGATAACCTCACATAAACCTTTTAATTGGTATCAGCAGACTTTCATTACTGCTGCATACTTCCTTAAAAGTTATCAGTTGCACCGGTAGACCTCTATGTCTGCTGGTCAAATCTGAACTGTTGACTTCCACCTCTGCCGTTCACAATTTTCTTGAACTGCAGACCTCCATCTCTGCCATTCACACTCTTGCATCAGCACTCTTCACACTTTACTGGAACTAATCATCAAAATTAGTTTCAGACCTCTTACTGCTGATCAACCTTGTGTAATGATATCTTTGACATAAAAAATTTAGGAACGATTGACTGTTTTTCAAATAAAATTTCAAAAATATTTCTAAAATGGTTTTCAAAACATCTTTGTTCTGGAATAACTAGAAGAATTGGAAGATTGCTGAAGACTGTGTGGATGACTCAGAAAGCTCCGAAAAATTTCCTCTAGTAAACAAAGAACACAAAAATCTTAACTGTTTTGCAAAAACATTTTTGAAATAATTCTTTCAAAATATTTTTGAAATGATTTATGTTCCAAAATTCTATAGATTTGGGAGATTGCTGAGGATTGTGTAGATGATCTCGTAATGCCCAGTCAGAATTATCTATTAGGATATCTGGATATTTAAAACCTATCATATTTCCTAAATATATTTTTACGAAATTTATTCCATTAGTTTTGCTCATCGATATCAACACAAATTCATTTCAATACCCAAAGCCTTCATTTAATCTATGTCTTCATCCATTGGTATTGAAATCCTCGATTTAAGTCTCTAATCAGTCCAAATACATATTCCCTAGAAGACTTAATTATCGCAATCATGAATCGCCGCCTCTCCAATAAAAACGTCCACTCAATTGAGCTTCGAAATGATTACTTCGCCGGTTCTCACTTCAGTCTGTTACAGGACACTCAAACGACGGTTCTTGAAAAGTGTGTTCTTCCCGCTCAGAAAGTACTGAATATATAGATACACTACTATTTTTGATTAATCTCCACCGTTACCCAAATCAATCTATACGATTAATTATCAATGCATATTTCTTTCTCCTGAGAAATTCTTCATGGCCGCTTCTTCTTCGAACAGCATCTATTGCCCTATCGGTCCCCCTGAATCTTCTTTCATCACCATAGTAGGTCGTCAATCCTACATTCTTGGTTGAACGATTCAAGGAGAACAATTTCTCCTTGACAATACTGTTGGCGCAAAGATTTTAGATCTTTTCCACAGTTCTAGACTCGTCTACATCCTTTCGTTTCGCGAAGAATTCTACAGCCTTCGACTAGTCGACGAATTCTACTCAAGGATGCACCTGTCAAGAGATGGTAAAAGCCTCCACGGTCGCATTCGAGGTACTGATCTCGTCCTCAATGCCGACAGCCTTTCAAGAGTCTTCAACCTTCCATCTGCTGACCCTGACTCCATCAATGATTATATTCTCAACGAATCATGGCTGCACCGTACTGGCCACCACTCTCGAGTGACTGCAGTACATGGGATATTTTCAACTATCCCTTGGACATGTACTGTGTTGGAGAGATTATGAGCCAATGCCTTTTGTTTCATGAACTTGGCTCCGGAAGCGACACCAGAAGACTTCGGAACTTCACCATTGCCGTTCTTGACTCTCATGTCATCAACTGGTCTGAAGTAGTCTTCTCTCTCATCTGTCGATCTTTTCAACGAAGACGAGTGAATGGGTCTTGTATTTTGAAATATGCTAGGATTATCAGCTATTTCCTATGCTCCTACCACACCATTCGTTCCACGATTCACGAGGACGAACGCCTACCAATCACTAGAGAATTGGCGATCACTTTCACCGAGAATTGTTCAATAGAAGTTTCAGATCAGGATAGAAACTATTCTCTTGATTCTAGCACTGGTAGTTTTGGAGATTCAAATTAGTTTGTACTTTTTAGGACTTGTTAGTACTTTCTTCCGTTATTTAGTGTCTTTCTCTTTTGTTATCTTCTCTATTATACTGCATCTCTTCTGTTATCTTCTCTTATTTTTGCATGCAACTATTTTTCAAAATTGATTCTTATTGCTTGCAACCATTAAGGAGGAGAGTTATATGACATATACATATAACTTTAGGAGGAGAGTGTAAAAAAAGTGATAGCACTTCTGTTGAAAACCTTGTTCAAAACAAAACTCTGTTAAGTCTTACTTTTCACAGAAATCCTTTACTTTCAACATAAATAAAAAGTTTTTCAAAAATTAATCTTTCAAAAATTAATTTTCAAAATATTGGTATTACAAGCAATCCTTATTGAACTCCTTCAAATACAAACATTTACTTAAGGATTTGCTACTCTTACTTGCCAAAACAAGCTTTAAGTCTATAAAAATTTATGTGCAAGCAAGACAACCAAAACCTTTTAGATCCTGTCCAAAACTCTTTCAAAAATTCTAAAGTGATCTAAATTGTTTTTACTATTGCATTACCTGTTCAGTACTTTGATTTATCGAGTCTATAATAGAAATAGTAGACTATACCAAAGCCATCGCTTATGTAATTATCAACATAGGACATGTCTTGAGATAAAATGAATATTCATTGTGGACATGCTATTACTATGTTTGATAAAATGCTTTAGTGTTTTGTATATGTCATTTTGTAATGGTTCCAAGAAAATAGGAGGATATTGTTGGAATATGCTTCGTGATAATTTAATTATCACCTTGCATATTCTATATATGTTGATTTGCTTGCCCCCATTACAAGTGAATCATCACAAGTGGCTAAAAGGTCAAGCAGGTTAGCGTGGCAACTTGTATGATATCACATAGGTCTTAGATTAGGTGTGACCCGATCTAGTCCTACCTTCCTACATGATGATCAAAAACAGACCAAAGACTTCGGATGCACTTAGCGTGGAAGACTGCGGCTATGTCAAAAGCCTTCGGTGATAAAGATCAGAATATCCTTAAGACTCATCACCGGCAGACATGTTACAAGTTAAACTGCTCGCACCGGCAGACATCGGTTCTCCTGAATCGGAAGACTTGTTTCCACTGGCTCAAAGCATTCCACCGGCAAACTTTAAAATCTGCACGTGCTACAGAGAAAAGTCAAGAAGCTGCACAAATCAAGACAAATACGTTCATGCCTCAAAAAGCCTGACATACTTAAAGCTACAAGACTTTCTCTCACTCAAGTAGTCTGTTAAAGTCAAAAAGCAATTACTTTATTTAACGCACCACCCGACGGCAAATGACATCGACCTACTCTTCAGAGACTTATCAACATAGTCTGACAGACAACGAGTTCCAAGATCTACAGGACTAAATCTCTACTCCAAATAGTCAAAGATCTTATGAACAAAGATCTCTATCCGAAAGTCTTCAACCACTACATCTCCAACTGATAGAAATCTTTGAGTCTTCATCTCTCAAAGATCATATTGACTCTCGCCTATATAAATCATCTCTCTTGCTTAATAAATGCAGGTGACAAAGTAAGTGTTTACATCTAAGATAATCAAACGATACACTTGTGAGCAACGAGTAACTCAATCTACTCAAGAACTTCAAAGAAAAGAAATCTTCAAAGAGATCGGTCTTCACCAACGTATCTCGATTTCTACAAATTGCGTGAACTCATCAAGATCTTAGCAAAACACCCTTAGTGGATTGCTAGGAAGAAAAGCTTGGAAAAGAGAAGAGACTGATCAGAAACTTCAATAGACAGAGATCAAGATCTGAAGATTAATGTTAGATAATGTCTTAAGAAAATGAAGAGTTGTCTGTAGATATTGCATTCATATCTTCATATTTGTATCCCAATACAAATGCTGTTGATTGTGCAATAATCAATCATCATGGAAGGTCGAAACACTCACTGTGTTTTCTTTATATCACGACCTTGAAAATCCCTTCCTTCATGACAGCTTTCTTGGTTTCGAGATCTTTATATAAAGTCCTTGCAACTCCCTTCCTTCTCAAAGATGATGGATAATTAAGTAAGGATTGAGACTTAGGAAGACAAAGCCGTATTGTCCTTTGCAACTTAAAGATCCTTGATGGATAATTAAGTAAGGATTGAGACTGTAATATGTAATTTATCAAAGCCGAGAAAATTGGAATAGACTATTTCAATGATAATAATTTAATTTTTTTGAATAAATTCATATGTTCTCTCATCCTTAATATCTTTATCTTTTATAAATGATTTATCTTTATTCTCTAATTGATTTTTAAACCCCGATTTGATCTTTAGAAAAGCCATTTCTAATTGTTTCCTAAAACACATTTGTAGAAGTTTCGTTGTTCGAACATATATTCGTACAAGCACTTCCTCGACTTCTCCAAATCATAGCCTCTTTACCTTCCGCTATACAAACCTTTTATCAGGCTTTTGATTTGTCTAAGCAGTTTATCGGCAGAGTTGTTACTTTTATCGGCAAGTCTACCGATAGCCTCTACCGGAAGACATACTCAACTTGATAAATTGTAATTGCCAACTAAACTATGTTTTATGTATATCCAAAAGAAAAGTTTTTAAATTGGCATAATAGGCTATTCACCCCCCTCCCTCTAGCCTATTTGAGCATTATTGTGGACCAACAATCCTGCTCAGCTAATCATGTTGGAAAATCAACTAAAAGAAACCTCAATTTAAACCTAAACCATAAACCAAACCTAACCCTACCCCTAAACCCCACCCCCCAACCCCACCCCACCCCCAACCCCAACCCTAAACCCTAAACCTAAACCATAACACTAAACCTAAACCTAAACATTAAACCTAACCCTAAACCTAAACCTAACCCTAACCTCCACCCCCAACCCAAACCCAAACCCAAAAACCCAACCCCACCCACACCCCCAACCCCAATCCTAAACCCTAAACCCTAAACCTAAACCATAACACTAAACCTAAACCTAAACACTAAACCTAAACCTAAACCTAACCCTAACCCTAACCCAAACCCTCAACCCAAACCCCAACCCAAACCCAAACCCCAAACCCCCCCCCACCCCCACCCCCAAGCCTAACCCCACCCCAACCTTAACCCCACCCCCAACCTTAACCCCACCCCCAACCCCAACCCCAACCCCAACCCCAACCCAAACCCAAACCCAAACCCAAACCCCAACCCCAACCCCAACCCAAACCCCAACTAACCCCCCCCACCCCCAACCCCAACCCCAACCCTACCACCCAACCCTAACCCAACCCCAACCCCCCAACCCCAACTCTAACCCCAACCCTAAACCTTAAACCCTAGACTCTAAACCTAAACCATAAGACTAAACCTAAACCATAACACTAACCTTAAACCTAAGATAATTGACTTTAGTTTAATTGACTTTGAAATCGAATAAGATAATTGTATGTACGTTGGGGGTGTTAGTGTAAATGGTAAGAAATAAAGGGGGTGTTGGTGTAAATTTAGTGTATTAATGATTAAACATCGATTTATGTATGTTTGTTAGCTAGGTAGCCATGTTGATGCTATGAAATCCATGGTTTTAGTTTAATTATGACTTCGAAACCAAATAGGGTGTGTTCGTGTAAATGCCATGAAATTATTTTATTTGGTTTAACTAAAGTAATTATAATGATTGTAGGAAAGGGAATATGGCGACGTCAGTTTCTTGATGTGTTTGTTAGTACACATACTAGGCCCGGTACCTCTGTCGATGACCCTCCGCAGTGGGTTGATGATAGATCAACATCGACATTTGTAAGTAAACTTTAATTGAAAGACTTTCTTTTGAATATGTAAATTGTATTTATGTATATTATATTGTGTATATGACAATATTTGTTTGTTTTATTGGTAGTCTGGATATAAGTCGAAGGTATTGGAGGAAGATGTTGACCCTACTCAGCCCCCTACCCAGCCCATTCCATTTATTCCTCAGGTTTGGAAAGAAATGACCCTTGAAGGACGAAAAAACAAGGGAGATAAAGTGTTCGGAATGGGGGACCATGGACTGCAATGGTCATCGTCAGCACATCGCTCGCATGCACCCAACACTCAGCAGATTTCAAGGATGGAGAATTTGGAAGCACGCTTGGCTGAGGAGCAACGTTTGGCTGTGGAATATCAGGAACAAACAGAGCGACGATTAGCAGAAATAATGGCGACAATACAAAGCATGGCACAGCAAATGCATGAGTCTTCGAACACTCCCTCTAGTAGTAACGGGTCCCCTTTTCATCCCAAAATCTCTTCCAAGATCAACCCCGTCCCTTATTTTGATTATTGGTACTGAAGTTGAAACATTGATATTTTGTATTGTTTGATTTTGTATGTATATATTTGGTATTTCGTTGTAATAACATTTAGAGTTAGAGGTTTTTTAAATTGGTTTTATAGTATTATTTATTTCGTGTCTTTAGTTGTATTAATTGTTATATTATCAGGTACAAAAAAAATCATAATGATAGTATTTTAATGTATTTTTTTAAAAAAATTCATTATTAGCGACAGAAATTTCGTCGCTGAAAAACAATTAAATTATCTTTTTAAAATCATCAGCGACGAAAATTCCGTCGCTAAAATTCAATTTTAATTAACTTTTAAAACCCATCAGCGACGGAAAATTCCGTCGCTAAAGGCTGAATTTTAGCGACGGAATTTTCCGTTGCTGAAATTCAATTTTAATTAACTTAAAAAAACCTTTAGCGACGGAAAATTCTGTCGCTGAAATTAACCTTTAGCGACGGAAGTTGGACCGTCAGACATCTGCGACGCGTGATCACCGACGAAAAAATTCTGTCGCTGGGGATCCATTAGTGACGAAATCTTGACTTTTGCGACGGAAAAATCTGTTGCTAAATGTCATTTTTCTAGTAGTGTCACCCCTCTACTTGTGTCAGCTCCAAAGTGATACGGTTACAAAAGCTAGGAACAACACAATCTGTCCCAGCTTTCTGGACAGCCCCTAAACCATACAAAACTCTACCCAAAACAGCTCTTCAACCCGTCACAAACCCTCCCACAATCTGCCCAAACTTATAAAGTTTCCTTAGAAAATTACTACCCAAACTCCTAGTTTAATTTGGACAAATTACAAGTGCAAAATCTTCTCCAAATTATGAACTAATTTCAACCCAGAACAGTTTGTATAAACAGAATTTCTCCCTACAAATTTATCTCACCAATTGGCAACCAACTACCTAGCAACTACTCTTTACTCCACGCCTAATCACAGCAGGTGTTAGGCTGCCCAAACAACCTCCCAAACCCTACAAAATCACGCACCAAGATCTTCCCCAAAACCGTGCCAGATTCACCTCCAAACTGCCTTCAACAACAGCCGCGTTCTTTGAGGTTTTGCTGCCCAAAAGCAAACGACCTACTATCAATCTACTTAAACAAAGCTGCCACTTAAAAGAAATAAAAAGAAGAAGAAATAGAGGAGGGATAGATCGGTCTCACCGGACAAGTTTCACTCACTTGTCGTAAAGAATGCCGTTTGATTCGACAACAAAGCTTCACTCACTTTATTTGAAGAATCGGGAAGAAGAACAACCGTTCTCCTGTTCAGTTTTCACACCCAAAATCTGTCGTATTATTCATTAAGAAAATGCCTTAAAAAGGCCTTACAAAAGTGTCCTAATTCTAATGGGAAAAGACTCCTAACCTTGCAAGAAAAGAAAACCTATTCTAGACATTAAAACAAAAGGAAACAAATAAAATCCTAACCTATGGCAGATTCTAATTAACTCAAACTCCTTGTGTCTCCACTTCATGGAGGGCGGCCCAAGCCCTAAACAAATTCATTATCTCCCCCTTGCGTGAAACACCATGCAAGCCTCTCCCAAGCCGTGCCTCCCTTCCATGCACCAACTAGGACCAGCCCTTTGAACCCTTTCCATTTGTGAGTTTTGTGTTCTTTTCTTTTAGTAAACGGGCTGCCTTCTTTTCTGCCCATAGTATCATTTTCCCCCTTGATTAATCCATATGTCCTCTTGGTTACTCCCTTGTCATTTGAAGTATGCTTCTTTGCACCCGCATCACAAAGTCTCCCACCAGGATTGGCATCATTGCCTTGGTCATCCGTCTGGCCCCGTCCAAAGTCAGATACTCTCTAACCTAGGTTTAGCATTAGACACTGCTCGCACTCATATTAATTGTAATGATTGTCATTCTAATAAAAGTCATAAACTTCATTTTCATCAAAATACTATTGTGTCTACTCTCCCTCTACAAAATATTTATACTGATGTTTAGACCTCCCCCCTTCTCTCTATTGATGGTTTCAAATATTATGTGATCTTTGTTGATCACTGTACTCATTACATTTGGCTTTACCCGCTCAGACTCAAGTCTGAGGTCGCCACCATCTTTCCCAAGTTTAAAGCCTTGGCCGAAAACTATTTTAAAACAACCATTGTCACCCTTTACTCGGACAATGGAAGCGAGTACATGGGGTTTGCCCGGGATTTTGGCTTGGCCGCCTACCTGTCCGCCCATGGCATCTCTCACCTCACCTCACCCCCACACACCCTGGAACACAATAGGTTCTCAGAACGTCGCCATCGCCATATTGTCGAAACTGGTCTCTCCATCCTCTCTCGTGCATCTCTTCCACTGTCATTCTAGTCGTTTGCCTTCCAAACAGCGGCCTACCTCATAAATCGACTACCAACACCCATTCTTGCTCACTATTCTCCCTACCATAGACTTTTTGGCTCTCCGCCCAACTACTCCAAACTTCGTGCCTTTGGTTTTCTTCGCTACCCTTGGCTCCACCTGTACTCCGCTCACAAACTCATTGCTCGCTCCACTCTGTGTGTCTTCCTTGGTTACTCGCTCACTCAGAATGCCTATCTCTGTTATGATCCGAGCACCACCAAGTTGTACATTTCGTGTCATGTTCGGTTTGTCGAGTCTACCTTTCTAATGTCCACCCCGTTCACCCGCCTTGTTCGCCCAGATACCTATGTTAGTGTTTCTTGGCTACCTCCTCATGAACTGTTTCCGAACTCATACACACCAACGGCTACTTGCTCCAGTGCCTCCCTGCCAGTTTCTCTTAACACTAATCAGAATGTTGTTGATCTTAGCTCGCCCATAAACTAGCCTCAACCACCGTCTCCACTGCCCACTACTAGTCTTCTGTCGACTGCTCAACCCTCCTTGGCAACCAGCTCCATGCCCGAGGATAACACTATGCCCACCTGCCCCGTGCCCACTGACCCTGGTCCTATCCATGTGCCCGTGCCCGCTAATCCTATTCTTGTGCCTGCTGCTTCTGGAACTTCATTCATAGTTACTCGCTCTAAGAACAACATCTATAAACCCATCACCAAACTGAGTCTTTCGGCTCAACTGGCAGCGAACAGTGAACTAACATGTGTCACTCAGGCTCTAAAAGATGTGAAGTGGCATCAGGCCATGTCTGAGGAATTTGATACACTAGCTTGCAATAAAACTGGATTAAAGCAAGCACCAAAACAATGGCATAAATGTTTTGATGATGTGATAGTTGCCAATGGTTTCAAACCCAACGAATGTGACAAATGCGTATACGCCAAAAATACGCACCATGGTTATGTTATTATATGCCTCTATGTCGACGACATGTTAATCATTGGCAGTAATAACAACATGATCAAGGAAACCAAGAAAATGTTGGCCAACAGATTTGAAATGAAAGATCTTGGGCTCGCCGATGTCATCCTATGTATTAAAATATCTAGAACATCTGAGGGGATTATACTATCGCAATCTCATTATGTTGAAAAACTGTTGGAGAAATTCAAAAAGGATGATCAAAGTATTGCTAAAACCCCAATAGATCCAAACTTTCATCTCAGAAAAAAACTTACACGAAAGTGTATCTCAAAAGGAATACTCCCGTGTAATTGGAAGTCTTATGTATCTCACAAACTGCACGCGCCCAAACATAGCTCAAACTGTCAATAGATTGAGCAGATTCACAAGTTGTTATGATGGTAAAATTCCTATTATAAAAAGGCTATAAAATAAATCATTATTATAGTCTAAAATAAGTAATTAATTATATCTCTAAAATGTAGCTGTTACAAGTTCTCCTTTACTTTTCTTATCTTTACTTTAATATAATAATAGTTATAATTTCTTTTTATTTAATTAGTTTTTTTCCTATTTTTTTACTTTAATGTAGAAATAATTATAGTTTCTTTATGTTTAAATTAGTTTCCTTTCCGTTCCTACTTTAATGTAATAATAGTTACATTTTCTTTCTGTTTAATTAGTTTCTTTCCGTTACTACTTTAATGTAATAATAGTTACATTTTCTTCATGTTTAAATTAGTTTCCTTTCTGTTCCTACTTTAATGTAATAATATTTACATTTTCGTCCTGTTTAAATTAGTTTCTTTTCCGTTATTACTTTAAAGGTAATAGTAGTTATATTTTTCTTCTATTTTAATTAATTTCCTTTTTGTCTTTACTTTAATGTAAAGTAGTCATAATTTCTGGCAGTTTAATTAGTTTCTTTTCTGAATATACTTTAAATATAGAAATAATTATGTTTCTCATTATTTAATAAGTTTCTTTCATGCTTATGCATGTAAATATAAGTAAAATTTGTACTAGCATAACTATTTTATTCGTAAAATAGCTTACAAAAATGTTGTAATTATTCTCTAAGTTGTATTATTTCAGTTGTAATTTTGCTTTCTTTTCTTTAATAAAAGTAAAGTAATTTCTCTTTATTTCTTTATGTTGCATATAAATGTATTTTTCTGAAACAAAGTGTATAAAATAAAACAAACATATTAAAAAAAACTCATTTTGAGACCGAAAGGGTGAGTTGGGTGCATAACCTCTTCCTAACTCGTAATTTAGCCCCCGAACCCATATCTTCTGATAATTTTGGTTTTTCTTTGTTTAATCATAAAATAGAGGTGTCGACTATGTAACTTATTTTTGAGTCCACAAAATGAAATCGAGTGTATTTCACGCGCTCGAAGTTTTGAAACTCGCCCACTTTTTCAGCAGCGTGGACAAGTTCGAAACGGGGCACTCACAGTGGTGACTCTGTTGGAGATTTTATTGCTTTCTTTAAAACAAAAGAGGGCTAGACTCTTTTTTTAGGGTTATCAAGATGCTTGTTTTTTCTCTGTTATATTTCTTTGACTTCTTTTATGAATATAATTTTCAATCATGCAAAACAAAAAAAACAACAAAAAAAACAAATCTTTTTTTTTTATTTTAAAACAAAGTTCATTTTCTCAAAAAAAAATGTTTAAAAAAAAAGTATATAATAAAGTAAAATAATAATAGTAATTTCATTTTTAAAAAAAATTCGTTTTTCAAATTAAAAAAAAATCAAAACAAAACAAAAATCACTCTTTCAAAAAAAAGGGGGGGGGGGATTCGTTTTCCAAAATTAAAAAAAATCGTCTCTTTTCAAAAAAAAGTAAAAAGAAACTCATTTTCTCAAAGCAAAGAAAAAAAATTCATTTTTTCAAAAAATAAATTAAAAAAATGTTCCAAAAAAAGAAAAATGGAGAAAGTTTGCTTCAAAACATCAAAAACAAAATAGATCAAAGATGTTTAAAAATTTGAAAAAGAGGATTGTGAAAAAAAAAGGTTTGTTTCAAAAACCAAGAAGTAAATAAAAGAGTTAGAAGGAAAATATATATTTTTTAATATAAAAATGAGTGTTTTCCCAAAAGAAATTATTTTCAAAGTCATAAAAAATAAGAGCATAGTCTTCTTCTTCCTTCAAAAAAAAAAAAAAGGGGGCATGACAAGATCAACGGGGGTTAAAGTGCAAGAAGGGAACAAGAGGGGGTCTAAATGACAAAGGGAAAAAAGGTTAGAGGCAAAGTGCATAAAGTAAGAAGTTGTAAGTGAACAATTAAAAAGGGACGCAACGCCCAAATTTGTATTGGGTTGCGCCCACTTTTTTGGCGCGGCACCCGTTTCTCATTTTGAATAATTTTCTTTGATGTTTTGTCTATTTTATCCGTCGGGTCGTCCATTTTTGCCATTTGTTGCGCCCATTTTTTCCTATTACTCCACCTCTCAAAAAAAATCAAAAGAATAAAAAATCATCAAAAACAAAAAAAAAACCTTTAAATCCAGTTTTGTCTATATATATATATATATATACATATCGGGATTTTTGTGTTGCTTTCCTTTGTTGCCCCTAACAAATTTGCAGGGACTGAAAAAGAAAGGAATTGATTATTTATCTTTTGCTCTGGTCGGAATGCTGTTCGGAGGTACGTAATCATTTCATCACATTTCAAAAAATTAATATATATATATATATATATATATATATATATATATATATATATGTGGGTCCCAATGAGCACAATAATAAGCTAGAAGGGGGGGGGGTTGAATAGCTTATTAACACTTTAAAACTTTTAAAGTAAGTTCCTTGAAAGTTACTTGCAATCTATGAAAAGAATCAAGTAGCGGAAGACCTTCAAGAAAATTGTTCCAGGTCTGCCGATAAGGACTACCGGTAGACCTTTTACAGATTACTTTAAGTTCTGCTGAACAGGATAATAATAACGAAGAAACTAAGCAATTCAAGAATAGACAAACAGAAGAAAATAACACAAGTATTTTGGGATGGTTCACACTGTAATGAGTGCTACGTCCACCACCAAGGCAGTCAACCTTGGATTTAAATTGTGCACTATGTTTTCCACTTAGATCAATTACAAAGAATATCCCTAATGGATCGTGTACAAAATATTGACTTGTGTTTAGGTCTATGGAATTAAATATCTGTAAAACAGGATATTTAATTCGTGCTGAAGTATAGTAAATGGAAGTAAACAACAAGAAGAATAAAACAGTAAATGTTGAAGAGCAGCTTCTTGTTGTTGATGAGGACTTTCAGATCTGCTGAGGATCTCTTGAATGCACTGAGCTGAAAGACTTGGAGTTGAATAGATTCAGAGCAATTCTTTTTCAGTGTTCGATTGATTCTGTACAGTGCTGTGTTTTTCTCCAGTCTTCAATGGCAGTATTTATAGCAGGTGCATTCCAAAAGATCCGTTAGAGAAGATGAAGACTTAACAGCTCTATTAGGTTGAATGCATTAAATGCATGGGGCTGTCAGTCAGAGAATTCGTCTTTCACAGATAAAGAGGGCAGGTAATCATTTCTGAGATCTTCGAAAAGGTGGGCGATTTGCTTGTCAGATCTGAGAGTTGTTGTAGCAGAGAGTAGGTGACACCGCTTTTTCCTCGCTTTCATCGCTCAGACGAAAAGTCTTCCCGCTGAAATGTGCTTGCTTGACATGTCAGGGAATGTCATGGATTAATTCAAATCAAAAACATTTGAATAACTTTGAATTAATCCGATGACTCATTGCAGGATAGGACACGTCATGGAACATCGAGTGGACACGAGGTCTACCGATTGAGGGCCTTAAGCAGGTCTTCCGGTGAAGCTTGTGGAGCGGTCTTCCGCTGAACCTGAAAGAGTCCTATGAAAACTATACTTGGCAAAGTTCTATACACAGTTGCCACGCTAATCGATACGCAGCCCGATTAGCCACTGAAGTATAAAACTAATGTAATGAAATGAACAGATATAAATCTAACATAAGAATCAACAATCTCCTCCTATTTATATCTGGACATCATTACTACAAATGAGGGTTTTAAAGCAAACTATTCAATAGATAATAGCATGTCTGAGAAAGTTTATATATATTGAGTAATCGGTAGACATGCCTCTATTGAACAGAATAACACCTCAGATGCAAGGGACTATTCTAAGTGCATACAAGAATAAGAAAATCATAGAGTAGCACATAGATTAGCAGCAGTTCAAATAAATTTAAACTGATTGTTTAAATTCTAAACAGATATGAATATAAAGCAATGAGAATTTAAACAAGATAATTTTGAAGAACAAATGATCTTCTGTATTATAAACAAGATGTTTACTATGTACAGAGTTTTCAAAAAAGATAGATTCAAAGGAAAGGGAGGAAAAGATACATAAGTTACCAAGGTCTTTTCCCTTTGCCTTTGTCTGCAGCCTCTCCTTTCTTCGTTCTCGCCAAGCTCTTGCATTCTTCGTCAGATTCGCCATCCGCATCGCCGGAGGTCCGTGGATCGAGAACGGTAGTCCGCTTCACGTATCTACGGTGTTCTCTTCCATCGATTTCGTTGATTGATCTCATTTGCTTCTCCTCCGTGATGGCCAGATCACGATCACGATTGGCATTCATGACGTCGTGAGCAGAGTCTCGAGCAAGATTATTGAGTTCCAGAACAGGAGGACGACCGTGGCCGAGATGGAGAGTGATGGCATGGAACAACTCGTAGAAAAGCGATGAACGATACGGACACACTCATCTCGTTGAGCTTCTAGATTGATCTTGACATCAGTAAAGTCGTGTCGTATCTGCCCAAAGCGAGTCCGACATCCTCTTGAAATTGTCGAAGAAGAGCGGCAAGGCGGTCATTGGCCTTGACGCCAAAGGGCTATTTCGGCGTAGCGGTAGTGATACTTGTAAGCTCGCCAGCCGTCGTAGATGGCGCCCAAAGGGATAAAA
The DNA here is from genome assembly GCA_013146195.2 of Codonopsis lanceolata. Classification (NCBI taxonomy): domain Eukaryota; kingdom Viridiplantae; phylum Streptophyta; class Magnoliopsida; order Asterales; family Campanulaceae; genus Codonopsis; species Codonopsis lanceolata. Next base: position 72,595,701 of record CM028383.1, read on the forward strand.
CTTCAAGATTGGCAGCGGATGGGAAGTAGTTGCATGACCAATGTGAATGGTGCCTAGAGGTAGAGTCGGCAGCCTTATGGGATGTTGAGGGAGGAGTGATGGAGTCGGAAGAGGAAGAGTCTTGGGTAGGTATGGTTTGTGGAGGAGGATATGGTGATGGGGAAGGTGGAGGTGGTTTTGGTGGGGAATCCAGCCCATATCGCTGTCGAATTGTCACCGACATGGGAGGATTGGGGTAGGGGTTCTGTAGAAACCCGTAAGGAAGGGCAGGGTAGAAGAGGGATTTTGGTTTTCTAAGGGTAGGTTGAGAAGGTTGAGGAGGTTGATGAAGAGAAGGTTGAGGAGGTTGATGAATAGAGGTAGAGTCCGCATCGATGAAAGTTCAAAGAGGAACTTGGCAAAGCAGAGCCTAATGGATGGGTGGGAGGAATGGTGGGTGTCGGAAGTGGTTGGTTTGGATTGGTGAGGTGAAGAAGGGGTAGATGGGTCGTGAGTAGTTGAAGGGTGAAGGAGGAGGAGGAGTAGGGGTTCTCGGCCGGCTCCTCCCGATTTGAGGCTCCTCCGGGGATAGATCTCAGGGGGTGAAGGGGTGATGGGTATAGGTGAAGGGTTGATGATAAGGGTTGTTCGCGGTCAGATGGTTTGGCGGTTGTAGAGGGTTTGGTAACGGTAGTTCTCTTTTCTTCCTCACCGCCGAATAGAGTCTCAGCAGCCTTCATCCGGCAGAGGTTGGAGGGATCGCCTGGTGGTCGGTCTTCAAAGGTTTTACGAAGTCTCCTTCGCTTTTGGTTTGGGTGAGGGTGCAGGAGATGGAGAGGTTGGTTGAGTGGCTTGGGTTGTTGGTTGTGTGGAAGAGGTTTGTTGAGTTTGAGAGGGTGGCTGGGCTTGAAAGGATTTGGCTTGAGTAGAGGGAGAGGGTGGTTTGGCCGAGGATTGGGAATTTTGGCCTTCCTTCATCCTCTTTTGGCCTTCTTTCATCCGATTCGCCCTCCTTCATCTCACTCCTAATCCATTTGGCCTCCTCTTCGCTTGAGTGGCCTCTTCCCGCCTTGTCTTTGCTTTGCCCTTGGTCGCTATTTTTGACCTTCAGAGCAGCAGCGCCCACCTTTGGCCTTGAAGATGAATGGCCGTGGCCACTTGCTCGCCAAATTTTGCAGAGGCCTTTTTGAGGGTACTGCTGGCAGCGCCATGGGCCTCCATGATGAAGCGAGTGACCAAGATTGGTTCAGGCTTGGCCACTTTTTCAAGGGTGATTGCCGGTAGACCCTTCTGCAGCCGGCGCTTGTTCTCGTGATTCAAGATACTTACCGAAAAACGAGGTCGTTAGTCGCTTGTCCTTGGTCACCACAATCAACTCATCTTCCTTCAAGAGGAGTTGATCTTGGCATCATCCCTTAAAAGGGCATTGATCAGCCCGACGGCGGGCGCCAGTGGGATTGTTCTTGGCTCTTCCCCACCCACCGCCGTAGCTCGTTGAAGATGATGGCCCCCGCTTGAGACGGAGCTTCGTATATACGGCGCTGGTCATGTTTAATTGTTGGGCAGAACATATCATGAGCTCCACCCTTGAATAGGAGCCCTTTGTCAAGGAGGTGGCTGGTGCAGTAGACGTCCAGAGGGAAAAGATTTCGGAGCATTTTCCCTTGGGGCTCCCGGAGAGTGTCTACTCCCCTCATGGCTTCCCAGGCATGAAGAGCCTCAGCCATGGTTGCTTCAAGAGCTCCACCATAGTGTACGCCGATGATGGTGGAGATGGACTTGGCGGTAACAGAGATGGGACGGCCTCGAATCCATCCTCGAAGAGCTGTCTTGTTCCTGAGCTCCATTCTCTGATAAAATTCTTCTGCCAGAAAGATACTGTAGTCTTTGTCGTTGAGGCAGAAGAGAGGAAGAATCCCGAGAAGTTCATATCCTCACACGCCTTTATGGCGCCGCTAGTGCACGCATGCATTGAAGGTCTATGCACATCCCTGGAATGTACAGCTTGGGGTCCAAAGCGACTATTATATCATGAGCCGCTGGATAGATGGGATATCCTGGGATATTGATATTAGAATTTGGAGGAATGACGTTTTCAGGGTCATAAGCCTTCTTACTGTCGCGCTTTGATTTAGAAATTCTTGCCTGAAAGAAATACACAATAAAAATTAGGGCTTTTTACTTGTGAGAACTATATAAGCAGAAATTTCAATAATTCTTGAAATAATTGGAATTTCGAAGCGAGACCTTGAAACCCTAGAGTGTATAGAGTAACCACACCCGAGAAATGTAAAACAGAAGTTTTGCATAATAATAGATAAAGACGTAGCAGAAACGACCGTTAGAATTCTAAGGTATTTAAGAACAACAATGGCGAAATTGTAGAAACTTATAAATGACTGCTTGTATTCTAACACAATTTTAGAATATGAACTTGAATACAAGACGTAAAACGATAAGTTTCAAGGTAAGAGTGAAGAAGAACGTACCATTGTTGTCGCTATTAAGAAGAAATGAAAAAATAATCGAGATTTGCAGAGCAGTTATGAAGACAAAGAACAAGTAGAGAGAGAAATATTTTGGTCAAAGGGGTTTCTGTAAAGTTTGGCAAATGACGGTTCAAGGACTATTTATAGTCGAGATATTTTCTTAAGAAAGCGAGAACTTAAGATATTTTCTTAAGTAAAAAATTTTATCCTTGACCCCATTTTTGCTTTACAAACCTCCTTTTAACAAAAAACTAAGTAAAAGTACTAACCCGAAGTCTTCCCAGAAAGGTAGACTTACGCCTTCCGATTAGACCGAAACTAGGTCTACCGATATGAAAGAAACATAACAAATGTATTAAATTTAAGCAAGAGGATCAATCATACCAAGATTTCTCCTTAAATAAGCAAACCCGGTGGCATCCAAAGGGTTTTGTGAGAATGTCGCCTAACCGATGCTCGCTTGGAACATATTCCAAACCGATGTTACCTTTTTCCACATGATCTTTGAGGAAGTGATAACGACATCAATGTGCTTTGTCTTGGAGTGCATCATCGATTTTTGGAGACGAATTGCTATGTGTTGTCACACATGATTGGGCGCTTGCGCCTTGATGTTGTAGTCCACTAGTTGTTGTTTCATCCATAGAAGTTGAGAGCAACAAATGCTGGCAAGAATGTATTCAGCCTTCGTGGTTGAATTTGCTACGATCCTTGTTTTTGCATGACCATGAGACAAGTCTATTTCCAAGGAATTGACAAGTCCCACCGGTGCTTTTTCTCGCTCACTTTGCAGCCGCATAATCTCGTGATCCGAGTATCCAACTAGATCGAAGATGTTGCTTTTGGGATACCATATGCCTAGATTTGTTGTTTTCAAACATATCTCGATGATACGCTTGGCGCCAAGCAAATGTGACTCTTTTGATCCGCCTCAAATCTAGCACAAACACAAACAAAGAAACATAATGTCGTCTACTAGCAAGAAGGTAAAGAAGTGAACCTATGATTCCTCGGTATTTGGTGATGTTCTCTTGCTTTCCCTTCTCATCTTTATCAAGATGGCGCGGTAGACATAGGAGTTTCGAATCCTTTGGTCAATCAAGACCAAACTTCTTGATTAGTTCCTTTGCATATTTGGTTTGGCCGATGAAGATTCCATCGGAAGTCCGTTGTATCTCAGCCCTAGAAAGTAGGTAAGTTCACCCATCATGCTCATCTCGAACTTGCTTTGCATCGCCTTTCTCGAATCTTTTGCACAAGCTTTGGTTAGTTGATCCAAAGATGATGTCGCCCACATAGATTTGTACAAGAAGAGAATGACCTTTGTGCTTGAGGATGAATAAAGTAGTGTCTATCCTTCCTCTCACGAATCCTTGTTCAATTAAGAACTTGGATAGAGTTTCATACCAAGCTCTAGGAGCTTGCTTCAGCCATGAGAGCTTTCTTGAGTCGGTAGACGTGGTCCAGCTTTGTCCGAGATGACAAATCCTCGGTGGTTGTTCCACGATATCGCTTTGAAGATCACCATTCGTAAAGGCGCTTTACATCCATCCGATACACTTTGAAGTTCATGAACGAGGCATAAGCCGGAAAGATTCTCGATTGCTTCTAGTCTAGCAACAGAGCAAAAGTTTCATCAAAGTCAATTCCTTCTTCCCCGCTTGTGCAGCCCCCGTGCAACCAGCCTAGCTTTGTTTCTCGGTGACATTTCCATCTTCATCTCTTTTGTTTCGAAACCCATTTGGTGCCGATGATCGGATGATCGCCGGTTTCAACTAAGCTCCACACCTTGCATCTTTCAAACCGGTTCCGCTTCTTCTTGCATAGCTTCAATCCGCTTATGATCTTCGATAGCTTCATCAATCTTCTTTGGTTCAAGGTCCGATACGAATGCATAGGCAAACATAGTTTCTTCTCGAACCTTATTTCTGCATTTAACTCCTCTCGTGTTGAGATCACCAATGATTTGTGAAATGGGATGATCTCTTGCTTCAATAATGGTTGGTGGAAGATCACTTCTAGTGGGTTCTTCCGTTAAGAATTCTAGTAGGTTGAGAAGGAGATTCACTAAAAATCGTTCAAGAGATAGGATCTTCACTAAGAAGGATGAGTGATCTCAGAAGGTGTTTGGGGTAAAACAAGAGATGGGTTCAGGTCAACAAGAGTTTTTATTGATACCTGAGAGGTTTCATCTACCGGTGAAGTGTTATCGTATTGAGGGGTCCCAGCAGCTGCCGTTTTTTGAGGAGATGAAGTTGATGCTGAATTAGTACTGCCTCATCGTAATCATTAGCAACGCTCGAGCCATTCTAGGTTCTAACAAGTCATATTCATCAAAAAGAAACATGCAATGTATTCTAAGATTTTTAAAGAAGATTTATCGAAAATGCGAAATGCTTTTGAATGTTTGGAATATCCCTAAAAATTCCTTCGCCTCGATTTTTGCATCAAATTTTCTCTATATTCTTTTCCATTGTAAAGAATAAAACATTTACGTACCGAAGATTTTAAGAAATCCAATGTTTGGGATCTTCCTCTCCATATTTCATATGGAGTTTTGTTATGAAACTTGTTTACCAGGATCTCGTTTCGGGTAAACAAGCAAGATTGATCTGCTTCCGCCCGTAAATACTTCTGAAGTTTAGCTTTTGCCGCCAAAGATTGTTCTAGCCGCTCAATTAGTGTTCTCGTTTTCCGCTCAGCCTACACCATTTTGTTGAGGAGTACCGGCGGCAGAGAAGTTGGCCGATCCCATGGTCATCGCAGCATTTTCTACACCATTGTTTTTGAATTCGTCGATTGTCCGATCTTATGTCACAAATGTCTTCAAGCTTTTGAGTTTGAAGTCTTCCTCAAGCAAAGGACTAGATCATACGCTTCATCTTTAGATGTCATAGTTTCGATCCAAGTGAATCTGAGTAGTCATCAACTACTACAAGTGTGTACTGTCTCCCCGAAATACCGGTCGTAGTAATAGGTCCAAAGAGATCCATATGCGTAATGAAGAGGTCTGCTTTGTTGATAAAATGTATTTCTTTTCAAGGAAGACTTGGAAAGTTTTCCTAGTTGACAAGCTTTACAACTTCGTCATGGTCGGCAGACACCGTAGGTAGACCTCGACAAGCCCATTTTGGAGAGCTTGAGAGGTGCTTTAGCTGAGGTGATCGGAGACGCTTGTGCCATAGCCACCGTTATTACGAACATTGTTGGCTACT
>CM028383.1:72601483-72640614 GCA_013146195.2 Codonopsis lanceolata
ACGGCGATCCATCGCGATCACGAATCTCACAATTCGTGAAGACGATGTATCGCCCCACCAAAACTCAACCAAACCGACTCCAGCTGGACTCAAAACCCAAGCACAAGTAATATATACTCATATGCTCAAAACAAGTAGGTAAACACTCTACTATCAAACTAGTCATGCAATTCGTCCACAACTAGCATAAACAACACAACCGAGAATCATATAAGTTCTCATAATCAAGTGTGCTTCACACACTTAAAAACTTCTTGGAGGCTCGACCTCCATGAATTCTACCCAAAATTCCGTAGGACTTAAAATTATAGTTCCTAGGATTCATACTAACCCAAAGGTTAACTCCGTTGAGTTCAATCTAAGTTTTCCGAAAATTCAAGGATGAGAAGCTTAGGCTTCATCAACCCCCTATGTTCATAACTATCGCCCAAAACCACAATCCCAATGTTCAATATACTCATATAAACCCAACAAACTAATTAACAATGCAACTTAGAATAATTTAGCCATCTTGTGCATAATATCATCCAAGTCATCATACCAATCATAACGTTCAATTCATGATTTAAAATTCACATCATGGTTTAATATGTTCTATTAAGCTTGTAAAACATATTAATCAAGCTAACATCATTAGATTGCAAGCTAAAACCAAATTAGGGCAAATCACCCTCCAAGCATCTCAACCAAACCAATTTCAATACTCATGGTAATCAACATATCTAAGTTCACAAACTCCACTAAACATGTATAACATGCTAATTAGGTTTACCATCATCTTTAACAAGTTAAATATAATTTGGGGAAAAATCCCCTTCCAAGCATCTTTGTCATCCAAGCTCAATACCCATAATCGATTCATATAGCCAAGTTTAATATACTCTATTAAGCATATAAAACACATTAATCAAGCTTACATCATCAATTCGCAAGCTAAAACAAAATTAGGGCAAAACACCCTCCAAGAATCTCACCCAAACCAACATCAATCTTCATGAAAAATCAATATAATCAAGTTCATTAGGCAATTTAGAACATCAATTTCACATAGACATGGTCTCACATAGGCCAATCAAGCTCTAACAAAATCTTGAAATCCTAGGGTTCATACATTTCTAGAAACCCTAACAATGGCTTCCATTGACCCACATAGCACACATGGTTGATTCCCTAGGGTCAATGGAGCCTAAAAAAGAAGAGGAAGGAAGGTTAAAACTTACAAATTTAAGCCTCCCAAGCCGCGATTTGAAACCCCAAAATGAAGTCTTCTCTCTTCACTTTCTCTTCAAACTTGTGGGTTGAATGGGGAAGAAGACTCCTAGTAATGGCCTCCAAGATCAGCCCCTTTGAAACCCTAGAAATCACCTTCTCAAGCTCTCTCTTTGGTTGGGTTGGAGTGCTTGAAGAAGAACAAGAGGGGAAACCGATTTGTCTTGGCTCTAACAAGAGAAGAGTGCTGTTTTTTTTTGCTTTTAAATGAGGGATTAAATCCTCTAATCCAATCACTAATTAACCCCTTAATCTCTTAATAGGTGTTTAGGATTAGTATTAGGTTAAGTAAGTGGGTTTAGATAGGTTTAGAATAGGTTTAATGGGTTAAAATTTCGACAGGTGTATAAAAAGACCACAATCCCGTCATTCCCCAAAACAGTGGACTGCGGTCGCTTAGCCTCCATATGATGCGACCGCATCAAGCTTCCTTCAAGAATTAGGTTTTTGCTCCTTCCTTGCTCGATCCTGCCTCTCCGCCAAGTATGCTTCTCGAGTCTAAATGCTTCGAAATGGCTCACAATTGAACCCTTAAAGTCCTTAAACATTAAACTAATCAATCCAAGTCTCAAACCAATTTTAAAGTAGGTCTAGACTCCCATAAACAACACCCGAAACAACCCGGCAAAACCGCGCAAGACGAACAACTTACTATCGAAACGCCGAATGAAACCACAAACCGACGTAATAACCCATGATTATAAACACCTAATAGGGCTACAAAATAGGCCTGAATGCCTCCCAGATGATGCTCACGTATAGGGGAAATAGGCTCGAAAGACGAGGGCCTCCATCTCAAACTACGCGATAAGGAGAATTGCTATTCTCGAGGCTGTAAAACTTCACGAGACTTATGGAATACATCCAATTAGAAGTCTAACACATCTAAACATGTTATTTAATCATCATGTAAAGATCTGGGACCAAATCGAGGTCAAGAACACAAAACCCGAATAAACTCTCAATCCGCATTTCGACTATCGCCGGTTACGACTTTTGACTTTAGCAAGTCAACAACTAAATGGCATCTCTTGAAAGTATTTTGATCTTAATATGGTCTCTCATACATATCTAGACTCTCTCACGAGTCAAACGAGCAATCAACCAGGAAGAAATGCGAGCATTGCACGCAATTCACGCTAACCGGGAATCGGGATCTTACAGCTTCTATGTCGTGGGAGTCGCAAATGGGACACAACTCGATACTCGGGGTACTCACGATCAAACCAACCAAACCCGAACATCGAAGGATTTCAACCCGAGGCTCACTAACATCTTATTGAACCTAAAATGACTCCTATCGAAGTCTTAATATCGCATTTCATTAAATACACATTCATACAACCCAAACTTAGCACATCATTCAAGTTCCTAGAAATTATCCCAAAATTAATCCGGCTTATTTCCCAAGCCTAAATCCAAGAATTCATCATAGACATAGTCAACAAAACCCAAATGACGAGGACTTCAACCCGAGTTCTTTAACACAATATTGAACTCATTACTTACACCGTTGAGTCTAAACACCAAGTTTCATCATTTACACTCCTTCATCGGCCTCAACATTAACCCCACTTCAACTAACAATAATTTCTCCAAAACGGGATTGACTCTCAAGCCTAAAATCCAAGAATAATCCCTAACATAGATCAAAACCCATTTCATAAATCATATAACTTCATTTAAGTAATCATAACCATAGTATATAGAGAGTTCACCCTCCAAAGCCCCAACCATAGGCATACTTTCATAATAAACCCAAATAAAATATAAACATGGTTTCTAGCATGCTCACAACCCTAGAATCGCAAGATGAAGGATAAACATATACATCAACAATCATAGAAGTCATCTACAAATGCTCCTACCAAGTTCATATTTCCAAAATCCCCAAAATTGGGCATCTGAGGCATCAAGGTGTTCATTGCCCACAAATAGCATACAAGTTGTTTTCCTTAGGGCCAATGAACCAAAATCAAAAAGTAAGTAACTTACCTAGCTTGAGTGAAAACTCAAGAGAACACGAATCCGATCGGTGAAGTCGTTCTACTCGTCGAGGGCTTCAAGAATCCGAAGTTTGAAGGAAATCGGGTGGTTGGATCATCAAGGATCGAAGAGAGAAGAAGCTAGGGCTCAAGAGTCTCCCATGGAGTCTCTCTCTCTCTAATATGTAAGAATGAGAGGAAGAAATGAAGAGATTTCGACAATTGGTAAAGGGTTTGGGTATTTATACCCCCAAATTAAGAAGGGCACAATAGACTTTTCCTTGCACAATTAGTAGAGATTAGGACTAATCAATCACTAATCTAACCTTAATTAACTTCCAACTAATGTTAGGACATGTTTAGGGTTAAGTATGAGGGGTTAGGAAGGGTTTGGAGGGGTTTAATGAAGGTAGAATAGGTAAAACACGTCACAACTCAAAACGGGGGAAGAAAAATCCCGTAACGGATTGCAGTGAGGCGGGCGCCTCACTCCCTCCCATGCCTCACTTGCTCGCACAAAGGATTTCTCTCAAGACTTGAGGCGGGCGCTCACTCCATGCGGGCGGGCGCCTCGGCTCTGAACCTCAAAACTTGGTCTAAACTTGATCTAAATGATCCCAAACTTATGGGCAACCATTCTAAGGTCTAACCCAACTCAAAACAAGTCTAAAACACACCAGAAGAACTCCCAAACAACTCAGGCGAACAGGAAGGGGTGCAACATCTGTGCAACCGGGACGAGCGAACTTCGAAATCAAATGAGCAATGAAAGGAGACTTTTAAGGCAAGTCTAAGGGCTAATGAAGAAGCTTAAATACTTCTAGGAAGTTGGATAGCAACTAGGGAAATAAGAATCCCAAAGGAGAGGCGATTACGCGACTCGGTTCGAACTAGCGATAGAGGACAAACGCTATCTCCAAAACTTCCAAAATCATCGATAGCTTAAGGAACACCTCAACTTGAAGTCTAACACATCTAAACATGTTAACAAACCATCTTAAAGAGGTCTAGGACCCAAACCGAGGTCACGATCACAAAACGGAGGTAAACCCTCAATCGCGTCGCATTCCGACTATCGTCGAGTCACGACTTGTGACTTTAGCAAGTCAACAACTATATGAAGTCTCTAAATATTGTTTCGGTCTTAATATGGTCTCTCATACATATCTAGACCCTCTCGCAACCAAACATACAGTCAACAAAGGAAGAGGTGCAAGTATAGCACGCAAACCGAGATAACGAAGGAGCGGGGCGTCACATGTGCTGCCCGGATTTAGTTAGGAAATAGTACTAAATATAGCCGTTATTATGGCTAAATATTTTCAAGTATATTTGTAATTGTTTGTAAAAGGGACAGTTGCAAGTCCGTAAATAATGTAGACATAATGGATGTATTTGTAGGCAATTAATGCTTTATTTATCTGTTAAATTAATGTAACAACAAACATACTTTAGCCAAAAACTGTTTTGAGACCGAAAGGGCGAGTTAGGTGCCTAGCACCTTCCCAACTCGTAACTTAGCCTCCGAACCCGTTTTCATTATCTCTGGTTTTCTTTTTGGTTTTGCTTTATTTATTCCTTAAAATAAAGATGGCGACTCTAAAACATTTTGGATCGGTCGGGCCTCGCAACATCTTTCCTTGTACTTTTAGTTTTCCCTAAAAAGGAAAATGGGAATGGAAAGTGATGTATTCCTATGTCTGGTATCCCTAAACAAGGGATAACTTGGCGTAGAAAACCCAAAGCACCCATATTGATCCGAGATAGGCCATAAAGCTATTTTCATAAAATCCATAGTGGGGGCGCTGCAACATTCCTTCCTTGCACTTTCACGTTTTCCCCTAAACAAGGGATAATGAGAATTGAAGGGTGATGCATTCCTATATCATGGTATCCCCTAAAAAAGGGATAACTTGACATAGAAAACCCAAAACTCCCATACTGGATCAAAAATCCACTAAAGGCAACCGAGGCGCATTCCAAGCTATTCGACAAAGACTCCCTCGCACTTTGATTTCGTCCTCCCCTAGAAAGGGAGGGTGGAGCAGCGTGGATGTCATCGCATCCGCACGTACACGCACCTATCCAAGGCGCGGGCGCGAGCAATTTCCGAGGAACCCACGGTGGCGACTGTTGGGAGATCGTTTTTATTTTAATAAATAAAAATTGAGGGCTAGACTTCGATAACAAAACTTTTTTATTTTGTTTCTGGCTAAAGTATGCTTGTTATATTAATTTAAACACTTGAATATTACGTTCCTTTAACATCCGTGTCTATATTTGAGGATATGATCCTCCATCTTGCAGCAGTTTCATTTCAAAAACTGTTACGGATATACTTGAAAATATTCGTATTTTTTTTTCAAAAAAAAAATTGCAAAAAAAATAAAAAATAAAAGTATATATATATATATATATATATATATATATATATATATATATATATATATGCAATATTTTATGTGCAATAATTTCCGGGCAGCACAACAAAAGGGCCGGGGCTTAATTTTTAAAATCTTTTCATTTTCGGCCTTATATTATTTTATTCTGCTTTATTTTCATTCTGCAAAAAAAAAAAAAAAAAATATATATATATATATATATATATATATATATATATATATATATGCATTCATTCTGTCATTTTATTTTGGGGATTAGGACTCATTTATAATTAATAGAGATAAATAGATTCCCGGCTTTTTTCTTTTTATTCCTTGATGGTATGTTTGCTTGCTCGTGCTCGAACTAAAAAGCCGAGAAAATCCATAAATAGCAGCAAGACATGCCATATCTGTTTTCTTTTCTATTTTTATATCTGAAAAAAAAAAAACTTTTTTTGCTTTTTAGATACCGCACACACGCGCACATGCATATAAATATATTCCGAACTGCTACCCTACATCATGACCAGCATACCCCCTGCATAAGCCAACGTTAGGCGCATATAGATTTTCGAGGGACACTTCAAAGACCGACCGATTTTTGCATTTTAAATTATGGGTCAGCCCAGTCAAGAAAAAAAATGTGTACGCAAGTCAAAAAAAAAAGGTGCACAAGTCAAAAAAAAAATCTGCACAAGTCGAAAAAAAAATGCGCATGTCAAAAAAAAATACATTGGGGCTGATTTATTATTTTCAAATGCTCGACCTAGATCATTTCGAACGGTGGATCCCGAAAAGAGTATAGGCCCTTCGCCTGGGATCAGTCCGATCTCGGGGAGTCGAAAGCGGGAAATACGTTGGTCCTATACTGCGGAGAAAGAATCCCTTGTTCCAGAAAGTCACGAGATCACAAAATTAAGCAGGTGCTTATCCGGTCAATTTGTAGGGATAACAAATAATAATAAAAAATACTAATAAAGGCACGCTGCACTCCAAGCCCAAAAAGCCTTCAACCAGCCTTCTGATACATCCAAACCCATTTTCCTCAGAAACCTGACCCGAATTTGGAAAGGCAGAGACAATACTGGTCGGTTGATCACGGAAACAAGTCTGTCGAAGCAGAGGGTATCGGCGATCGAGATAAAAGCGAAAAGCAAGATTCGAGAGGTACAGATCCAGAGCAGTATGGCGGCGAGAAAGTGAACAGCGCTATGTGTACGAATCTGAGGGCTCCGGGGTATGCTCAACACGCTAATGGCTAGACCAAAATTTGGGTACAACGGCTGATCGAATAATGAGCCAAATGGAAAATCTAATACAAAGCTTGAAATCCAGTGGTGAGGTAATCTCTTCCCCTGCAATCCCACAAGAAGCATCGACCTCACATATGCCTTCAAACCCAAACCCTCAGCCAAACACTAACCCACCAAACACTGCCGTCACTCCAAATCCTAACCCTCCACCAAATCCATACTACCCAAATATCAACCCTTACTCATCCTATCCTCCATATCCTTTCCCAAACACCAATATTCCCCAGATTCCAAATAACTTCCCTTTTCACATAACCAACCCACTCCAGAACAGCCCACATATAGACCCACAAAGCTATAACCCGTCAGGCCAAATTACTACCTACCTACCTTCCAATGATCCTGGCCACCCAGACGAAACCGTCAATAATCCACCGGCCCGAATCCTTATCGCCCAAAACCCGCCGACTTATCGCCCAAAATCCACCAGCTTATACTGCCCAAAATCCACACTCAGCACAAAATCCATACCCAGCCCAAAATCCATATCCAGCCCAAAATCCATATCCTACCCAAAATCCTTACCAAACACCACAGCCAGAGATCAACCCAACCTTCCCTAATCCCACCAACATATACCAAATACCAACTCCCCCAGCCACCAAAATGGAAGCCGACATGGAAAACATGAAAACAATGATGCTCAAACTTCTCAACAAAGGGGAATTCTCTACGCAGGCACTGGCACTAAAACCTTCAGCCATACTACCCCCAAATTTCAAAATGCCCGACATAGAAAAATTCGATGGGACTGGATGCCCTATCTCCCACCTAAAATTTTACTCTACTGGGATGCAATCAAGAGGGGCTAGTTTCGAAGCCATGGCCTCTAATTTTCACCTCACCTTAATAGGGGCTGCTAAGCAATGGTTAATGCTAGCAAATGATAGCACCATGGGCACTTGGGACCAAATCGCTGAAGGGTTCCTAGAAAGGTACAAAGATAATACCACCACTGAAAATAAAAGGGAACTTGAGGCATGCACCCAAAAAGAAAATGAAACATTCGCAGAATTTGCAGCCAGATGGAAGGATAAAGTCGCCCAGACTTTGGACAAACCTGATCCGGCTGAATCATGCAGAATGTTCATAAAAAACCTCCAGCCCATTTACCTAGAACGCATGCGGTATCTCCCTTATAACAATTTTAAAGAAATAGTGGAGATAGGAGTCCGTATTGATGAAGAAATACATACGGGATCCCTAGAGATTGATGCACATACACCCCCAATTTCACTCTGTAACTCTGAATCAGATGAGGAATCTTCGGAAGAAGTCAACGTGGTTGAAAGAATTTCACTTGGTAAATACAGTAATGTGTCATGGTCATACGAGACGAATGAATCTGCCAACTCTGTTGAAGGAAGCAGTAATGCCAACAAGAACCTCATAGGACCCTACCGAACAAAAAGAAGGCATTACGATGAACTGAATGCCCAAATGTCCCTGATTTTCCAAGGCTTAATGGCACAAGGAGTTTTGAAACCAATGGAAAATTATCGACCTCCGCCAAAGCTATCAGACACGTGGGACCACTCTCAGTATTGCGAGTATCATCGTAGCAGTGGCCATCCCACTGATAAGTGTTATAAGCTCATAAGTGCCATCCAAGATCTTATTGATGACCAAATCATTGAAAAGCCGCACCCATGATTATCTCTAGTAAAAGTGGAAAATACCCTAGGATACCCTTGTATATACACCTCCAAAGACTCTTTGTACCTTTGAATGTCCTTTTGTCAAATAAAATCTCTAGGAAACAACTCTTTTCAACCCAGCGTCAATTTTCATAAATTTTGGGATCCTTGTTGTTTTTTGGTACCACTAACAATTTTGCAGGAGCTGAAAAATAAAAAAATTTGACTATTATCATTTACTCTCACGAGAGGATTGTCGAGAGAGTGCGTGTCGTCACATCCCATTTCAAAAATCACAAAAAAAAAAGAGTTTTCTAGCAATAAAAAAATCACGTGTAATACTTAGTTTTCTTTTCATAAAATATAAATAAATATAAATATATATATATATATATATATATATAAATAAATAAATAAATATATATATATATATATATATATATATATATATATATATATATATATATATATATAAGCGTTTCTTTTTGCAAAAAAAAAAAGATCATTTAAAAAAAAATCTCTATTCTTTCAAATTCAAAATTCAAAAAAAATATATATAGATTAGCAAAATGAAAAATTCTCTGTCAGAATTGAACTACGATGACCTGAGCCTCGAAATGAGGAACGTAGGCAGCCCTTGGGTGCGGTCAAATGCTTTGATTTACTCTTAAAAAAAAAGGTGGTATTTTCTATGTGTTTCCTTTTGTTTCCCAAAACATGAAAAGACAAGACAAAACCCCCTCATCACTATTCTTAATCTCCAAATTCCTATTCCCTCTTAACCTCTCATAAATGCATCACTAAGTTGATAAGTGCATCGTTCATTCTTGATTTCAAAAAAAAAATCAGTAAGTCCTACTTCGAGATGTTAAGGTCTGCCACTCAAAAAAGAAAAGGCAAAAAAAAAAAAAAAATGAAAACAAGAAAGAAAAAAAAACCCGATGGGGAGCCACAAAAGAAAAGAAAGCTGAGACAGCCAAGAAAACAGAAAAGTCTGGAAAGTTGAGAAATCCAGAAAAGTCAAGCATCTCAAGGATCATACGCAACAATTCAAGAATAGGGGCTTTCAAACCCCAGAGGTATCTTCTTAGTCCATATTGATGTCCACAGCCCATCCTTGCAGGAGTATACTCACAAACCCATTTGGTCACCATTATTTCAAAAGTCCAACCATGTGCACAGATCGAGCTTTGCAAAGGTATCTATCTATATTTGAATCTGATAAATTCTTACTAGCTTGTCGAGTCTTCTTCTTGATTTTTGAGCACATATCGCCAAAGTATTTGTAAAAAAAAAAAAAAATGAATGCCGAGTCGACTCGTGTAAGAACACGATAAAACTGCACGAGTTGGTGATGAGTCATTTCACAATATGGATCCACAAGCCATTAAAAAAAAAATTCGATGAAGCAACCTTTTGTCTTGGTAAAAGGTCATCTTCGACCCATTGCGACCGAGCTATTAAATGGCACACTAGGGGCTTCCAACCATACACCCAACCTCTTCTAAATACCTAAACAAATCCACCACTTGCCAAAGCCTAACCATCCCCACGACCCAGCTTCCCAAAAATGGGCCTGTTCCACCCTTATATATATACATCCAGCAAAAAGAACCACCCTTTTACCCCAAGAGAAAGAAGAAAGATATCTCTTCAAGCACTCTCTCAAATTTCCCCGAGAAGTCAACAAAAAAAAAGGAAAAAAAAAGAAGCCTCTCTTGAGAGATTTCCTCAAAATTTCCCTCTCGCAAAAAAAATATATACAAAAAAAAAAAGACCCTCTCCTGAGCAATTTCTTCAAAATCTCTCTCTTGCAACAAAAGAAAAATATCAATCACTCTTGGACCACCCCATAACCCACAACCAAATCCAAAAGCCAATCTCCCAACCATATCCACAACCAGGTCCAAAAACCAACTTTCTATCCAAACCCACAGCTTAAAAGGCCAGCCAATGATCGCTTTGCAATCGCCTTTCCGAAAATAACCAAGTCCATAGCCCAAAATACCTTTGAGCAGGAGGCCAATCAAATCCTCAACCCTGAAGCAAATCTATCCCAAATACTCAAACACTACACCCTAACCTAGTTGCCATCTATAGCTCTGTTTCAATCGGTTGTAACGTGATCTGGGTCCAGGACAGAACTCCTTGCTAAAGATAGATAAAATTATCAAAAGATAAATGTTAAGTAGGGTCCATGAAACTCATGATACTTGGCGATAAACTTAGGATCATGACTCTTCTTTTTGTCCATTAGAGTCATCCTCTTTCTCTGAGCATACTCATTTCTATCTCCCACAAAAGTCTTTCCAAATTGAGTCTGTCTGGGCCTGTCCCTAGTTAATTTCTCTAGAAAAATTCCCGTCATGCAAAATTTGGTTGATCAAATTAATCCTGGGGCTTCTCCCGCCAAAGTCATGGGATATATAAAGACTCATCGTCTCTAGGAGCAGCTGTCATTTCCATCTCTGCCTGAAAAAACGAAGAAACTACAAAGGCATGATCCTTCGAAAACAAGCGGTTTATCTTCGTATGCATTGAAAGACTGACTCCCTATAAGGTAAAAGCTCGCTAGGTTGAAAACCCGAAAGGGCGGCTTAGACAAAAGTTAGAGCACAAAAAAATAAAAAAAAATAAAGAGTGGCCCCTCTGAGGCATCGATTAGTAGGATTTACTAATCTTCTGATTGAATTCCTTTCTTGAATGATGCACTAGTCAAAAGACTGAAAACTGAACCAACACATCATTCGCCTCCATTTCAAATATCACCATCAACTCCCATACACATAACCCTCCAAAGCCAACTAAAAGTCACATCTCAAGCTCTCATATTGCACTTCCATCACCTTGCCTTATCCTATCTTAACATGTTTAAGAAACAGATGATACACAAGCACATTTAAAAGTCCTTGCTCTAAGAAAAAGAAAAATTGCATTCGCATGCTTGTATCTTTTGCTTGCATCTTTTTACTGCATCTTATCAGATCTTCCGCCACATCGGCCTATGAATGTTCTGCCAACATCTCACCAAGGATCACCTCTGAAAGATCCTCCACAGCATCATCAAAATTGACAAAAGGTGAAGTTCATATCCCTAGTAGATCAACCGGCAAATGGGGAGAAAAGCCAGAAAAATCAGCAGCAAAGCAAAAAGAGAAATTTCCAGCCAAGGTCGGAAATAGCAACAAAAGAAAATTTTCCGGTTGAAGCGAGGAAAATGAAGCAAAAAGAAGAAATTTCGACTAAGGCGAAAATTATAGCCGCAAAGGGAAAAGATTTTGGCAAAAGCGAAGCTAACGAGAACAAAATCCCGGCAAGTGCAACAAAGAAACGAGAAAAAGCGACATAAAAATAGCAAGTCTGACAAAAGCGGCTGCATCGAGCGAAATCATGGCGGCGGCAAGCGGTAAGAAAAGGTAAGTATTCTATCCGCTGCGTGCATCAATTGTGTTGGAAAACTTTCTTTTAAGGGGCACACAACCCGGATCGAGAGGAAAAGTTTTGTTCTCCGTGGCGGCGTTCACGAGGAGACATTTCATACCGCATCACACGCATCACAACACTTGATAATTACCTTTGCAGCACTCGTTCGATAAGCCTTGCGACACTAGCATTACAACACGTACATCATGAGATTTTGTCTTTTAGTAATGCGATGGATATCGCATTCAGCGTTGCGATGCAATGGATATTCCATTATGTTTTGTGTCGACGCAATGGATATTGCGTTTTGTGTTACGATGCAATGGATATTGCATCATCGTGTCAACGCAATGGATATTGTGTTACGTGATGCAATGGATATTGCATCTTTTCTATGTTAATGCAATGGATATTGCATTAAGTTTTGTGTCGACGCAATGAATATTGCGTTTTGTGTCGAGATGCAATGGATATTGCATCTTTTTTTCGTGTTAATGCAACGGATATTGCATTTTGGTTCATGGCGACGCAATGGATATTGCGTTTGGTGTTGCGATGCAATGGATATTGCATTATGTTTTGTGTTGATGCAATGGATATTGCGTTTTTTGTTACGATGCAATGGATATTGCATCTGTTTTCCGAGTCAACGTAATGGATATTGTGTTCTGTCTGCCGATGCAATGGATATTGCATCTGTTTTCTGTGTTAATGCAATGGATATTGCATTTAGTTTTGTGTCGACGCAATGGATATTGCGTTTTGTGTCACGATGCAATGGATATTGCATCCGTTTTTCGTGTTAATGCAATGGATATTGCATTTAGTTTTGTGTCGACGCAATGGATATTGCGTTTTATGTCACGATGCAATGGATATTGCATCCGTTTTCCGTGTTAATGCAATGGATATTGCATTAAGTTTTGTGTCGACGCAATGGATATTGCGTTTTGTGTCGCAATGCAATGGATATTGCATCTATTTTCCTTGTTAATGCAATGGATATTGCATATTGTTTTATTGGCAACACAATGGATATTGCGTTTGGTGTTACGATGCAATGGGTATTGCATTTTGATATGCGCTTTTTTCACTAGGTTGTAATGGATATTACAATTATCTCTCCGCATAACACTTGTCTACATTACAACACTTGATCCCTGGCTTGAGGCCGAACTACGTTTGGTCTGATTCCTTTTATTAAGGGATACGTAGGCAGCCTACATTAGTAGGTCCGACCATCAGAGCACTTAATTTGCATATCTTCTTAAAAACTGCGATAACCTGCTATAACCGACTAAAAATGTCTAGGATATGGAGGTTTGATTCATTGCTGCATTATAACTGCTACCTGCTACATCTTTCTCCCTTGTTTTGTAAATGAACGAAATTGGAGAGTCTATTCTTATCAACGATGTTCGTCTACTCAGTAAGCTACGGGTTACCCGTAGACTCCATCGTTGAGGGGCTCTGTAGACACCCCAATTTCGTACCCCTGGTATGTGACATGACATAAAATATCAAGACTCTGTTAAAACATTAACAAATGTCAAGTTCTGGTCAAAAGTGCAAAGGACAAAGCAGATGCGCAAAAGGACGAATTGCAGGGACCAAAGTGTACAAAAATTGCAAAGTTTCAAAATGGGCGTGGCCACCACCAAAATTGGGCAAGGCGCCCAATTTAGTATGTTGTGCCCAATTTTGTGAAGAGCTGCGCCCAGTTTCTTCAACAGTGCACCGATCATTCGCCGTAAAATGCAAACTCTTCTGCGCGATGTACAAACAAATGATGCATGAAGAAGGAATTTTAATTCCTTCTGAGTCCTCAGATCAGCCTATAAATAGAGGCTCTCAGTCGATCATTCAACACACCTTTCCTTCGATAAAATTCTCCGCATTGTCGTTACGCTAGAAAAATAGAGAGCGATGTGAGATAGTGAGAGATCACCTCAAAAAGCCTCGAAACCCTGCCAAACCTCCTCCAAACACAAAACCAACCGGTAGAAGTGAGCCTTAGCCCCCCAAAACCAACCTCGAAACCCTTTTTCCCCGGTCCAAAAATCGTGGAAAGAGCAGTTGCTCTGCCCGATTTAAAAGGCCAAATCAGCTAGAAATAAGTCGTTATTCTTTCCGATTTCAGCCTACCTCAAGTCAACAAACAACCAAACACAAACAGTTACTCTGCCCAAATCCCTAGGCCGAAAGTAACTTTCAGAAGCAGTCACTCTGCCCAAATTCACACAACACACAACACACAACAACAACAAAAAAGACTCCCTCTCCCTGAAGGATAGAGCGAGCACACCCTAGGCTGTCAGTATGTTTTATTTTAAAGCTTTCATTTTGTAAAAGTATTATTTCCAATCCGGCCCAATGTAGATATATAAGCAGTTGGGCTGCCTGGATTTAGTTAGGAAATAGTACTAAATATAGCCGTTATTATGGCCAAATTTTTTCAAGTATATTTGTAATTATTTGTAAAAGGGACAGTTGCAAGTCCGTAAATAATGTAGACATAATGGATGTATTTGTAGGCAGTTAATGCTTTATTTATCTGTTAAATTAATATAACAACAAGCATACTTTAGCCAAAAACTGTTTTGAAACCGAAAGGGCGAGTTGGGTGCCTAGCACCTTCCCAACTCGTAACTTAGCCTCCGAACCCGTTTTCATTATCTCTGGTTTTCTTTTTGGTTTTGCTTTATTTATTCCTTAAAATAAAGATGGCGACTCTAAAACATTTTGGATCCAGTGGGGCCTTGCAACATCTTTCCTTGCACATTTCCGTTTTCCCCTAAAAAAGGGAAAATGGGAATGGAAAGGTGATGTATTCCTATGTCCTGATATCCCCTAAACAAGGGATAACTTGACGTAGAAAACCCAAAGCACCCATAGTGATCCGAGATAGGACAGAAGGCTATTTTCATAAAATCCATAGTGGGGGCACTACAACATTCCTTCCTTGCACTTTCACGTTTTCCCCTAAACAAGGGGGAATGGGAATAGAAGGGTGATGCATTCCTATATCATGGTATCCCCTAAAAAAGGGATAACTTGACATAGAAAACCCAAAGCTCCCATATTGGATCAAAAATCCACTAAAGGCAACCGAGGCGCATTCCAACGCGCTATTCGACAAAGACTCTCTCGCACTTTTGATTTCGTCCTCCCCTAGAAAAGGGAGGATGGAACGAGAGCAGTGGATGTCACCGCATCCGCACGTACGCGCACCCCTATCCCAGGGCGCGCGGGGCACGGGAGCAATTTCATGGGAACCCACAAATTGTCAACAAAATTTTCTCTTTGTACCTCTCGAAAATGTTTGCAGTACTTCAGTATGAGAATAAACTATTTCAAACATATTAAGATTATTAATTAAGGAGCCAATACCAACGGTTATTGAATTTGAAAGAAACAAACTTTATTATTTCTAAATGAACAAGAAAGACCTGATTTATCCAAATAGAAAATAGAAACCAAATTTTGACTAAAGGGTGGAAATAAATGTTTCAAATAAATTAAAATAAAACCATACTCCTAAATTATAATCTAAAATTCCATTTAGCCTTCACTGCAACTTTATTGTCGATTGACTACACAAGTTACCTTGCATAGTTATACTTTTTGTGAGTATTAGCAACAAAATCTACCCACACCAAGTATCCTTAGGTACAAAGGCTAAATTAATCTTAAAACAAACCAAAGTTAGGAGTACCCTCAGTGTTAACCTTAATTATCTTTCTATTTTGGGAAGTAATTACCAAATGAGCATTTTCAGTCTTTTCCTTTTCTCATTTTTTGCCTTTCCTCTTCTTACACAGTTTCATTAAGGGTTCATTTATCCTTTTGAATATAATAACTCCCTTTAAAATGTCCAAAGTGTGCAGGAAGTGAGATCAAAAAACTAAATGCATGAGCAAGTCCTCAGATAGCTCTAACTTTAGTGTCTTGATTTTGATGCAAGGTTAGACATTTCCGTAATGTACTCTCTTATGTTCCCTTTACCTATGCACTTAATGGAAATAAGTTTGGCCTTATTATTCTCAGTAGTGTTAGAGTCCCAAAAAATACTTTCGAAATGGATCACTCTTATGATCATTAGGCTCATTCAGTTAGATCTATTCCATTTCTCAATTTTAGCCTTATTTGGTTCATTCGAGCAATGGTTTGGGTTGTCCGAAGAGCTAGATTTAAATCCATACAACCAAGAATAGTTTCTATCAAAATTCATTCCGAATAGTATAGGGATTCCATTAACATAGGTAGACACTTTAGTAGTTGTGTAATAGCAACTAAATAGAGAACAATCATAATTATGCTCACATAACCATTAAATAAACCTTAAGCATATATGTTTAATGAATTCAAAATGACCATTCCCATTACAAGAAAACCGGTACAACATTAATCCTAATATGTTGACATATAATTAATTTGCAAGTGTTTTTCTTGGTGTATCAATCAAACATTGACAATAAAATTCAGTAACATGTTGAGCCTTTCTTTTGATCAACTCAACACCCACTGTGACTATCTGACCCGGATCCCAAGACGAGATCCCAAGGTCGTGCCACCGGGAAACAAATAACAACAAGCAAATAACAAATAATGGGTAAGGCCATAACGGCAATATGCCAACAACTTCAACACATGCGGAAGCGAAACATAATCACACAGTGGTGCCCGAGCTAACAAGCTCAAACTAAATACAACCAAAGAGATGATAAATCTCTCGGTCCAAAAAATTCGACGCACGTGCCGCAACATTGGGCACGTAAAGCAAAACTCCCTGTCATGCAATAAAAATATATTTAGCAACAAATAAACCAAGTCATCGGCGACGTTACAGCCGGAACCCAACATTACACTAAGTCTAGAACTCTAGTCTAACATACTCAACGGCTAAAAACATGCCGGAGAACAAACATGATAAATTATCCATCAATATACATAACTAAAACATAATCATTAACAATCACCAAGCGTGACTAACACAAGTCGGCTACCAAAAGAATAAGTACTAATAATCATAAGTACAAATATCACAACCACAAATAAGTTTGCTACCCAACATGAAATTTACATAACTTCACTTTTCCCAACGTCCTTGCTAAAAGAAAATGTAACTATACAACTAGGTAGCAACCTTGCCAAAAACTTCACCAACGCAATCTCGAGAATCACTTCGATCCGCTAGCACGACTCGGATCTAGGGAAAACAATCAACAAATAGGAGTAAGTCATAATGACTTAGTAAGTTACTAAACATAACTTCCTGTCATGGTATCATGCTCAATAATAATATATCATGCTATCATTATAGAATAACATTGTATTAAAAATCATGTCAAGGCATTCATGCTCAACAATAATAAATCATGCTATCATTATAGTATAACATTTCATTAACATCCATATCAAGGTATTTATGCTTAACAATAATAATTTATGTTATTGGCATAATATAACATTCCAACAATATCCATGTCAAGGCATTTATGCTCAACAACCTTAAATGTCATGTTATCCATAAAGTATAACATTTTACTAAACCATCTCAACCATCATATCATATCATATTCACCAAGCACATTATTCACACATAAGTACTTATGAGTCAATTCATATAAAAGGGATATGATACCATTACCATTTCTTTCCGCCGTGCCGCTCCTGCAAAAACACGTGCAAACCTTTATGTGTCCTCGATATCCCTTTCGTGGATATCGACGTCCCCGAGACAATCCCCGCTCAAGTTCTATACTTATCAAAGTCATGTGTATTACTACAACTAAGATGAACTACTTCCCCACCATGGCCATCGATGGAGGGGTGTGTGCAACCCGACACGACGATCCATCGCGATCACGAATCCCACAATTCGTGAAGACGATGCATCGTCCCGCCAAAGACTCAACAAACCGACTCCAGCTGGACTCAAAACCCAAGCACAAGTAATATATACTCATATGCTCAAAAACACGTAAGCACATACTCTACCATCAAACTAGTCATGCATTTTATTCACAACTAGCAGAAATTCACATTAGAGAATGATATTAGCTCTCATAATCAAGTGTCCTTCATACACTTAAAAAATTCTTGGAGGCTTAACCTCCATCAAATCTACCCCAAATTCCGTAGGACTTAAGATTATAGTTCCTAAAATTCATACTAACCCAAAGGTTGACTCCGTTGAGTCCAATCTACACTTTCCAAAAATTAGGGCATAGAAGCATGGGCTACAATACCCTCCTATGTTCATGACTATCATCAATGACAATATTCCCAAGCTCATTAAACTCACATAAACCCAATAAAACAATTAATTAGGCAACATAGAACAAACATCACGTTTTAGGCATAAACTCATTTAGGTCACTTCACCAATCATGCTCTCAAAACATGAATAAATCACATAGAATGGATTAATATACTATACTACACATGTATATCATACTAATCAAGGTTTCAAGCAAAGTCCATCCAACTAAAATCAACATTTAGGCATATACCCTTTCAAGTCACCTCACCAATCATGCTTACAATACTTGAATAAATCACATAGCATGGATGAATATACTACTCTACACATGAATATCATTCTAATCAAGGTCTGAAGTAAGTTCATCCAAGCAAAATCATCATTTAGACATTTAGGGTTCATAGCATCTCTAAAAAGCCCTAGAATGCACCCATTGACCTCACATAGCACAAAGATTGTTTTCCCTAGGGTCAATGGGGCCAAAAAGAAGGAGGAAGAGATGTAGGAACTTACTTCAAATTAGCCCTTCAAGCTACAAATTCGAAATTCCAATCGGTGGGATTTGTTCTCCTCAAGCTCCTCTTCAAATCTATGGCTTGGATTGTGCAATGGAGGTCTCTAGCTATGGCATCCAAGGATGGGCTCTCAAGAACCCTAGAAGACTCCCTCTCAAGCTCTCCAAGAAGCTCTCCATGTTTTTTAGAAGTGTTGGCTGAATATGGGAGGTTAAGTGAAGTGTTAGGGCTTCACTAAGGTTAGAAAGTAAGTGGGTTTATGTGTTTACTAATATGGTTGTTTCCCTCTAATTAACCACCACTAATCCATTCAAAAATACAATTAGATGGTTAGGATATAACCTAAGGTAGTTAGGAAGGTTTAGGAGTGGGTTAGGTTGGGTTTGGGTAGGGTTAGGATAGGCAATTGTTGGAAATGGGTAGAAAATCCCGTAACAGGGATTGCCCTACCATGCGCTCGCATGGTAGGAGTTCAAAGCGACCGCATGGTCCTAGTGAAATGCCATTCCAACTTTGTTGCTTCCTTGTTCGGCCTAGGTCTCTCCCTCATGCATCCTCGAGTCCTCCAAAGTCAAAAAGGTCTAGAATTCAATCTTAAAGACCTCCAATTCATAACCAAAACATTAAGGGTTCAAACCTCAATTAAACATGGTCTAAAACTCAAATAGAACACTCCGGAACGACAACTGAAAAGGCCAAACGAAGAAGGTTAACAACTAGAAGCAAACTAGCAACCAAACCGACGATGCAACAAGCTTTCAATCAACATCTAATCATGTTAATGATGTTATGAATGATGTCTAACATTTATCCATGTGCATCCAACATCAATCATTAATCAAAGTCTCAAAGCATATCATGTAGGAAAGATGCACACAAGCATAGAAACCGATGTCAATGAACATGCTATTGATTTTAAACATATGTATGAGCTAAGTTAACATACTTATGATAAATATGAATGTATGAAATCATGCATAACACAAGCAAGCCATATTTTAGGGTTTTACACCCACAGGGACACTTAATAATCATCACAAGTTAACCGCCACATGTGTGTTTGAATTTATGCCAGACAATAATAACCTTCCTTTTGGCCGGTTATTACCCGAATGAAAATTGCACACACAAACATCTTAGTAATTCAAGATTAAAAAATATAAACAAGAAATTATACTTTTGTAACATGTTGCATCAATTAATTAATATGAACTACAGACATGCTCAAGAATAGAGAAAAACCTTCGTCATTTTGAACCAAAAAAATTATATAATCTATAAAATTATACTCCTTCAGTTCTGGGCAAAGAGTCCCCGTTTTTAAGTAATATGGAGAGCACAAGAAGGGAAAGGCATGAAGGTAGTTGAGCACGTGGTTCATTGGTGACACTTTCGCTTGGCCTATTGCGGTAGGCTTCTAGCTTGTAGCTAGATTCCAAGAATTCAGTTAAGATATTTTCTGTATTATTTAAGTGATATAAATACTTTTATGTAGCTAGATTCTCTCTTGCTCTGTACTTCTAATTTACAACTTCTTCATGGTGTTAGAGCATAAGTGAAATTCTGATGCACATTCTTGGATCAAATCTCATTATTTTTTGAATCTTGCAATCAATTGCCATTCAAACTCATGTCGATGATCGTGTATTATTTTAAATGTATTCCTTGCAAGTGGACAAGACTATTGTAGAATAGTTTGGAAAGCAAGGGTCAAACCACAGAGATAAAAAGATCACAATTAGCAAGACAATCGGTAGTAATTATTAAACTGAGGGGGGTTTTTATATTGATTTTATCTAAACTAATTATTATACTAAAACGGTTAATTTACCTAAATTAGCAGCAATTACAGTAGGAAAGATCTGATGGTGTAGGGAAATCTAGGATTAGGGTTTCACTTGTATCTTCTCTATAGCTTATTTAAATAAAGTATCCTTCAATTTCTTGGGTTCATTCACAAAAGATAAATATAGCCTGTCGAAAGTAAAACACATAAAATATCATATCAATTATGAAAGTTGTGGAATCGAAGGTTTAGCATCACTGGATTTCACATAAGCATTCGCTAAAATAGATGGTAGGGATAATCGAGACTAACATGCAGACATGGTTCGAATGCTTGAGATATATTAGTAAGAAAAATCCAAGGGATCTAACTTATTATGCAATTGACTCTAAGTTACAATTCAATGCAACAATCATGTTAGGATGGCTATTCATCATATTCTTGTGCATATTTTGTTGTTGAAATGAAATGTGTGCTATAAATTTTATAAAAATATTCTAGTCAATCCATAATTACGACTGGTGTAGGTGCACAGAGATTTGGAGAAAATCAAGAATTTTGCAGAATCAAGTAAATTCAAGAATGATCTATGGAAAAGTTATGTGGTTCATTGCATTAACTCCTCATCGATTAGTACGACCACACAAAGACTCGAGGATGAAAATTTTGAATTAAAAAATATTTTTTTAATTTTTTTTAATTTTTTTAATAAAGAATTTGGAGATGATGATAACACAATTGATGATGGGTCCCCATAACGGGTACCCGCAAGAACCAAATATTATAGTATTCTGGTCAAGGCAACATCTCCGAAAATAAGAAAAATTAAAAAGCAAGAAAGTCGGGTGAGGAGAAGACACGATAGAGGGAAAATAAATTTTCCCCACCCTAAAAACGTAACCCAACTCCATTCTTCCTTAGGCTGGGACCTGCAAGGACTCTAGGATTAGAATTCTCCCCTCCCTCCCCCCCAAACTTAATTTCTATTTTTTCCTCAAAATTGAGGAACAACATATGAGAGGATTGATGATGGAGAAGAAATATCAAAAGGACATAGTAGGCCCACCTAACGAAAGAGGAAGAAACTTGGGTTCCAACTCATGGTGAGCCGGGAGGAAATAACGAAGGAGGACGAAACTCGGGGATCGCCCAAAATATGTGGAGACATTATGCCCCACCTGGTTAATCCAACCAGAAAAGTAAGTCTGGTCGGCACGCACTTGTGCCAACTACTGACTCACCATCTCATTTTGGAGCATAAGCTCCTCTTGCCTGTTGGAGATCGCCTCCAACGGATCCTCCTCCTCGGGCACCTCCTCACATGGGCCTCTCTCTCGCGACTGGTGAGCGTGCTCAAACAGCAAAGCCCTCGTAATGTCGGGCACCTTTCGAATTCTCTCTGTATCTGGAGCCCACACGACTCCAGCCCCACTACATTGTCCGATAATCAAACTCGGGAACGCGAATCCCGCGTTTGTGGTACCTCTAATAAGGGTCCTTATTTGGCCGTTGATCAGGCGGCCAATATCGACAGACCCACTCGTAAGGATGGTGTAGATCAAAATAGCCTTATTCCAAGTCACCGTGTGTTGGTGACTGGAAGGCATGAGTCGTGTACAGATAAATTTGAATACGACCTTGGCCGTGTTCGTGAGATGGGTCTCCTCCATGGTGCGAGCACGGAATGGTGCTTTTTGGTTGTAGGTCCAAACCACACCAGGTGTTGCGATCATCGCATTTACCGCCTCGAGAGAAATGGGGTCAGAAAGGTGGTGGCTGTACTGGTCGACACCACTCGCAAAGCCCACACCCGAAGCAGCAATAAGACTAGCCCACCTACGGCGGAAAAAGTGGTCAGGGAGGGCAAAGTCTTGAGCTTGAAATCCCCTTTAAGGGATTATGCTCTTGGAGAGCTTTTTGGTATAGCTCTTCGAAGCCTCAAAGGAAATAAAACGGTGGACATCGTAATCTTGCTCCTCCTCTTGGTAGCGGGACGTGGATGGGCCAGTGTTTCATTGCTTAGGGGCCATTTTAATTTAAAGCACAAAAATTATATACTCTCTAAAAATTTAAATTATCACAACCTAATTAAAACAAATAAATCATGCAAAAATAAAATTTTAATCAAAACAAATCTAACACCCTAGCATGCAAACATTTTGATACGTCAAAAATTTAGATGAGAGGGTTAGAAAATACTTGGATTGCGAGCTTTAGTCGTCGAAGGAGGTTGGTCGGATTTTTGAAGCTTCGTCGTCGGAATTAATCGGTTCCCACTGTCTTCAAAACTTGGTGAAGTCAGTTGAGGGTGGAGGAAGTGATGAAGCTTGAAGGAGGGGAGACTTGAGTCTTGAAGCCTTGGCCGAATTTTAGACGAGCCTTGCCGTATTTGTGAGAGGAAGATAGTGATGATCTGCCGGAAATTGAGAGATAAGAGGATTTCTGAGTGAATTGCTGCTGCTGCCCGAACATTGCTTATAATAGGGGCCTTGCGGCCGCAAGGTCTTTAGGCCTTGCGTCCGCAAGGTACCCAGCCAACTCTTTGCACAGATTCTGAAGCGGCATGACGGTCACACACCTGGCATTTATTAGGGCCTTGCGGCCGTGTTTAGGCCTTGCGTCCGCAAGGTCACCAGAGAGTTTGAACCATTTTCAGCTTTCAGTCTTGTGGCAGTTTTGCAGTTTAGTCCTTTCGTTATGTTCCGTTACGTTCCGTTAGGTCCATTTCTTTCCTGCACTCTGAAAATTCTACACAAACTCTAAACTAAAATATTAGCAACATTTAAATACAACACTACGATGCTTTTCTCCCCCAAACTTGAATTATGGCATATTCAAATTTAAATTAAATGTCCAAAATTAAATAAGACGGAGAACAACATATTTAAATTACACTACGAAAGCAAAAAAAATTCATCAAAGTGGGTTGCATCCCACCTAGCGCACTTGTATAACGTCTTTGGCTCGACCTAACTGCAAACCTAATCTCTTGGTAGTTCATTGTCAGAAAGACGAATAAGTTCTATTGTTCTCTCTACTGACATGGGTTCAAGGTATGGTTTGAGTCGTTGACCATTAACTTTAAATATTTCATTGGTCTTTGGGTTTTCAATATCAATTGCTCCATGAGGATAAATTCGAACTATAATGAAAGGACCAGACCATTTTGATCTTAATTTTCTGGGAAATAATCTGAGTCTAAAATTAAAAAGAAGAAATTTTAATCCTGGACGAAACATCTTGTTAGCTAATCCCATGTCATGGTATTTCTTGGTCTTTTCTTTATAAGTTTTTGCATTTGCATTCGAATTTAACCTATGCTCTTCTAATTCATTTAACTGGAAAAGTCTTTCTTCACCAGCCAAAGTTAAATCAAAGTTAAGAGGTTTGATGGCCCAATCGACTTTGTGCTCAATCTCAACTGGCAGATGACAAGCCTTGCCATACACCATCTGATAAGGACTCATTCCTATTGGGGTTATATATGCAGTGCGGTATGCCCAGAGAGCATCATTAAGTTTAGGCTCCCAATCTTTACAATTTGGTCTCACAGTCTTTTCCAAAACTGCTTTTATTTGTTTATTGCTAACTTCGACTTGGCCAGAAGTCTGAGGATGATAGGGTGTGGCTAACTTGTGAGTTATACCATATTTTCTAAGGACTGAATTTAGCAATCTATTAGTGAAGTGCGTTCCTTGATCACTACTTATGGTCATCGGTACTCTGAACCGAGCAAAAATATCCTCCAAAAACTTGACAATAGTTTTTCCATCTTTAATTTTAGTACCAATAGCTTCTATCCATTTAGGTACATAATCAACGACAACTAAAATATATTCACAACCATTATAAACTAGAAAATGACCCATAAAATCAATACCCCAAACATAAAAAATTTCAACAACTATATTCATATGCAAGGGCATTTCATTCCTTTTACCTATTCCACCAGTTCTTTGGCATTTATCACAAGTTTTGTAAAATATGCCACAGTCTCTAAAAACAGAAGGTCAATATAATCCAGATTGCAAAATTTTTCTAGCAGTTTTATTACCACTAAAATGACCACCACAAGGGTATTCGTGACAAAATGCCATAATACTTTGTTGGTCTTGTTCTGGAACACATCTCCTAATTATAGAGTCTGAACACATTTTGTACAAATGAGGTTCTTCCCAAAAATAATTTTTTGCATCTGTTAAAAATTTCTTTCTTTGATAGAAATCAAAGTCAGGGTTAATGAGATCAGATACATAGTAATTGACATAATCAACATACCAAGGATCCAGATCTTTAACTGCTAATAACTGTTCATCAGGGAAGTCTTCATTCACATGAATTTTATTATCAAGAAATTGACGTTCAAGTAAAGGTAAAAATTCCAATCTAGACAAATGGTCGGCTACGACGTTTTCCGTTCCCTTTTTATCTTTAATAGTAATGTCAAATTCTTGCAATAATAACATCCATCTTATGAGTCTAGGCTTTGCCTTTTTCTTACTCAAAAGATATTTTAGGGTTGTATGATCAGAGAATATAATAACTTTTGATCCTAATAAGTATGGTTTAAACTTTTCTAATGCATACACAACTGCTAAAAATTCTTTTTCTGTGGTTGTATAATTAAGTTTTGCATCATTCAATGTCCTACTAGCATAATGGATTACGTGCGGTTTCTTATATACTCTTTGACCTAACACAACTCCAATTGTAAAGTCTGATGCATCGCACATGATCTCGAAAGGGAGAGACCAATCGGGGCCGGTTAAAATTGGGGCTGATGTCAATCTTTCTTTTAATAAATTAAATGCATTTAAGCATTCTTGATCAAAAATGAATTCAGTGTCTTTTGCCAACAGATTGCATAAAGGTTTAAAGATTTTTGAAAAATCTTTTATAAACATTCTATAAAAACCTGCATGTCCTAGAAAACTTCTAATACCTTTGACAGAAGTTGGAGGAGGTAATTGTGACTTAACTTCAATTTTTTCCTTATCGACTTCAATTCCTTTGTTAGACACAACATGACCTAAGACGATTCCATATTTTACCATGAAATGAATTTTCTCCCAACTTAAATTCAAATTAGTTTCGCAACATCGTTTCAAAACTGATGTAAGATTTTCTAGGAAATGGTCAAAAGAATTCTCAAATACTGAAAAGTCATCCATAAATACGTCAACACATCTTTCCACTAAATCTGAAAATATAGAAATCATGCATCTTTGAAAAGTAGCTGGGGCATTACAAAGTCCAAATGGCATTCTCCTAAATGCAAAGGTACCAAAGGGACATGTAAAAGTAGTTTTCTCTTGGTCTTCGGGTGCTAAGGGGATTTGGTTGTAGCCAGAGAAACCATCAAGAAAACAATAATATTCATGACCAGCTAGTCTTTCAAGGATTTGATCAATAAATGGCAAGGGAAAGTGATCTTTCCTAGGTGCCGCATTTAATTTCCTCAAATCTATGCACATTCTATAACCAGTGATAGTTCGTGTAGGGACTAACTCATCTTTATCGTTTTTAACAACTGTAATTCCTAATTTCTTAGAAACTACTTGGACTGGACTAACCCATTTTGTGACGACCCCAACCCCGAACCCGGGATGGGAACGCAGACCGGAACGCCAAACAAGACGAGAGGGACAAGAAAGGAAGAACATGCAAGGACTCAAAATATTTTAAAACTGACGTGACGCAACATTTCAGTCGCAACAAGACTCGACACTAAAGGTCAGTATTTTCAAAATCATTTCACCTGATAAACAGTTAAAAAATTAATCCAAGTCTTCGGCGACACTACAGCCGGAACCCAAGCTAAGCAGTAAATACGACAAGGAAATAAATAAGAGCTAATGGGATGCTCAGCGGAAGTCTAAACGTAGTGAACAACAATACGATATACAAGGCACGACTAACACAATTGCCGGCATCAAAAGGAGTATAAATACTACAAGAGTTAAAACTACAAGTAGCCAACAGGAATAAACGAGTACAAGATCTATACAATCCCAAGCATAGTCTAGATGACTAGCTTTAAACCCGTCGTCCTTGCAAAACACAAAAGAATAGAAGAGGACTTCTAAAACCACCTCTTCAACCGCAAAAGCCTAAACAAAAGAGAACTAAGGTGTACGAGCACCGCGAGCCTCAACGAGAAGGTCCTGTCCTGCGAGGATCTAAAAAAAATACAGGGGAACGGGTAAGTCATAAAGACTCGTAAGCTATCAATCATGCATGACATGGCAATATGCAACACGTTAGGCAAGACAATATTACAAGCATGTAGATCAAGTATTTAAGATGCACATTATTGCACATAGTTCACATAATGTGAGGATATAGAGCCGGGCCACGTCGTAGACACGCAAAAGCAGAACACCTTCATGATGCGTGAATCGATGGGTGTGATAATACATCGATCTTCCGACGATATGCTCAGGATAAACAACTAGTCACTCAATAGGCGCGTATTGGTTGGCCAGAGAGAGCTCTTCCCCACTGTGGCTAGCAGTGGAGGGTGTGTGACAGGATCAAGTATGCCAGCTGGACTCATGCAATGCCAAGTAGTATTTACTCAACAATGGTTAGTATGGAACGAGTTCGACAAGAGCGTCCTCGTTCAAGATAAGTATATAATCTCATCAATAAACAAGCAAGAATGAGCTCGACAAGAGCGAACTCAATATATCAAGTATGCATTTATTATGTCATAAAGATACAAGCATGATAGTCAATCCATTTCAAGAGTCTAGAATTAGTTTTCTAGTGGAACGCATGTAATAACGTCGTAGGGATTGATCATTGAGCCGATATTGTTCAATAGTTCACTAATGTCGAATCCGTTGAGTCATTTCTATAAATCAAACTAAATAGAGTTAAAACACTAGTTGCATTTCAACTCTTTTCTAAGTTATCGCATTGATTAATCTAGGTCATTAATCCACATAACAACCATAGCTAAGAATAAATTCAAGTCCCCATTTTATGGAACCCTAGAATCACGTTTCCCAAATAATGGTCGAAAGTCTATGACCCAAGAATAATAATTATTTCTAACGTAGCATAGAACACTTTTACTTTAGGCTTAGTGTCCAAATCAACACATTTGCATTCATGGTCTATAATTCCTAGATTTTCATACTCTCTAAACACACCAATATCATGGTAGAAAACAAGGAGAGCATGATTTAGACATGAGAGAAGGGAAGCAAGAGGGGGGTAGCATGTTATATCTAACATGGACCTAAGGGAAATCGATAGCTTACCTCAAGCCAAACAATAGACGAAGCAAGAAAATTAATCGGTGACAATCGTTCTTCTCGACGGCGGCCAGAACGGCGGTCTCGGAATCATAGCGGTCTTGAGATCACTTGGAGTCAAACCCTCACGCACTAATCTCACCGAGACTCTAACGCACGAACTCTCTTCAGACCAAGGAAGAAGAAGAGAAGAAAATAGATCGTAAAAAGAAGTCTCTAGCTGATGTAGTGAGATCAGCTCAATTAAGTGTTAATGGAGTACACTTGTCACATGATGAATGATGGAAAGATGTTTAGAAATCTCAATTAGGCTTAGATTAGGCTAATAAGACTCTAATACAAGTGGTTAAAGTCGCTAATGATAGAGGTTTAGTAAGGGTACAATCGTAATCAACCAACAATGCAGAAAATCCTCGTTTTGCTGGAAATTCCTTCAGTTCGGTTGTGGAGGCCGAAACTCCTTCATAATGTTCGGTTCATGGGGAAAAACAATGCCCAAGATGTTCGGTTGGCATGGTGGAACAATTCCTCAGGCCATACGTTAGGTGAAACAGGTCCAGATTTGAACGTATAACGCATATAAGGCATATACAACTCTAAGAAGCATTAGAATGAGTATCAAGGGTCTTAAAACAATGATAAAAGTCTCTCAAGGTCTTGGCTAAGTCCAAAAGATCAAAGCCCGAGCAAGAACAAGCCAATCTAGAGCATGCAAGGCAATAGGCGTTCGATACGACAATTACGGCTCGATCAAGGAATGCAATCAAGTCAATCATGTTAGGGATACTACTAGCATGTTAAAAACATGTTCTAATCATGTTGAACAAGTATAGGAGACAAGTTATACAAGTAGGTTTCGGGTTCTCACATCCTCCCCCACTTAAAGGAATTTAGTCCCTAAATTCATACCAGAATCATCAAATAGGAAAGGGTATCTCTCTTTCATATCAAGCTCGGTTTCCCATGTAGCTTCCTCAATGCCATGGTTCTTCCATAAGACTTTGACTAACGGAATTCGTTTCGTTCTCAAGATTTGCTCCTTAGTGTTAAGAATCCTCATCGGTCTTTCATCATAAGAAAGGTCAGGTTCTAATGTAATTTCATCGTAAACAAGGACATGCGATTCATCTTTCAAGTATTTGCGTAGCATCGAGACATGGAATACATCATGAACATCCGATAACGAAGGTGGCAATGCTAACCGATACGCCAAGGATCCAATCCTTTCTAAGATCTCAAATGGTCCAATAAATGTAGGGGAAAGTTTACCCTTCTTCCCAAATCGATTAGTACCGCGCCGGGGCGATACTTTCAAGAATACATGATCACCAACCTGAAACTCTAAGTCACGCCTTCGCTGTAAGAATTCAAGCGTAGCTTTTCTCTCGCTCTACTCGAATGTAAGAAATCGCCTCAATCTAATCGCTTCACACTCTCGCCTAACCTGTTGTACCATCTCTCGAACCCCATAGCTTAGCTTCACCAACTTCATCCCAAAGCAAATCGGTGAACCGACACTTTACGCCCATACAAAGCTTCATATGGCGCCATTTCAATACCGATCGACTGGTAACTATTATTATAAGCAAATTGCTAATGGCAAATGAGAATCCCAACTACCTTTAAAATCCATGGCACAAGCACGCCAGTGAAGATCCTCTAATACTTGAATCAATCTCTGACCGACCATCCACCGCGTCGCATCGAAATTCAACTTAGTCCCCCAAAGCCTCTTGTAAAGCATGCCAAAACGAAGTAACTCGGGATCTCTATCCGATACAATGCTAACTAGAACACCATGTAGTCTCACGATATCCCCGAACATACAAGTCGCCAACCCGACTCAAACGTAAGTCATCGCAATAGGAATAAAATGTGATGATTTAGTCAATCTATCCACAACAACCCATACCGCATCAAAACCTTCTCGACGAGTACGTGGCAATCCCGTGCCACGAAATCCATGGTGATATGCTCCCATTTCCACTCCTAAGTATCTCAAGTGGTCGTAATAAACCGACTGTGTCTCGGTGTTCAAATTTTCGCCTTTCCCTGTTGACATGTCAAGCATCTAGATACATATTCCGTCGCAATCTCTTCATTTCATTCCACCAAAACTGTCTCTTCAAGTCCCTATACATTTTAGTACTCCCTGGATGTATAGTGTACTTGGCCTTGTGAGCCTCATCAAGAGCCATATGCTTAACTCCATCGGTAGAAGGAACACAAACTCTACCTCAAAAAGTCAAAATCCCATCAGTGTTCATAGCAAACTCCTGTCTTACTATCACCCAAACCATCAATAATCTTCTTCAGTCAGATCGTGAGCCCCGAGCTTCCTTGATCAACCCAAAGAAAGCAGGCGTAGTACGCACACTAGCAAAGATAACACTATGCTCACTCACAACTGGACTCCATTCGCAGACATCCTCGAGCATCTTCCATTCTCTCATCATCAAGCAAGACATATACACTTTCCTACTCAAGGCGTCGGCAACAACATTAGCCTTCCCTGGGTGATATAAGATAGTACAGTCGTGATCTTTAAGCTTCTCCATCCATCGTCTCTGTCGCATGTTAAACTCCTTCTGCGAAAAGAGATACTTTAAACTCTTGTGATCAGTGAATATCTCAAACATAGCTCCATAAAGATAATGTTTCCACTTGTGAAGTGCAAGTAAATATGACAATGAAATAAATAAGAGCTAATGGAATGCTCAGCGGAAGTCTAAACGTAGTGAGCAACAATACGATATACAAGGCACGGCTAACACAATTGCCGGCATCAAAAGGAGTATAAATACTACAAGAGTTAAAACTACAAGTAGCCAACAGGAATACACAAGTACAAAATCTATACAATCCCAAGCATAGTCTAGATGACTAGCTTTAAACCCGTCAGTCCTTGCAAAACACAAAAGAATAGAAGAGGACTTCTAAAACCCCCTTCAACCGCAAAACTCGAACAAAAGAGAACTAAGGTGTACGAAAGCACCGCGAGCCTCAACGAAGGTCCCCGTCTCAAGCTAGGAACTTAAAAAATACAGGGGAACGGGTAAGTCATAAAGACTCGTAAGCTATCAATCATGCATGACATGGCAATATGCAACACGTTAGGCAAGACAATATTACAAGCATGTAGATCAAGTATTTAAGATGTACATTATTGCACATAGTTCATATAATGTGAGGATATAGAGCCGGGCCGCTACGTAGACTCGCAAAATGTACACCTTCATGACGCATGAATCGAATGGGTGTGATAATACATCGATCTTCCGAGGATATGCTCTGGATAAACAAGTAGTCACCAACGGGCGCTGTATTGGTTGGCCGCCGAGAGAGCTCTTCCCCACCGTGGTCGTTAGTGGAGGTGTGTGTGACAGATCAAGTATGCTACCGACTCATGCAATGCCAAGTAGTATTTACTCAACAATGCTTAGTATGGAACGAGTCCCGACAAGAGCGCCCTCGTTCAACATAAGTATATAATCTCATCAATAAACAAGCAAGAATGAGCTCGACAAGAGCGAACTCAATATATCAAGTATGCATTTATTATGTCATAAAGATACAAGCATGATAGTTAATCCATTTCAAGAGTCTAGAATTAGTTTTCTAGTGGAACACATGTAATAACGTTGTAGGGATTGATCATTGAGCCGGTATTGTTTAATAGTTCACTAATGTCGAATCCGTTGAGTCATTTCTATAAATCAAACCAAATAGAATTAAAACACTAGTTGCATTTCAACTCTTTTCTAAGTTATCTCATTGATTAATCTAGGTCATTAATCCACATAACAACCATAGCTAAGAATAAATTCAAGTACCCATTTTATGGAACCCTAGCTAGAATCATGTTTCCCAAATAAGGGTCGAAAGTCTATGACCCAAGAATAATAATTATTTCTAACGTAGCATAGAACACTTTAACTTCTAGGCTTAGTGTCCAAATCAACACATTTGCATTCATGGTCTATAATTCTCAGATTTTCATACTCTCTAAACACACCAATATCATGGTAGAAAACAAGGAGAGCATGATTTACACATGAGAGAAGGGAAGCAAGAGGGGGGGTAGCATGTTATCTCTAACATAGGCGAAGCAAGAAAACTAATCGGTGACAATCGTTCTTCTCGACGGCGGCTTCGTAACGGCGGTCTCGGAATCGCAAGCGGGTCTTGAGATCACTTGGAGTCAAACCCTCACGCACTAATCTCACCGAGACTCTCACGCACGAACTCTCTTCAGACCAAGGAAGAAGAAGAGAAGAAAATAGATCGTAAAAAGAAGTCTCTAGCTGATGTAGTGAGATCAGCTCAATTAAGTGTTAATGGAGTACACTTGTCACATGATGAATGATGGAAAGATGTTTAGCAATCTCAATTAGGCTTAGATTAGGCTAATAAGACTCTAATACAAGTGGTTAAAGTCACTAATGATAGAGGTTTAGTAAGGGTACAATCGTAATCAACCAACAATGCAGAAAATCCTCGTTTTGCTGGAAATTCGTTCAGTTCGGTTGTGGAGGCCGAAACTCCTTCATAATGTTCGGTTCTTGGGGCCGAACAATGCCCAAGATGTTCGGTTGGCATGGTGGAACAATTCCTCAGGCCATACGTTAGGTCAAACAGGTCCAGATTTGAATGTATAACACATAAAAGGCATATACAACTCTAAGAAGCATTAGAATGAGTATCAAGGGTCTTAAAACAATGATAAAAGTCTCTCAAGGTCTTGGCTAAGTCCAAAAGATCAAAGTCCGAGCAATTTGTAAAAAGTTTTCAAAAATTTGCAAAATATGGAAGAAAGAACACACACCAACAACCTTTTAGGAAGAATAGTGAAAGCTCATCTAAGGAAGAGCTTGTGTGTTATAACTGTAGGAAACCTGGTCATTTTGCCTCAAAATGTCCTAAGCCAAAATTTGAAGCATACCGAAAACCCTCTTTTAGAAAATTTCAAAAACAAAAGGGTATTTTGGCTGAAGACATAGAAGACAAACATGTTGCTACATGGTTTGA
Organism: Codonopsis lanceolata; assembly: GCA_013146195.2. NCBI lineage: Eukaryota > Viridiplantae > Streptophyta > Magnoliopsida > Asterales > Campanulaceae > Codonopsis > Codonopsis lanceolata. Next base: position 72,634,351 of record CM028383.1, read on the forward strand.
GACTGATTCAGAAGAGGAGGAAGAGGATTGTGAGCAAGCTAACATATGCTTAATAGCTCATGATTCAGGTCCTACCTATGACTCTGAAAATGAAGTTGAAGTTTCACCTAGTCCTTTGGACAAAAATGAAACCAACAAAGGATGCAGCTTCAAGAAGGAAGAACTTCTCAAGGATAATCAAGATATGCTTGAAGAATTTAATTCCTTTAGAGTAGCCTATGTTAAACTGGCCAAGAACTGTGAGAAACTCATAGCTGAGAAATCTCTGATGGCAGCTGAGATTCAAACTCTCAATAGCTGTCATCAAGAGAGTATCAAACTGAAGGAAGAAAACAAATTTCTTTGTGACAAAATTGATTGTCTATCTGAGCACATCAAAGGACTTGACCTAGAGAAAATTGCCTTGCAAAAGACAATCGACTCCTGGAACAACTCCAAGGATGCATTCGAAGAAATCCTTTCAAGCCAAAAATCTAGTAATGATAAAACTGGCATAGGATATTCAGATGTGCCTCTTCCGACAATCTCTTCAGTCATAGAGAAAGGTGAATCCTCCGAGACTGCTAATGATATATCTTTCTCTAAATAGACATTTGGAAATATAGGGAAACAAGGCCTTGGTTATTCAAGTGTCCCTTACGTTTACCCCAAAGTTCAGAAAGGAAAAGCCAAAATGACTGACTCAAATGAGAAACCTGATAAGGTAACGGTAGAGAAAGTGAAGTCTGCCGGCAACAACTATGCTAAGGCAAAGTCCTGGCAAGTAGACCTACTAAACCTCTACCTAGAATCATCAAGTTTGTCTATGAAACAGCAAGGCCTCTTTTTGCTGTTGAAGGTAAACTTAAAGGTATTCTACCGAATCCTTCTGAAAAGGTAATCAACAGAAAAGCTAAAGCTAAGTCTGTTGGTAACCTACCTAGGAAGATTCGAAAGAAACCAATTAAGTCTACCATCAACAAGCAAGCTGAACCAAGAATGGATGTCAAGAAAAGGAATAGTCATAAGCACTCTTCAGTTGAAGACACTAACAGTTCTCTGTGGACTTTCCATTTATGTCACTCTTGCAATTGCCTAGGCCATCCGGCCCCTGCACGTTTGCTAAGGTTCACTCCAAGATCCGAGAGACCTAGTTCTCTCAAGGTCAAGGTATAGGTTCCAAAAGGTTGTTAATCCTTAGACCCGAAAGAAAAGAAAGGGCAATACCTTGTTTACTTTAATTTTTCAGTAAATGCTTCATGGCTATAGAATCGAAAACAAAGACATCCGGTACCTAGACAAAGGGGGATGCTCAAGACACATGACTGGAACAAGTCTTCTTACGTATATAGTCGAACGCAAAAGGACTCACTGTTATTTTCGGAGATAATGCAAGAGGAAAAACAATTGGATATGACTCAATTACTAGAGGAAGTCTCTCCATCAACAAAGTTTCTCTAGTAAGTGGTTTAAAGCACAATCTTCTGAGCATATCTCAATTCTGCGACAAAGGACTTCTATGCCAATTCAACTCCAACCAGTGCCTCATCAAAGACAGTGAATCCTCGCTTACATACCGACCGGCAATAGACAAGGAAACGCTCTATGTCGTGGACTTAAATCTTCTAGTGGAGATTCTCAAACCCGTGCCTAGTAGCCAACAATGTTCGTGACAACACCGGCTATGGCACAAGCTGCCGCCTACCACCTCAACTTCAAGCACCTCTCCAAGCCTCCAAAAATGGGCTTGTCAAAGGTCTACCCACTTGTCCGCCGACCATGACATTTAAGTTGTAAAGCTTGTCAACTAGGAAAACTTTCCAAGTCTTCCTTCAAAAGAAAGTCTGATTGTCAACAAACGTACCTCTTCAACTTCTCGCATATGGATCTCTTTGGACCAATCACAACAACAAGAATTTCGAGACAAGTACACACTTGTAGTAGTTGATGACTACTCTAGATTCACTTGGATTGAAACTATGACATCTAAAGATGAAACGTATGTTTTAGTCACATGCTTCTTTCGTAAGACTTCAAACTCAAAAAGCTTGAAGACATTGTGACATAAGATCGACAATGGCACCAATTCAAAACAATGGTGTAAAAGTAGTGCATCGCGATGACCACGGATCGACCACAACTTCTCTCGCCGGCATTCTCAACAAAATGGTGTAGCCGAACTAAGAACATCGATTGACATTGAAGCAAAGAAGAACAATGCCGCGTAAGCTAAACTTCCAAAGTATTTATGGGCGTAAGCAATAGCCAACACCGCATGTTTTACCTAGAATAGATCCCCCGTAAACAAGTTTCATAACAAAACTCCATATGAAATATGGAGAGGAAGATCCCCAAACATAGGATTTCTTAAAATCTTTGGTCAGAATGTTTTATTCTTTATAATGGAAAAGAATATAGAGGAAAATTTGATGCAAAATCGATTTAATTTGGAATTTTTCTAGGGTATTCCAAACATTCAAAAGCATTTCGCATTTTCAAGAAAACTAATTTAAAAATTTTAGAATCAGGCATGTTTCTTTTGATGAATATGACTTGTTAGAGCCTAGAAAGGCTCGAACGCTGCTAATGATTCCGATAATGATGAGACATGTACAAATACAAAGATCCACTTCCACCTCATCGAAAACGGCTAAGAACCGCAGTACCCTCAAGTACCGCTTAACCCTTCACCTAGACGAGAACTCGCCGGCACCGATAACAACTCTTCGCTGACCCCGAACCCATCTCTTCTGTTTTACCCCAAGCTCTTTACCATCACTCATCCTTCTTGTTCACCGTAAAATGAAAGTTTTGAAGATCCTATCTCTTCTCGAACTGCATTTTGGTGAATCTCCTTCTCAACCTACTCCGAATTCTTAAGGGAAGAACCCACGTAAGTGATCTTCCTCCAACTCATTATTGAAGCAAGAGATCATCCCATTTCTCAAATCATTGGTGATCTCAACATAGAGTTCGACAGAAATAAAGTTCGAGAAGAAACTATGTTTGCTTACGCATTTGTATCGAACTCGAACCAAAGAAGATTGATGAAGCTATCGAAGATCATAACGGATTGAAGCTATGCAAGAAGAGTGAACCAGCTTTGAAAGATAAGGTGTGGAGCTTAGTTCAAAGACCGACCGATCATCCACTATCGGCACCAAGTGGGTTTTCGTAAACAAAAGAGATGAAGAAGGAAATGTCACCGTAAATAAAGCTAGACCGGTTGCATGTGGCACACCGACCGATTGAAGAAGGAATTGACTTTGATGAAACTTTTCTCCCCGTTGCTAGACTAGAGGCAATCGACTCTTTCTAGCCTATGCCTCGCTCATGAACTTCAAAGTGTATCGATGGATGTAAAGAGTGCCTTTCTCGAATGGTGATCTTCAAGAAATCAGATACGTGAATTGCCAGCCTCCGTGATTTGTCATTTTAGACAAACCGGATCACGCCTACCGACTCAAGAAAGCTCTCATCACCTAAAGCAAGCTCCTAGAGCTTGGTATGAAACTCTATCCAAGTTCTTAATAACAAGGATTCGTGAGAGGAAGAATAGACACTACTTATTCATCCTCAAGCACAAAGGCCATTCTCTCTCGGGTACAAATCTATGTGGATGACATCATCTTTGGATCAACTAACCAAAGCCTCGTAAAAGATTCGAGAAGTCGATGCAAAGCAAGTTCGAGATGAGCATGATGGGTGAACTTACCTACTTTCTAGATCCAGATACAATGCACTTCGATCGAATCTTCATCACCAAACCAAATATGCAAAGGAACTAATCAAAAAGTTCGGTCTTGATTCAGCTAAAGGATTCGAACTCCAATGTCTACCGACGCCATCTTGACAAAGATGAGAAGGGAAAGCAAGAGAACATGACCAAGTACCGAGGAATCATAGGTTCTCTTCTCTACCTTACCGCTAGTAGACCCGACATTATGTTTGTTTAATGCTTGTGTTTGTGCTAGATTTCAGCAGATCCAAAAGAGTCACATTTTTCTTGCCGCCAAACGTATCATCGATATGTTTCAAAAACAACAAATCTAGGCATACGGTATTCCAAAACAACAATTTTATCTAGTTCGGATACTCTGATGCAGACATGATTTCCGCAAAGTGAGCGTAAGAAGCACCAGTGGGACTTGTCAATTCCTTGAAATAGACTTGTCTCATGGTCTTGCAAGAAACAAGGATCGCTTGCAAATTCAACCACGTAAGGTATACATTGCCAGCAAGCAAAATTGCCTCAACTCTATGGATGAAGCAACAACTAGTGGACTACAACATCAAGACCGCAACCGCCTAATCATGTGTGACAACACATCAAGAATTTCGCCCTAAAATCCAAGTGATGCACTCCAAGACAAAGCACATTGATATCCGTTATCACTTCCTCAAAGATCATGTGGAAAGGTAACATCGCTTGGAATATGTTCCAACCGAGCATCAATTGGCGCACATTCTCACAAAACCACCGGATGCCACCTGTGTTTGCTTATTTAAGGAGAAATCTTGGTATGATTGATCCTACCGCTTAATTTCAAAGTTATTTGTTAATGTTTCTTCATACCAAGACTTAGTTTTAGACTAATCTAAGACGAAGTTCTCCTTTACGGAAGACTTAAAGGTTAGTATTTTTACTTAGTCTATTTTTTTTGCTAAAGAGGTTTCTAAAGCAATAAAGGGGATCAAGGATAAAATTTGGTACTTCGAAAATATCTTAAGTCTCAAGCTCAACTAAAACTTTCTGCCCTTAAATAGTCCTGAACCGTCATTTGCCAAAACTTTATGGAACCCCTTTGCAAACTATTTCTCTCTCTATTCATACTCTTCTCTCGTATAACCTGCTTCTCCGCAAATCCAAAAATATTTTTGTTTCTTCTTCTCATTGACAAAGAATGGTATGTTCTTCTCTACTCTCAACTTGAAACTTATTGTTTTCTATTTTGCATTTCATTTCATAACCTAAAAATTGCTTTGGAATTCAAACGGTCATTTTCGAATTTCACACAGTTTCCGCCATTGTTGTTCTTACAAACCTAAGAATTCTAACAGTCGTTTATATATATTCATCATTTATTCTTATGAAAACTTCGTTATACTTTTCTCTGTGTGGATTCTCTAAACATCCTAGGTTTCAAGTCTTTCATTTCAAAATTCCTAAATGTTCTAAAATTTTCAAATCGCTTATTTAGTTATTGAGGTAAAAAGCCCCATTTTTGTTTGTATTTCTTTCAGCAAAAACTAAGCACGACAACGGAAAGAAAAACAAAAACCGTGAAATCATTCTTCCACCTGGCCGGATGTCAACCTTCCCGGCTATCCAACCTTTCCGCCGCCATGACATCATAGTCGCCTGACCCTAAGTCATACACAGAATGTGTGTGACGACCTTCAATCACAAGACAATAGCACCGTCAAAGCTTGCAAGGACATGAACCCCTCTAGGATTCTACCCCTCTTCTGCCTCACCGAAAAAAATTATAGCATCTTTCTGGCAGAAGAATTCTATCAGAGAATGGAGCTCATGAACAAGACCGCTCTACGAGGATGGATTCGAGGCGGCCCCATCTCTATTACCGCTAAATCAATCTCCACTATCATCGGGCAAGTGCACTACGGTGGAGCTCTTGCAAAGAACTATGGTCGAGGTCCGACATGCCCTGAAGCCATGAGGGGAGTAGAAACCTATTGGAACCTCAAGGGAAATGCTGTGAATCTTTTTTCCTCTCGACGAGTACGCTCAAGCCACCTTACGAAGCGGCTTCGCTCAAAAGTGGAGCACATGATATGTTTACGCTCAACAAATCAACTTGACCAGTTGTCGATTTCTTCAGCCCGTCTCTCAACCGGGGCCATCATCTTCAACGACTAAAGAAATGGGGTGGAGAAAGCCAAGAACAACCCCACTTGCAAACGCTTCCTTGAGTCATCAACGCCTTCTAAGTGGATGATGTTAGCAAACTCTTCCTTAAAGGAAGATGAATTGATTGTAGTGCTAAGGAGAAAGAAATAACCGCCGCTTCTTCAAAGAATATTCCCAATACGAGAAAAGTCGTAAAAAGGGTCTACCGCCTGCCCCATAGACAAAGTGGCCAAGCCTCGTACCTATCTTGGTTACCCGCTTCAACATGGAAGCACATGAAGCCGCCAGTTGTATCCTTCAAGAAGGCCTCTCGCAAAAATTTGATGATCAAGTGGCCGTGCGATCCTCCATCAACAAGCCAAAGACTTGGCCGATGAGGCAGAGCGCAACAAGCATTTAACCAAGATGGCGCA
>CM028383.1:72640714-72667423 GCA_013146195.2 Codonopsis lanceolata
GCCTCAGCCTTAAGATAATTAGGCCCTGAGGGAACCATTAAGCTGCCGCCTACTCCTGGGCCGCACCACCCCGAATGTGAATATGCAAGGACCAATCGCCAGAGACCTCCCGCCCACCGATTGACCGAGGGAAGAAGAGCGAATCAAGATGCCGATTTTGAAAGATCGACTCATTGCATGGGAACGCCTAAAATAGCCGCATCTTGCCTTCCAAATCTCCCAAAGATCCAAAGACAAAATACCTAGCAAACATGCACCCGCAAGTTGTTCGACGAGACCCCAGCCCCAGATCCGAATGTGTGGAATATCGCCAGTGACGATTTTCCTAAAGGTCGAGCTGCATCGACCAAATCTCCCTAGCAACTTCGTAATGCAAAAAAGGTGCTCAATTGACTCACATTCATGCCGATTAACGCACGCATTTGGACGCCAACCGAATAAACTGCTTTGAAGCCGATTGTCGATCGGAAGAGCCCCATGCATCAATCGCCAAATAAAAATACTAACAAGGGTCGGAATCCATTTCTCATATCTTATTAGCCCAAGGAATTTGCGGGCCGGGAGGTCTCGATATAATTCCAAAGTCAAGACTTGAAGCTGCCGTAAGTAGTTAAAGTGAAGATGCGACGATCTTGATGTGATCATAACATCGAATTTTCGTAATCTTTTCATGAAGATCTTCTCGAATTAGATGGCTAAGATCATTAAACTTATGTAGAGCATCCTTGACAAGAAGGTTTATGTCCAAAGGGAGGGGACCTTAGCCGCGAGCCGCACTAATTTCGCTCCAAAAGGATATTTCCTTCCCCAACAATCCACCTATCGCATAATTGCACATCGTCAAGCCGAGAAGAAACAACCCGCCAAGATATAGAAGAAATAGCTCGCCATGAAACCCGTCTTACATTGTTGTATTTGAGCGACGTAAAACAGCCCACAAACTCTCACCCCCAGGAAGCTCCAAGCTAACTTCGCATGAGCGGACGACATCACATGATTCAAATAACGAACTCAAGACGCGCTTCACAAGAGGCATATTCTATGCCAAGCCACCTGATGGGTTCGATGCTCGCCATTAACACTCCAAAGACAGCTTAGCCCCCTCAATACGAGATAGAACCGACTTGGGAATAGGTAAGGCGTATAACAGATAGATAGGAATGCCGCATAGAACCGATCTAAGAAGCGTAAGTCGAGCCCCAAATGACAAACGCTTAGCATGCCGCCCACTTATACGCCTCATAATCTTTTAACCCGCATCTTCAAAGTAACGCCTCCGATTCCGCCCATAAAAATAGGGACACCAAGATATTTCAACGGCAACATTTTATGGGAGCACCTGCACCAACCATGAATAAGAGAAATGCGACGAGAGGAGCATCCCTTAGGAACATAAAAACCATTCTTCCTTAAGTTAATCAGCTGACCTTAACTATGTTCATAATGCTGAATAATATTCCGAAGGCCCAAAATCGAAGATTTACTTGCGTAACTAAAAACCAACATGTCATCCGCATATAGAAGGTGAGAAATTTGAAGGCCGCCCCGCCCATGATGAAATGGCTGGAAGAGTCCATCTCGAATCCCTTTATTAAGATTGTATGAAAGGATATCTTGAGCTAGAAGGAAAAGAAGCGGAGAAAGAGGGTCTCCTTGACGAACCCCCTAGTGGAATGAAAAAATCCATAAGATTCGCCATTAATACGAAGAGAATACCGATATTATCGAGCATAACGACAAAATAAATCTTGCACATCACGGCTGAAACCAAAAGCTTGTAAGGTTCGAAAGATAAAATCCCACTCAAGGCGATCATAGGCCTTGGACATGTCAAATTTAAAGATAATATTTCCCCCTCTAGTCTTCAAATCTAGCCTATGAACCATTTCATTAGCTAACAAAACATTCTCCTCGAATACTACGACCCTTCACAAATGCGCCTGTCTGGGAGATCGATTCGTAATAAGAGGGCAGCCGACTAGCCAGATGCGGGAAATAATTTTACACGTAAAATTGCACAAACCGATGGGCCTAAGATCACCAAAATCCTCCGTTGTCCACTTTCTAATCAAAACTAAAGTCGTAGTCCGCCATACCTCGAGGCGCTGTGTCCCAAAATAAGAAATAATGGCACCATAACATCATTTTTAATGATCGACCAACACCCCCGAAAAACCATCCTCAGGAAACCGTCCTCCTGGGGAACTATTTGGGTTCGATCGAGATAGCCTCGAACACTTTTTTTCGCACGAATTTGAAGCAAACTTGCATTCTCTATATCAGTTACCTTGGCTGGGAATTGATTGAAAGGATGATCATGAATGACATGCGGCTGTGATGAAAACAGATCTTGAAAATAGTTCACTGTCATAGGACCTATGTCCTTAGCATTGTCGTTAAGGGTACCGTCAGGCATACGAATTCGAACTTTATTAGCACGATATTTGTCCTTTATACGAGCATGAAAATACGCTGAATTTCTGTCTCCATTGTGGGTCCCAATGAGCACAATAATAAGCTAGAAGGGGGTTGAATAGCTTATTAACACTTTAAAACTTTTAAGTAAGTTCCTTGAAAGTTACTTGCAATCTATGGAAAGAATCAAGTAGCGAAGACCTTCAAGAGAATTGTTCCAGGTCTGCCGATAAGGACTACCGGTAGACCTTTTACAGATTACTTAAGTTCTGCTGAAATGGATAATATAAACAATGAAACTAAGCAGTTCAAGTAATAGACAAACAATAAGGAATCACAATATAATGAGTGCTACGTCCACCACCAAGGCAGTCAACCTTGGATTTAAATTGTGCACTATGTTTTCCACTTAGATCAATTACAAAGAATATCCCTAATGGATCGTGTACAAAATATTGACTTGTGTTTGTCTAGGGAATTAAATATCGTAAATACAAGATATTTAATTGCGTGCGTATATAGTTAATGGAAGTTAACAACTAGAAGAATAAAGCAATAAATGTTGATGAGCAGCTTCTTGTTGTCGATGAGGACTTCTAGATCTGTTAAGGATCTATTGAATGCACTGAGCTGAAAGACTTGGAGTTATGAAGTTTCAGAGCAATTCTTTAAGTGTTCGATAGATTCTGCATAGACAGCTTGTCTCGTGTTCCAGTCTTCGATGGCGTATTTATAGCAGTGCATTTCAAAAGAACTCGTTGGAGAGGCGAAGACTTCAACAAATTTATTCATAAATGCATTAAATGCATGAGGTCACAATCAAGAAATTTCGTCTTCCCGCTTATCTAGAGCAGATAATCATTTCGAGATCTTCAAAAAGGTGGGCGATTTGGTGTCGATGTGAGAGATGTAGCAAGTAGGGATACCAGCCGCCACTGCTCAGAAAAAGTCTTCTTTTCGCTGAAAGTTGCTTTTCGGCGGCTTGACATGTCGTGGAATGAATTGGATTAATTAAAATAATATATAGGAATAAGTTTGAATTAATCCAGCTTAGCTTTTTGAGAGGACACGCGAAGCGATCACTGACACGAGGTCTACCGATCTTAAGCTTTGAGGTGTCTTCCTGGAAGCCGAGAAGGGGTCTTCCGCCGAACCTCGAAAAGTCCTATAAAAACTATACAAGGCAAAGTTCTATACACACACGCTTAATCGATGCGACCCGATTAGCCATCAAGTATAAAACTAATGTAATGTACTGATCAGATATAAATTTAACATAAGAATCAACATCCATGCTTCAGCCATTTTTGACGAGAGTTTTGCCAATTCAGTTCTTCGTCCCAAGAGATTAATTGAGCGAGAGATTTCCGAGCGACCTCAAGCTGATTAAAGACCTGTTGTTGCCAACCATTCTGAAGGGAAACCTCAAGACTGAGAATTTCGTCCTGAAGACCCTCTAAGCGCCGACGCACATGACCAAAGATTTTCCAGTTCCAATCTTTCAACTGAGTACGCAGAAGCTACAATTTCTTGAACAAAATCTCTAAGGGGGATCCAAAAACAGGTCTATTCCACTGATTTTCCACAAAAGATAGGAAGTCCGGATGGTCAAGCCACATACGCTGAAAACGAAAGAAACTCTTAGGCTTGGATACGGTCTGTAACGTGACCAACAAAGGAGTATGATCAGATTCGCTAGTAACAAGATGTTGAACCCGAAGCCTTTGGTAGCTTGCCGCATAAGAACTGCTACACAGGACCCTATCAAGCCGTTTCCAGATTCTGCGAGTACCTTCATGGTTGTTACACCACGTGTAACGGCTACCCTCATATCCAGCGTCTTGAAGGCCAACTTGAGAAATAAACTGGTTGAAATCATCAATAGCATTAAAATCACATTGAGCGCCCCCCAATTTTTCTGACGAATTAGAAATAATATTAAAGTCTCCCCCTATCAACCACGGATCAGATAACCCATTAGAAAAGGAAGCAAGATCATCCCACAAATTTCGTCGCTGAGTTCTACAACATTTAGCATAAACAATCGAGAGAATAAAAGACAAATTAACATCAACCGTGACTTTAAAGGTCATAAATTGGTCTGAGAAACCCAATAGCTGCATATCCACATTATCTTCCCAAAGAACCCAAATATGGGTATTCACCGGATTAGCGTGCATAGAGTGGGAGTAACGAAGCCGACGACACAACTTATGAATTTTATCTCCTGCAACTTTAGGCTCCAAAAGGGCACAAATAATAGGCCTAAATTGTTTCTTAATCAGACTGAGGTAATCTCGAGTCCCTTTATTACAAACCCCTCGCGCATTCCATATTAGGATTGACATATTATAACTGAGAGGGAAAGAGTTAATGGGCTTTGGCGGCAGCCCTAGTTCTGCGCACATTGTGCTTTGAAAAATTCTCTTGTCTTGCTTTCCGAGCTTTCTTCTTACAGTAAGTTAAAAAATCTGGTCGAATTGTTTGAGAGGCAATATCCCAATCCGAAAAAGCTTGAGGCAAATCATCTGCATGCTCTTCGTAATCACCTCCAGTTGAATGGGCCTTTCCAGATTTCCGAGGATGTATCATCATCCATGCAGGATACTTGTCGAAATTCCATCTATTTTCGACATCAGTCCCACCCTTATTAACCATGTCATTTGTATCCATGTCCTGATTAGATTTGCCCGTCGCATTGTTGTCTACTATCTCGACTTCGTCTTCCTGAACCTGAGACAGCACATCAAAAGAATTAAAAGTGCAAACGCCATTGTTTCGTTTCAGAGAAGGCACTGAAGGATGAATATCCTCAGTAACTTTCACTTTTGATGTCTGTTTGTTAACAAAAGGTGAATCTTTTTTAACCAAATCAATAACTTCCGCTTCTTTGGGACAACCATTATCATCTTTGACATTAGAAACCGATGCAAAGGCCGAACCCTTCGGTTGAGTCACTGGCTGCCATCTTACACTTTGCTGAGGTTTAGTGCCATCAGAAACTGGCTTATTCGGCTTAGTAATATCTTCCTGCATAGGTCTATCTTGTTCCTTGGCCAAATTAATATTAGGCTTATCAGTTTTGTTAGGCTGAGCATTCCTATCCACCCCACGCCTGTTCTTTCGGTAAAATTGCTTTGTATGGCCAAGGAGACCACAACCCATACAGTAATTAATGTTCCCTTCAAAGTCCAAAGATTGCCAAAAGCCTTGATCCTTTCCAGTCCCTATCCAAATACGAGACGGGAGAGTCTTGGCTACATCAATCTCAACGCACAATCTAGCAAACATAGGTCTGGATAAATCAAGGTTTTTCTCGTCAGCCCTTAAGAACCTACCAAAACAATTTCCTATGCTTTGTAGGAATGAGGGGTTGAAGAAATTCAGAGGAAGGCGGTGGAGTTTAACCCAAACCGCTACCTTGGTGCAATCTTTCTTAAGGAGACAATCCGGCGACCATCGAAACGATCGAAACATAGACGTCTGAATCATGTGTGATTCCCGCGAAAGCCGCATTTAATCGATCTTCTCCAAAGAGATAGATGAACCATTACATGCCGCGGATCAAGTAATCCAACAACAAAAGGGCTAGAAAGGCTCCAATTTTTTGCAATATCTTCCTGAATAGCATGAATCGAAGGTCTTCCAGCCGAAAATTTAAGCACAATTGTGTTACTGAGTAAGCGTTCAGACAACTCGACCTCTAATGGGGTAAACATGCAAGCAGGTTCGTTTTCCACAGTGGAGAGTTGGCGTGGAGCCAATGGAATTTCTGGAAGCTTTGGTGTCGAATTAGAGATAACGCTAGGGTTAGGACGAGGTTGTCCGGCAACAGAAGCATAGGAGCGTACCGGAGGAACAGGAGGATGTTGAGGAATTGGAGGAGGGTTCGTAGAAGCCATAGGGGAAGGGCTGGCGTATGGAGGAGGAGCCTCCATACCCACGCCGGCCAAAGATGGGCAAAACCCTAGCAAGGGAGAGAACAACTAGAGAGAGAAATTTTTATCGAGTGGAATTGTGGAGTTTAGGCAGAAGAGTTCGTCCTTGTTTCTGCTCACTGTATCTCCCAATGTGACTCCGGATGTTGATGCATTGGTTGTCACATTGGCTGAAAAATCTGCACTTTCAAATTCAGAGTAATAAACAGCATTAAGAGTAATAAGATCACCTGGATCTTCTCCATCACTATCACTCAAGGTTGCTGAAAAATTCAATCCCTTTTTCCTTAATGTGTTTGCACATTGGTTAGCATAGTGAACAAAACCTTGACAATCTCTACATTGAATAGAGTCAATGTTTTTACCATTGTAGGATGATTTTGATGCAAGGGGGTTTGTGAAGGGTTTTTCTGGAGTTTGGAAAGAATTTTCTTTGGGAACAAATTTTCCAGAATCAGGTTTGAAGTTGTTTTTCAAGTTCGATGATGGAGTTCTATTTTGACTCTTGTTTTTCAAATTTTTTTTGAATTTAGTAGTCAATAGAGCAATAGATTCTTCTCCAAAATCAGACTCATCAATATCCTTTTGAATTTCAAGCAAATCACACGAGAGATCAATAGGAGCAGGCATAGCAATGTTTTTCACAATGGGTGTAGAAGATGATGAAGCTCCTTTGCCTTTTTGTTTTATTTGATTGTTTAAGTTCAGTTCAAAGTTTTGAAGAATTCCAGCCAGTCTTTCAAAACTCATCTTGTCAATATCATGTGCTTCTTCAATTGCACATATCTTGACATTGAACCTTTCGGGCAAAGTTCTCATCATCTTGCTTACAAGACACTCATTAGTAATAGGATCTCCTAAAGCAAGTGCAGAATTTGATAAATCAAGAAGTCTACCATAATATGTCATAATATCCTCAGACTCATGCATCCTAGTGTTCTCAAATTGAGTGGTGAACATTCTCAACTTAGAAGCACGAACACTGGCAGGTCCTTCACATAAGGTCTGAAGGGCCTCCCACACATCTTTAGCAAATTCATAATTTGCTATCACCCTAAAAGTATTAGCATCTAAGGCTTTATAAATAGCAGACAAGGCTTTTGAGTTAAAGGAAGCAGTGTTCCTATCATCATTGGTCCACTCAAATTCTTTGGTGACCTTGACATCACCATCCGAATCTGTAGTTTTAGGAGGACTCCAACCATTTAAAACAGCAAGCCACGCTCTCTCATCAATGGATTTGATGAAGATGCGCATCTTGACTTTCCAAATAGAGTAATTAGCATTCGTAAGAGTAGGAGGGCGAACCACGTTCTCATACTGAGAATCCATCACGACTTTAACCAGAATCGACTCTTAGTGATATCAAGAGAAGGCTCTGATACCAATTGAAAGAACGTGATTGCACAGATTCTCAATAGATGTCAATGTGAATACCAATGTTGCTGTGATTGTAGCAACAATGGCAGACACAATGAAAACAATAAATAATGGCAAAACAGTAGCAGCGGAAGATTGTATAAAACACAGCTTTCAAACACAGATTTGTAAACAGGTTTTAACCAAAAATAATCTACAAGTTTAATGCTTGTAGACCAAGCCTCAAGGCCACAAAAACTTTACTAAAAACAATAATGTTTTACAATGAATAGCTTAGTCAAATCACTAGCAAAAATTCTCACAAGATAAAGTATCTTGGAGAACCAAAAATCCCACATAAACAATTAAACCAAACGTGGGAAGAAAGACAGATTCAGCTTCCTTAAACAGAATCAGGAAGAATCAAAAAGAAAAGTTTTTTCAGAATTCAATGTAGCTGTTGATGTTATAACATCAGAAGCTACAATCGGCTGCTGTGCAACTGGAAAAACTGCTTCTAAACTTCTGTGATATTGCTCTCAGCTTATGCCTTTTGTTCTTCTCTCTCAAGCTCTACCTCCTGCTCGAATTCCAGCCGTCATTATATATAGGCAGCGTCCCCTACAAACACACGGCAAAGAGACACAATTCTCCTAGGAAAGGGATTAGCTATTAAAGGAGAAATCAACACCTTTCCAATCTCATAAGATAATCTTACCAAACATAATCAAATTCTGGATTCTTGGAATAACTAAGTTGCTTGGCAAGATTTAGTTACCAAATTTGTATGGCCGAAATCTTTTGAAAGATTTTTCTAAAAAATATAAACTAAACTAAATCTAACACAATATTCTTCATCCTAAATATTAACTAATTTAGAAAACCTTCTTTGACCAAGAAAGGTGAAAACAAGATAAAATAGGCATTGCCTATTTTACCCTTACAGTGGTCGATCCCGTGGTCATCACAGTATCTTTCAACATCATTGTTCTTGATACAAACTGTAGTGATTGGTCCAAAAAGATCCATGTGCAGAAGTTGAAGAGGTCTGGAAGTAGACATGACAGACTTGTTCTTGAAGGAAGACTTGGAGAGTTTTCCTATTTGGTAAGCTTTGCAACTTCTGTCGTGGTCGGCAGACACCGTAGGTAGACCTTTAACAAGCCCATCTTTGGAGAGCTTGGAGAGGTACTTGAAGTTGAGGTGACTGAGACGCTTGTTCCAAAGCCAACTGTTGTCACGAATATAGGCAAAGGCTGGAGGATCTCCCTAGAAGGTTTAAATCCACGACATAGACGTTTCCTTGTCTATTGCCGGTCAATAATGTTGAGTAGGATTCACGATCTTTGATGAGACATTGGTTGGAGGAGAATTGGTAGATAAGTCCTTTGTCGTAGAATTGGGATATGCTCTTAAAATTATGATCTAAGCCATTCACTAGAGAAACTTTGTTGATGGAGAGACTTCCTCTAGTGATAGAGCCATACCCAATGGTTTTCCCTCTTGCATTGTCTCCAAATATCACCGTTGGACCTTTAGCTTTAGCTATATCTGAGAGTAGACTTTTGTTCCCTGTCATGTGCCTTGAACAGCCACTGTCAAGGTACGAGATGTCCTTATCTTTTGAATCTATAGCCATGAAGCAGACCTGAAAAAGTCAAAGGAAAAAGGTCCCCTTTATTTTCTTTTGGGTCCTGAGGATTAGCAATCTTTTGGGACCCATATCTGCCTAACCTTGAGAGAACTAGATCTCTCAGATTTTGATGTGAACCTTAGCAGGTCTTCTGGGGCCAAATGGCCTAAACAGTTGCAAGAATGACATAGATGAAAGTTTCATGGAGGACTGTGATTAGCTTTAGCTGTAGAGTGCTTGTTACTTTCCTCATTCCCAACAGAAGTCTTGGGTTTAGCTAGCTTGTTAACAGTAGACTTAATTGGTTTCTGTTGAACCTTCCTTGATTTGTTACTAGCAGACTTAGCCTTGGCTGGTCTGTTGTTAACTGCTTTAGGAGGATTCGACAGAATTCCTTTAAGTTATTGTCAATTAATTTGGGTGCCTTAGTCATTTCATAGACAAACTTGACAGGTACTAGCAGAGATTTCATAGGTCTACCACTAGAAGACTTTGCTTTAGTAGAGTTGTTGTCGGTAGACTTTGATTTCTCTACCGTTCCTTTCTCAAGCTTTTCATTAGATACAGTCTCTTTGGATTTTCCTTTGTATGCTTTGGGGTGAACATATGGTACACTTGTATAGCCAAGTCCATATTTACCTTTATTCCCGAAGATCTGTTTGGAGAAGGAAGCATCAATAGCAGTCTCGGAGGATTCACCTTTCTCAGTGACAGAAGAGTATGAAATGCTGAGCTCATCATTATAGCCTAAGCCTGATTTATCTCCACTTGGCTTTTGGCTAGAGAGGATTCCCTCGAAGGTTTCCTTGGAGTTGTTCCATGAGTCAATTGTCTTTTGCAAGGCAATTTTCTCAAGGTCCATCCCTTTTATGTGCTCAGTTAGGCAATCAATTTTATCACAAAGAAATTTGTTTTCTCCTTTTAGCTTGATATTCTCTTGTTAACAACTATTGAGAGTTTGAATCTCACCAAAAAAGATTTCTCAGCAGCAAGCTTTTCAAAGTTCTTTGCAAGTTTTACATAGGCTACCCTGAAAGAGTTGAACTCCTCTAGCATTTCTTGATTTTCTTTTGAGCAGTTCTTCCTTACTAGTTGATCTCATCTTTTACGAAGGGACTAGGTGATATTCCGACTTCATGTTCTGAGTCATAGGTGGGACTTGATTCATGAGCTATTAAGCATATATTGGCTTGCTCACAATCGTCCTCATCCTCTTCTGAATCTGTGTCAAACCATGTAGCAACTTGTTTTTCTTCAATGTCTTCAGCCAGCATACCTTTTTCTTTTTGAAATTTCTTATATGGAAGCTTTCGGTATGCTTCGAATTTTGGCTTTGGACATTTAGATGCAAAATGACCAGGTTTTCTACAGTTATAACACACTAGCTCATTGTTAGATGGGCTTTCAGCAGATTTTCTAAAAGGCTGCTGGTGTGTGTCTTTCCTTCCATATTTTGCAAAATTTTTAAAACGTTTAACAAACATTGCAAATTGTTCATCTGAAAGAAAATCGTTTTCACTGGAGGAAGGAGAAGGTTTGTTTTCAACTGGGGTTTCTTCTTGTATCATGGCTGGCAAGGACAAGGTTTGAATTACTTGTCCTACTCTAGAGCTTGATTAACTCCAAGCTCGTAAACCTTTAAACTTGCATAGAGACTACAAAGAGTCATTTCATTCAAGTTCTTAGATTCCTTCATGGCGGTAGTCTTAACATGCCATAGACTACCTAGAGAGCCTAGAAATCTCATGTTCATTTCTTTCTTGTCATAAGTTTTACCAAGAGAAAAACCACTATTTATTACCTCGCTGAAGCGATCGTAAGCTTGTCTCAAGGTCTCCTTGGGATCCTTCTTGAAAGAATCGAATTGTTGGATGAAGGTGTACTTCCTGTTGTCTCTTGTATCTTGGTCTCCTTCCAAGTATTCGACAAGAGCTTCCCACATTTCTTTTGCAGTGGTACACCGGATCACATGTTGGTAAGTGCTGGTGTCTAGTGAGCTAGTTATGATGTTGATGGCTTTACTATCTAGCTCTACTAGCTTTCTATCATCCTCAGTCCATTCTGATTCTTCTTTGGGTACTTCAACAGGATTTCCAGTAATGGATGCCAGAAGATTTACCTTCATTGGTACATGACGTCCCGCTAGTACGCATTTCCATAACCTGTTGTCAATAGAATTCATAAAACGCATTACCTTATCCTTCCATACATCGAAATTGCCTTCGTCCAATAATGGGACGTGGTTTGCATTTGACGTAGGTAGCATGTAGTGTGTTTGTGCCATTGGATCGTATCTCAAAAGAGTTTAATCTTGGAAAAACTGGTTTTCGAAGAGTTCAGCTCTTATACCAATTTTTAGTCCCAAATGGCACAATAATAAGCTAAAAGGGGGGGTTGAATAGCTTATTAAACACTTAAGAACTTTTAGTATTGATTCCTAAAACAAGCACTTGCAATCTATTGAAAAGATTGAAGTAGCGGAAGTCTTGCAAGGAAGACAGACTAAGTCTACTGGTGAAGCACTACCGGTAGACTTAGCTGGTTACTCAAGTTTGCTGCTAAGGAATAAGTTAACATATATGAAAACAGTTAAATGCAGTAAGTAAAGAACACATGTATTTTGAGATGGTTCGCACTATAAAGAGTGCTACGTCCACCACCTAGGTAGTCAACCTTGGATTTAAATGTGCACTATGTTTTCCACTAGTTCTATTATAGAAATGTCCAATGGATCGTGTACAAAATATTTGACTTGTGTTTGGGGGTGGGGGTATTGAATATCTGGACAAAACAGGATATTTAACGTACAGAAGAATAGTAGAAGGAACAACAATAAGAAGCAAAGGATTAAATGTGATGCAGATCTTCTTGTTATTGTTGAGGAGTTCGTTGATCAGTTGATGATCTCTTGAATGCATTGAGTGTATAAAGCTTGATGTTGTTGTAAAGATTCAGAGCATTGTTTTCTTCAGTCTGTAATGACAGTATTTAAAGCTTGGGCATTCTTGAGATCGTTGGAGAAGACGAAGTGAGTAACAGCTCTATTAGGTTAGATGCATTAAATGCTTGGAGCTGTTTGTGGACTTCTTCTTCAACTGATACTGAGCAGGGAATGGCAAAGAGTTGTTTGCAACAACGGGCAGGTGAGCAATCAGAATTGCAGACCTGTAATAGTTGGTACAGTCTGTATGTGTCAGTCTGTTCACCTGCTTTGTCACTTTTCAGGAGGCGAAAGTCTTCATGCTTTTTGGAAAAGCTGGACGAACGTGTCTGAGAAGTCAGGAGATGATTTAATTCAAATTCAAACTGATTTAGGCCTGAATTAAATAATCCACTTAAACTTTGAAGTCTGGAAGTCTTGGACACGTCATGCTTTACTAATGCAGACAAGGTCTGCTGCTGGGGGCTGCTTGAAGTCTTTCGGTGAAGCCTTCAGCCGAAGTCTTCCGCTGAACCTGTGAAGACTTGAAAACTATTCTAAGGCAAAGTTCTATACACATTTGCCACTCTAACTGGTACGCAGCCCAATTAGCCACTAAGCATAGAACCTAATATAATGAATGAAAAAATGCAAATCAAGATACAATGAGAAACAACACCCAGATCCCGTCGGATTTCTCCTTCACATGAAACAAAAATCTATGTGGCATCCCTTTACTCCCTTGTAACCCGTTTTTCCTCTCCCGCTCCATCTCCGACTTCAATCGAACCGAAGCCTGTGAAAAAGAAATCCAAAAAGCTCTTAATAACTACCATTATAGCCATAACAGTTGGCTCATCCTTATGCCTGCGGTAGAAATTCTTTCGATTTTCGCTATCTTATTAAAGCCCTTTGAAGAAGATCAAAGAAGCGCATTTCCTCTTCATGTTTCAGTTTCATTTCTTGTTTTGGGTTGAAGAGTCCATATAAAGTACCGAGGTCGACATTGACTCATCCAGGCAAGAGCACTTTAGAGAAGAGTCTTGAATCGGACAAGAAACTCTAGATTATGTATTTTATGGGAGCCATTGTTTCAATTCGATGGAAATGAACACAGTAGCATATGTTTTGATTTCCTCTTTTGCAGAGCTCGACGTCGGTTAAGTAGAAACCCAACAATTGCGAAGAATTTGGTTTGCCTACTTTTAACTGCAATGGACTTTCCAAGCCGGCGCTATCCTTTTTCGACATAACAAACAATGCCAAGTGACTCATCTCCTACACAACCGAGAATCGACAGGATCATCAACAAATACCTAACAAGCAAAAAGGATCCATCTCACAAACCGAAGAATCAAAGCTTGAAATCAAACAAGATCATGTTGTAGATGACGAAGATGAAGGCGACAATGAATTCATCAATAAAGAGACTGGTGCGATCGGTGGGCCCAGAGGTCCAGAGCCAACTTGATATGGCAATTGGGAAAAGGGGGGGTCTTTGAAGTGATTTTTTATTTGTGTTTTCCTGGAGAGGTTAGGTTCGTTCAGTTAATTGTAATGAGATGTTTTTCTTTTTATTTCAGAATGTATTTCTTCTTATTATTATTATAGTGGCATAATGCGTATCATAGTAAATTTGTTGAACGAACGATTGTGTTTGGATGAAAAAAAACATAGTAGTAGTCAATTAAGCACAAAAAATAGGTTTTTTAATGGTAAAGAAAAGGGTGCTCCAATCCACTTGTAAATCATGTGTCAGAGAGGAGCATTTTAGTCTTTCTGCAAAGTTCCGTCCAAGATAACTAACATAAATGACTTGAGTGGTCTTATTGAATCTCCATACGTAGAACAGTGATTAAATTGAGAAAAAAAAGTTAAGTGAGCTCAAAAAATTTTTGAAAAGTAGGGTGACTAAATTACTATTTATGCCAATATTTTAAGGGAAATGATATTTTCACTACGTTTTTTGTTTATCCACTATATCCTTAATTATAATATTAAATAAATACATGTTTGAACAAAACTACTCATTTTTAAGTTGACTAATCAAGTTACTTTATTAATTACCTTCTAACATTATTTTTTTGATCAAATATCAATAGACAACATAATTATTCATTGTATATTCTTAACAGTTTAATTCTCAATTTTACATATCACTTACGTTTCATATTCCATTATCATAAAATTAATATGTTTAACACATTTTCTACAATTTTAGATTATATTGGATATTTTTTTAATCAAAAATTAATATTCTAATTTAGTTTAAAAAGTATTATTTTAAAATATCAATTCAATTATCATGGTAGATATTAAACTGAATATTTGTTTCAATCAACTCAAGAATTAAATTTTCGAATCAATTATAAAGGTAGAAAAAATATTTAAATATTTCAATACTATTTCATATTATGATTTTACTATTCGATTATTTTACTATTACATTCTTTAAATTTCACTTTAAATTTTTTCCATAACCAATAAACATATATTTACTCAAAGTTTGGTAGACAAAATTTCCTTACGATATTTTTTAATTATATAATATAACTTTAGTCATAAGATTAATTAATTAAGTAATTACAAAAATTAAAAAAAATTAGAATAACTATATTGTTCATAAATGTTTGAACTAAAAAATATTGTTAAAAGGTAATTAGGAAAGTAAGTTGATTAATCAACTTAAAATGGACAAGTACTTAAAGGGTAATTTTATCCAAACATGTATTTATTTGATGCAATTATTAAGAATGTGATGAATAAGCAAAAATTATAGTGAAAATAGTCTTTATTTATTTTAACTAGTGAAAGTTTTGTCATAATAAAGGATCTACAAGAACAATTGCTTGTAAAACTTAAATAGCTTCTTTTGTGTTTTTGTTTTAGTTTACTCTATTCTGCTACATTTCGTGTTGTGTTGGTCTAATCCTAGCTACAATAAAACTTTCAGCATCCACCAAACTAAGGTCTTCATCGTTTGTGGTCTTCTATATTTTTTAATTTGAAACCTAAAAACTGATGATAAGAAAAAAAAAATCTAAATAAAAATATATATATTGTAAAAAAATTTACAAAATTTTGGGTCAGTTGAGTAATGATCTTTTGTTAAAAATCGCTCTACCTTATCTTAATTGTTTAACCATCAGTTTTTTTAAATCCTAATTTTATCCTAAGGGGTAGAGCTAGGAACGGGCCAGCACGATCCAGTGGGCCAACGACATTTTTTTGGGTTAGCCCGGTTCGCCCCTAAATTCGATGAACCTATAAAAATGCTAGTCCGATCCGGTATGGTGCAAGTCTATAGGCCAATGGCCCGATTCGGTCCAAAATAAAATCAACAATAAAAATAAATTAATAAAATTTACAAATTACCTAAGCTTTCTCTGTGTGCGTGTCAGCCATTTCATAGGAGACAACATAGCCACATTCTTCTAGATCAACAGAGGACAATAACAATATGATAAAACATGAGAAAAAAAAAAACCTTTCACTCACCTAGGTTGCTAGACACATATCTTCGTATATGGTTTTTGCTCCAAACAAAAAGATATCTGAATCTGTAGAGAAACACTCAATCTGTATACGATTTTTTACTTCTAGGTATTTTCTAATCCATCAAATTCGGATTCAGAATAGTTTAAAAAAACCTCTTTTCAATCTTCCACTTTATTCATATTGTATTTGTAAGTTTATGTTGTGTACAATATATTAGAAATAAAAAAATAAAATTGAATGGGCTTGGCCGGCCCGAAAAAGCTCGGGTTTTTTAATCCGAGCCCAAATGATCCATGGACCTGCTAGTCTTGGCTAAAAAGGTCTGGCATTTTTTGGACGCCAATATCCGAGGCCCGGCCTGTCAAAATATTGGATGGGATGGGCCGGGCCGTTGGACTAAGGTTTTTTTGCCGGCTCTACTAAAGAGGCATGAGAAGAGATCAATATTTTGATAGATTTTTTAATTGGTCCTACATTTAATATATACAAAACTATGGAATAAAATTTTAAATTATCTCACCCATAGTTGATTACTTAATTTGATTAAACTATATTGTGGGACTTATGTTAACCAATAAATGAGCATCCCTATTTATAATGGACAGTTACCCTTAGTGACCTTACCACATTAGTTATTTAGTTGGTCCAATAAGGGCTTGTTTCATAAAACGTTTTGGTCTCTGATGCTACACAATCTAGTCTTGGGCCGGACCTTGCGGTTTGTAGGATATCTGGGCTTAATCTGAATGTGAGAACTCCTAAACCCTGTCAAAAGAGAAAAACCTTAGATGAAATGCAAGGCAGGGCCTCGCAAAACCCCTCAGGTGTGAGAGTAAGTATTGAGCTTTGTTGAAAGCAAAATAACAGGGTTTCGGTATGTAGAATAGTGCGTACCTCCCAAATGAGATTTCATGAAGTATATATATAGCCTTTCTGGGAGTAGAATCCGGGTTAGGCTGTAATCACGGAGATATTTTAGGACTGTAATACCATAAATGCGGGTTGACCGCGTAACCGAAGGAATCAAGGCCAAAATCTCGGGATCAGCGAGGATATCTCGAGATTAATACCGAGCTCAATCGAGCAGCCTTGTTCCCTGCTCGCTGAATGATAAAGAAATTCCTGCTCGATATAGATGTGTGATGATCATCTCGCGGCTATCCTGCTCGGGTAGTTTCTTTCCTGGTTTCTGTCATACACGTGACCATCACGTGCTGGAGCCTGTGCCTGGCTCGTGACCGAAGTTTGGGCCGAGCTCATCAGTGGCCCCCTGCTCCCTGTTCGGTGAGTATTTATGCTCGGCGCAGGGAGCAATACACTTGTATGATTTTACTGTGGTGACAGTTAGTGTATTTGAAGGAGGCGAAAAGGCTTTTCTGAATTGACAGCTGCTGAGTTCAGTCATGATGAGCCGCGTGTTTTCGAGGCAGGCCTTAATGGCGGGCTTGATCGGGTGCTTCGCAGCCGCCTTTATTTGAAATTGGGGGCGCGTGATTTGGGCGCCCTCTTCCCAAAATTTCGCCTATAAAAGGGGTACAACCCTAACCCTTCTTCCTTTTTACTGCCTTCTAATCCTCCATTGCCCTGTATTGCTCTTTGCCGTTCTCTCCTCGGTGGCGATTCTTTGTGCTAATCAAGAAATTCGCTTTCTTTCATTCCGGATCACTTCGACATTTCACTTCCGGCAAATTGATTCCGCTCAACGCACAAGTAAGTTTCTCCTGTTTCAATTCTTTTCTGTTCCTTTGAGCTTTTTGGTTCTGGTTTTCTTTTCTTTGTTCTTCATGTTCATAGTTTTCTGGGTAGATCCTTAGGATTGTCAGTTTAGGCTTGGGTAGTTCGCAGGGAGATCAAGGAAAAACCTTCGAAGAGTCATACGTTTTCTGGGGATTAATCCAGATTATTGCTCGATCTGTTGTAGGATGTCTTCCCCTCTTCGACTTTTTGATGACAGCCTCGATCATGAGCAAGAGGCTTATGATTATGACCATGGTGCCTGTGAGCATCATTCACCGTAGATTCCGAGCGAAGTGGTCCGATATGTTGATTTCGGAGAGGAGGAACATTCAAGAAGCAAATAGTCGTGGTTGCCCTCGAAAGTGGTTGTGAACGATGTGACCACCGACCAGGATGAGGTAGACGGGGCGAGCTCGAGTGAGATGCCCAGCGACGAGGAGGTGGCTGGTCGACCTTGAGCGGGTAGGAGACCTCGCAACGAGGATTATTTTAATCTTAGCTCGCTGGCTCACTGGGAGTCTATGGACTCGCTTGTTGAGGTAGGAACCGGTTTGACTCGATTGGGATTTCCAGGATGATTACCGAGGGTCCCTTATGAATCCGAGATGACTCTGCTCAAATGAGGAGTAAGACCAAAAGAGTGGTCTTTTTTTATGATTTCTTTCGCGTCGGGATGCGCTTCCCGCTAGATCCTTTTGTTGTCGAGTTCTTAAGGGAGACCAATGCCGTTCCTTGTGACCTCCAGCTGACTACGATGCTGATTCTAATCGCTTTAAGCGCCGACTTGCCGTCTGTTGGGTTCGAACCGAGACAACTATTCTCCGAAAACTTTTCAATTCACCAAGGACAAGAGATCGGGCAGATTGTTGGCCGATCAAAAGC
This sequence comes from Codonopsis lanceolata, assembly GCA_013146195.2. Taxonomy (NCBI): domain Eukaryota; kingdom Viridiplantae; phylum Streptophyta; class Magnoliopsida; order Asterales; family Campanulaceae; genus Codonopsis; species Codonopsis lanceolata. The sequence continues at coordinate 72,659,097 of CM028383.1, forward strand.
TCGAGCCCTGAAGTTGTTTACCGAATTTCCCCATAAGGTCGACAAGTGGGACAAAAGGATTGTTGTTGTGGAGTCTCGGGTCGGGTGGCCATTTGCTCCGACCCCTTTTGCGATGAAGCCCCTGTCTTACGATCGGCATGCCACCTTTACCGGAGAGGATAGGTGTATGGACATGTTGCGAGGAGCGCTGGGAGTGACCGAGCAGGTCGGGAGTGGTTGATTGATGAAATCAATCGCAGATCCTCGGATCTTACGCCTGGCCGGGATGTACCCTGCTGCCGTGGAGGGTGTGGTTCCCTTGATCGACATAGCACCTGAACCTGTTCATCCGTTTTGGGGGACTTGCCATGACCACAAGTTCCCCAGTGAATGCGAGCTGTGCGGTCTAGGGGGAGATTGTACCCCTCGTTTTGATTTTGATGATGCTGGTATTTGCCTTTTATTTCTTATGATGAGTTTCGCGAAGAATATCTCGATATTTTCTAACTCGTTTTCCTTTCGCTTGCAGTGGTGAAAGATATTTTAAGGCAGAGGAAGATTGAGTTCAAGGCGAGGTCTGTGGCTCGCCATGGTGAACCGATTGGCCGCGGCACCGCCGGCTTTCGCCCAAGGCCCCTTTTACGAAAGGAGCAAAAAATCTTCTCGTGCTCCTAGTTCCTCCATCGAGCCGAGATCTCCCTCTAGGATCAGCCACCACCGAGCCCACGTCAGAAAGAGACCAATTGTTCCCGACACGTGGAGGCCGAAGCACCCGTCCACGATTAGGGGGGGATGAACCCCAAGAAACAATTCAAGCAGGGTCGAATCCCGCGCCTTCTCCTGCTCTTCCAGCGCCTCCGGTCACGGGGCTTCCCCCTCCCCCTCCTCGTCGTGAAGAGCCACCACGGCGTTACTCCCCGATTGGTGAGAGCCAATTTTGTGGCGCTTGTATCCCGAGATGGGGTTAGGGCCCTTGTGAATGAACTTCGCTGGTTCCCTCTCGAAGGAATTAACATTCGCGATCGGGGACCATGAGCCGCTTGGCGAGGGATCCTAAAAAGGGTCGCTCGGCGATGTTGTTCGACGGTGGCGAAACTCGAAACTCGCCGTGGCGCTTCTAAATCGGTTTATTAGTCAGCGAGGTATGTCATTCCTATTATCTGACGAAGGTAACCGCTGCTTATAATGTATATTTCCTGCTCATGTATGTTTTTGTTTTACAGTTTACCTCCAAGGTCACTCTTCTGCACAAACGTGCAGATGAGTATAAAGATAAGGCTGGGGCTCTGTTCGAGCAGAAGCGAAAATCCGATGAAGCCGCCTCTTTATAAAGAAGACCTGTTGGCTAAGGACAAAGAAGTCTTGACAAAGGTCGCCGAGTTGTCTAAGCTCGAGGAAGAAATTATCCGCCTAAAGGCCCAGGTGGAGTTTGCTCAGAACGGGGAGGTGTCTGCTCAGAAAGCGTTGAGCGAGGAGAGGAAGAAGTTTGAGGACGCGCAGATTGCCGCCGAGCAGAAGGAGAGAGCTTGGCAGGCCAGGTTGACACGGGAGGTCGCGGCTGCCAAAACTGCAGCCTATTGAAGATTTCAAGCGCACCGAGCTTGACCAATCGTGGATGCAAAGCTGGTCCCCTATTATTCCCAAGGGTGCAGCCATGTTTTGCGCATGAGGCGGCGCAGCTGCCGGATATAACGCGAGATGATGGCCGATAGGGCGGCCGCCTGGTGTGTCTTGCTCGGAGTAGCCATGCTTTGATCCCCTATACCGTGGATGAACTGGGGATCATTGCTAATAATGATAGGGAGAGCGGTGAGCCGGAATGGATTCCTCCGACTCCGTTGGCCAACAATGTAGTTGATCAAATGAATGCTATTTTTGAGGAGCATCAGGCTACTCCTCCTTCCGGGGCAGAAACGAATTTGCCTCCTCCCCCGAGCAGCACTCGAAAGCAACTACCTCCTCCACCACCTCTTCCTCCGCACATGCAGTCCGAGATGGACAGAATTTTTGCGGAGCTAGACACCTCGGGGACAGCCGCTGAGCAAGGAGGGAATTAGATAACTTTGATCCTCTTTGTATTTGTTTTCCTTTCGCATGTAATTGAAAAGAGTTATAATGAAAACTCCTTTTTTCAAAAATATATGTGAATGTCTTTCTGTTACTTTCTGTTGTTTTATTTCCAGTTTTGCACTTAACTGAACAATTAGTATCATCGGGCAGGGCCCCCTCTGCTAATTCGGCAGGCATCTAAATAATTGGCTATTGCAGTTGTCGAGGCGAGTTATATGGTCGCGTTATCGGGCATGGCCCTTGGTTCATCAAACCGTTAACATTATTTAAATTTGGATATTGATTTGAGCGAGATTTATCTCCCTTTGCCGCCAAAACGAACAAAGCCGTCAAATAATATCGAAAACCGGGTTGCTCCCCTTCTCTTGTTGAGGCATTCAAACTTAAACATAACCGGGCAGGGCCCCCCTTTGCTCGATTTTTCAGGCAAAGTTTTGTTTATATTTGTTTGAGTATATTTTCCTTTTGACACGTACAACTTCGAAAATTTCAAACCATATACGCAATCACTTTCATTCGAAACAATTTTATTATTGAATAAACCCTTCATCTTGAAAATACATCAACCAGATAAACCTAACTAACGCTCATGCTAATAATAATATTTCTTCAAATGATCAGAGTGCCAAGGATGCTTCAAGTGTTTGCCTTCTTGATTCTGCAGGGTGTAAGTACCTTCTCTAACAATTCCTGTAACCTTAAATGGTCCTTCCCAATTAGGTGACAATTTTCCTCGTTCTGGTCGCTGTCCTGTAACCTCGATTTTCCTAAGGACCCAGTCTCCAATTTTGAATGCTCTTCCCCGAACTTTCCTATCGTGATGGGCTTTGGCTTTCTGCTTGTAGTTAACCATCCTGATGCGAGCCTCCAATCTGCGTTCCTCGAGAAGATCAAGGTCGATTGCACGGGCGACCTCGTTGTCTTGCTCGTTATAATGGGCCACTCTGTAACTGGGAAAAGCTGTTTCGGTTGGAATTACGGCCTCTGATCCGTACGTGAGAGCAAAAGGTGTTTCCCCTGTTGATCCCCTTACAGTCGTTCTAATCGACCATAAAACCGCTGGTAATTCATCTGCCCATTTTCCTGCTCGATCATCCAAATTTCGCTTGAGAGCGTACAGGATTTGTTTGTTCGCGGCTTCCGCTTGCCCATTGCCTTGTGGATAGGCGACTGAAGATTGCCAATGCTTAACATACAACCTGTTACATTCTGCCGTAAATTTGTCTGAGAATTGTGTGCCATGATCAGAAACAATGGCTCTGGGTAACCCAAAGCGACACCAGATGTAGTCATGCACGAAGTTGATGATGTTGTTCTCAGTGATGGTCGCCAATGGTTTCGCTTCAATCCATTTGGTGAAGTAGTCGATTGCCACCACTGCATATTTGAATTGAGATCGCGCTAGAGGAAAAGGGCCAATTATGTCGATTCCCCACATGTCGAATGGCCATGCCGCCACGACTGGGGTCTGCTCGATGGATGGCAATCTAGGTATATCCGCAAACCTCTGACATTTGTCACATTTCTGCACGTATAAGGCTGCATCTTTCCTTAACGTGATCCAATAATAACCTGCAAATAAAATTTTCTGTGCCAAGGTCCGTGCCCCTGGATGACCGCCACATTCTCCTTGATGGACCTCGTATAGAAGTTCTTGGGTCATTTCTGGTCGAACACAACGAAGCATCGGCCTTACCCTTGACCGCTTGTACAGCACTCCTCCGACCACCGAGTATCGACATACTTGGTTCCGGACAACTCTTGCTCGGTTTTTGTCCTCTGGTAATATACCCTGCTCGATGAAATCTTTGTATTAAATCGCCGATTCAAAGATTCGCCGCTGCTCAATATCCATTATTCGGTCCTTTTCAATCGAAGGCGCCTGCATGATCAATCATCACCGCCGCCTTAACACGGATATTTCGCCCTCGCTATCTTGAAAGGTAGTTTTCGATGTTATCTGCTCGATCAATCCTGACGATCTCCCAGAACTTGAAGTTCTTCAAAATTTCTTTGACTAACTCGCAGTATTTGACCAATGTAGGATTATGGACCGCATACTCCCCCTGTACTTGGTTCACGACTAATTGTGAATCCGAGTATACCGAATCGAATCAATATCCATGTCTAACGCGAGCTCTAATCCAAAGAATCATGGCCTCAGATTCACCTTTGATTGTTGGAGGCAGAAATTTGAATCTAAGAGCCATCTCGAACTCGTCACCGATCCGGTGACCAAGAATGCCCGCTCGGCCACGCCTCTTTACTCAAGTAGCCATCCACCTATAATTCCCAACGGTTGGTTTGATCTTAATCGCTTTTTTCCTGCCGGGCGTAGTTGTGCTCGGGACAACCTGCTTCCTCATGGTTGAAAACTCGCTTTACCAAAAGTCGGCCAATGCCTGTGCCTTGATTGCCTTTCGTGGTTGATAGTCGATGTGAAATTCCGTGAGCTCGATAGACCAACCGAGCATTCTTCCTGAAAAATCGGGCTTGTGCAAAATTTTTCGTAATGGTGAGTCGGTGTATACAATTATTACATGTGCAAAAGTAGGCTCGTAATTTCCGAAAGAATGACAAGAGAGTAGGCCAACTTTTCTATATTAAAATATCGGCTCTACAGTGTGAGAGCTTTGACACGTAATACAATGTGTTTTTGGACATTTGACTCCTCCCTAATCCTAGGCCGCCAAGTACAAATATAGGTTTTCTCCCATTTTCGGGCTGCTCATTAAGGGCGGTTCACCAAGATACTTCTTAAGTTGCTTGAACGCCTCTACACATTCCTCATTCCACTCAAAATTCTTGTTCCCCCGGAGGACTTTGAAGAAGGGTAGACATCGCTCACTGAAGCGAGAAATGAAACGACCAAGGGCGATGACGGTTCCTGCTCAAGCGTTGGACGCCTTTAATACATCCGGGCAGCATCATGTCGAGCGTAGCTTGAATCTTCTCCCAAGTTAGCTTCGATCCTCCGGTTAACCATGAACCCAAGAATTTCCACCCGAACACCGAAAACGCACTTGCTCGGTTCACCTTCATGTTGTTTCTCAGTTGGTAAAAGTTTCCTCCAAGTCTTTGATGTGGTCTCTCCTTGGTCTTGATGACCATGTCATCAATGTATGCTTCCATGTTTCGCCAATTTGTTGGCCAAAAACTTTATTGACATACGCCGATAAGTGGCCCAAAGCTTTTCAAACCGAAAGGCATCATTTTATAACAAGAAGACCGCCTGCCGAAATGCGGTCAAAGCCTTATCCTCGCCGCTCATTTTCACTTGGTGGTATCCCCGAATAGGCATCCAAGAAGCCGAGCATTTCAAATCCAGAATCGCATCAACCAAATTTATCAATGGGGAGGTAACTGCCCTTGGGGCAAGCCTTATTAAGATCCGTGAAGTCCACGCACATTCTCCATTTATCATTGCTTTTTTAACCATTACCACGTTGGCCAGCCAGGATGGGTAATGAATTTCTTCAATGATGTCTGCTTTCAACAGCTTCTCTACCTCCTTCTTTATAGCCTCATTTTTTTCTGTGGAGAATTGACGAGGTCGCTGCTGAATTGGTCGACATGCCGGGTCCACACATAGCCGATGAAGAGCTACTCCCTCGCTTACGCCTCATATCTCAATCGCCCTGTGCAAACACATCAAGGCTTGACTTTAATTGTTCGATTAATCTTGTCTCCTCTGGGAAAGTGCCCAATTTTGATTTTCTGCTCTCGAAAAGCTGGATTGATGACAATTTCCTCGAGCTCATCCTCAGCCCGGAACTCTGGCTCTTCACGGACCTGCAGTGTGTCCATTTCAATTTTTTCGTCGCCTGCCCTTTACGAGCGGCTTTGATATTTCTGCGACTGCCTCCTTGTCCTTGGGGTGATCAATCTCCATCTTTTTCTCGTCGCGAGCACTCTCCTTCGTAAATTACAGCTTATACCGCCCGTAGCTTTGCCCGAACAACAATTTCTTCATCGATGGCGAGCGCTATTTTCTCGCTTCTTTTTCTCTCAAGCTTCCTGACAAATTCCCACATTGTCCGTGGCTGACTATGAAGGATGCCAACGCCAGTGTCTGTGTAAAACTTTGCTCGTTGGTGAGGAACCGAGGCTACCATCTGGAAGCGAGCCATGGAGGGGATACCCATGATGGCGTTATATGGAGATTTCAGGTCGATTACGAGGAAAGTTACGACCTCTAACCTCGTATGTTCCCCATCGCCTATGTAAACTTCCAGGTCAACCGTGCCCTTGACCCCGACTTTATGATTTGTGAAACCTTCCAGAGCCAAGCAAGGCTTTAATCGGGCATCGTGAGACCAATCTCCTTAAAACAACCGTAGTAAAGCACGCCCCAAGATGCCTCCGATCCACGAGCACTCTGCACTTGCCGCTTATTGATCAAAGCCGACACAACCAAAGGCGTTCTGGACAAGTGGGCTGTGCTGCCGCGAGTGAACCGGATGGTCTGCCGCCAAATCGAAAGTTATTGGCATATTTATTGCTTTTGAAGGAATAAATATGCTTTCCTAGCTTGAGTCGAGCCGGGTTCTTCCTCAAGAATAACATTCACCACCCCGCTTATCCGGGGGCATTGCTCTGCTTCCGCCTCGCTTCCGAAAGCAGAGGATCACGGCGATTACCACCATTGTTGTTTCCTTGCTTGAATCTATCAAGACGTCCTTGATTAATCAAGCGTTGGATTTCTTTTTTGAGGATGAAGCATTCCTCCGTGACATGACCTACGTCGTTGTGGTAAGCACAAAATTTTGTGCTATCACAGATTGTGCCGCTCCTGATTCATGGGATAGGAGCCGAGATCATTCTCAGATTCCGCATCATTATCTCCTCTCTCGAAGTGTTTAAGGGAGTAAAGTGCTGCCCCCGAATCGCTGAGTGGAATCAAGTCCTGCTCCTGCCTCCGAAAATTATTGTTATTTCCCGAGCTAGAGTTGCGCTTGGTGTTGAACTATTTTCAACCTTTTCCTTCCCTTTTCCTTCCGATCCGCCTCCGCCGAGCCGAACAACCGGCTCGAGCAAGCATCTCACCCCGAGTGGCCGGTGGATGCATCACCACTCTTGCTTCAAGCCCCACTTCGCATATTGTTCAAAAAGCAAAGTGTAACCTCTCCTTCACCATGCCCGTAACTTGTTCGAGCACCTTAGTGAACCTTTCCACATAGCTATGGGAAGACTCATCAATTCCTTGAACCACTTTTGTGAGGTCGAATCGACTTTGGGAGAGCTCCGCCGAGCCAAATTCTCGCTAGGAACTTCTCCTTCAAGTCTTTCCACGCCGTAATAGACCCTTTCTGAAACGCCCAACCAACTCGGGCTTTACCCCGATGGCTCCCCGCAAATGCCTTCATTTTCAAGGCCTCACATCGGTCACTAAGCCGACTCGAGCCTCAAATGAACGTAGCAATCTCCCCGCTCGGGTTTTCCCCGAGTATTTATCAAAATTGAAAAACAGCCTGGCTGGGTGTGTTTTCAATCCCCGCGAATGGACTACCATCCAAGATCGAGCGCACTTCGTAACGGCGACCGCTTCCCATCCATCCATTCTCGCCGCAGACATTGCCAAACCTCGCCATTGTCCGAGGTTGAATCAGCCGTGCCGTTGAGATTACAACCGGCCGAGCTATAGGGCCGAGGTGCCCAATTTCTTGTGTTCGATCCGCTGGGGACCCTTGAGGTCTTGCCGTTTTAGCGGTTCCGCTTGCCTATCGTTCTCGCGACGGGTGAAGTTCCGAGAACGATGAGAATAGCGAGATCGAGAATGATACGAACGCCATGTTCATCATTTCGATCGCGCCGCCGGCGGGCCGTGATTCATCGACTATGCCGTATTCTCTCGCCCGACGCTTATCCCGGCGCTTTCTTCATGGATTTCCATGGCATTGGCATCCCGGGTTGTGGCCGCCATCGCCGCACGATTCCTGGCCGAACCCGATCGATGGCCAAAGGGCTTAGCGGGCATGGCCGCCAACACTAAGCGCCTTTCAACCACGCTGCGGAGCACTAACCGCGGTACAATTGGTATCAACTGCTCTCTATGGAACCGGCGGCCGACCCAACGCGCTAATCGTTGATTCAGATAAACATCTTGCTCGATATCGAGCTTGATTACGAAGAGCCCGGCCCGAGCTTGTTCATTCAATGGATAGGCTCGCCACCGAATTAAGTCGAGCAGTTTCCTTCGTTGGTTCAACTCGATCCTTAATTCAACGAATTGGCCCTTGTCGCTGCAATTGATTTCTCAAATCATGTTGAGGTGGATC
>CM028383.1:72667523-72709191 GCA_013146195.2 Codonopsis lanceolata
CAATAAAATTGTTTGAATGAAAGTGATTGCGTATATGGTTTGAAATTTTCGAAGTTATGCGTGTCAAAGGAAAATATACTCAAACAAATATAAACAAAACTTTGCCTGAAAAATCGAGCAAAGGGGGGCCCTGCCCGGTTATGTTTAAGTTTGAATGCCTCAACAAGAGAAGGGGAGCAACCCGGTTTTCGATATTATTTGACGGCTTTGTTCGTTTTGGCGGCAAAGGGAGATAAATCTCGCTCAAATCAATATCCAGCCTAAATAATGTTAACGGTTTGATGAACCAAGGGCCATGCCCAGTTAACGCGGCCATATAACTCTGCCCGACAACTCGGGCAATAGCCAATTATTTAGATGCCTGCCGAATTAGCAGAGGGGGCCCTGCCCGATGATACTAATTGTTCAGTTAAGTGCAAAACTGGAAATAAAACAACAGAAAGTAACAGAAAGACATTCACATATATTTTTGAAAAAAAGAGTTTTCATTATAACTCTTTTCAATTACATGCGAAAGGAAAACAAATACAAAGAGGATCAAAGTTATCTAATTCCCTCCTTGCTCAGCGGCTGTCCCCGAGGTGTCTAGCTCCGCAAAAATTCTGTCCATCTCGGACTGCATGTGCGGAGGAAGAGGTGGTGGAGGAGGTAGTTGCTCAGTGCTCTGGTCGGGGGGAGGAGGCAAATTCGTTTCTGCCCCGGAAGGAGGAGTAGCCTGATGCTCCTCGACATCTATTATCACCGGGCCGACAGGTTGGGGAGCAGGATCCTCATCCTCATCATCGTTGGCCTCGCTCTCAAAAATAGCATTCATTTGATCAACTACATTGTTGGCCAACGGAGTCGGAGGAATCCATTCCGGCTCACCGCTCTCCCTATCATTATTAGCAATGATCCCCAGTTCATCCACGGTATAGGGGATCAAAGCATGGCTACTCCGAGCCGCAGCACACCAGGGCGAAGCCGCCCCCCATCTGGCCATCATCTCAGGCGTTATATCCGGCAGGCCGCTGCTCGCCAACATGCGCAAAACATGGCTGCACCCTTGGGAATAATAGGGGACCAGCTTTGCATCCACGAGCTGGTCAAGCTCGGCTGACTGCTTGAAATCTTCAATAGCTGCAGTTTTGGCAGCCGCGACCTCCCGTGTCAACCTGGCCTGCCAAGCTCTCTCCTTCTGCTCGGCGGCAATCTGCGCGTCCTCAAACTTCTTCCTCTCCTCGCTCAACGCTTTCTGAGCAGACACCTCCCCGTTCTGAGCAAACTCCACCTGGGCCTTTAGGCGGATAATTTCTTCCTCGAGCTTAGACAACTCGGCGACCTTTGTCAAGACTTCTTTGTCCTTAGCCAACAGGTCTTCTTTATAAGACCGGGCAGCTTCATCGGACTTTCGCTTCTGCTCGAACAGAGCCCCAGCCTTATCTTTATACTCATCTGCACGTTTGTGCAGAAGAGTGACCTTGGAGGTAAACTGTAAAACAAAAACATACATGAGCAGGAAATATACATTATAAGCAGCGGTTACCTTCGTCAGATAATAGGAATGACATACCTCGCTGACTAATAAACCAATTTCGCCGAGCAGCACGCTGTTCGGAGTTTCAGCGTCACCACGAACAACATCAGGCTGGACGACCCTTTTTAGGATCCCCTGCCCGCAAACAGCGCTCATGGTCCCCCGATCGCGAATGTTAATTCCTTCGAGAGGGGGAACGGCGGCGAGTTCATTCACAAGGGCCCTAACCCCATCTCGGGATACAGGCGCCACAAAATTGGCTCTCAGCCAACTGGGGGTAGCTGCCGTGGTGGCTCTTCACGGACGAGGAGGGGAGGAAGCCCGTGAGGAGGCGTTGAAAGAAGCGAGGAGAAGGCGCGGGATTCGACCCTGCTTGAATTGTTTCTTGGGGTTCATCCCCCCCTAATCGTGGACGGGTGCTTCGGCCTCCTGCCCGGGAATCGGGAACAATTGGTCTCTTTCGGGACGTGGGCTCGGTGGTCGGCGCAGTCCTAGAGGGAGATCTCGGCTCAGTGGAGGAACCAGGAGCACGAGAAGATTTTTTGCTCCTTTCAGAAAAGGGGGCCTTGGGCAAGGCTTCAGCGGCAGGCTGCTCGCGGCCAATCAGTTCACCATGGCGAGCCACAGACCTCGCCTTGAACTCAATCTTCCTCTGCCTTAAAATATCTTTCACCACTGCAAGCGAAAGGAAAACGAGTTAGAAAATATCGAGATATTTTTCGCGAAACTCATCATAAGAAATAAAAGGCAAATACCAGCATCATCAAAATCAAAACGAGGGGTACAATCTCCCCCTAGACCGCACAGCTCGCATTCACTGGGGAACTTGTGGTCATGGCAAGTCCCCCAAAACGGATGAACAGGTTCAGGTGCTATGTCGATCAAGGGAACCACACCCTCCACGGCAGCAGGGTACATCCCGGCCAGGCGTAAGATCCGAGGATCTGCGATTGATTTCCAGTCAATCAACCACTCCTGACCCTGCTCGGTCACTCCCAACGCTCCTCGCAACATGTCCATACACCTATCCTCTCCGGTAAAGGTGGCATGCCGATCGTAAGACAGGGGCTTCATCGCAAAAGGGGTCGGAGCAAATGGCCACCCGACCCGAGACTCCACAACAACAATCCTTTTGTCCCACTCTTCAGCCGACCTTATGGGAAATTCGGTAAACAACTTCAGGGCTCCAGCTTTTGATCGGCCAACAATCCTGCCCGATCTCTTGTCCTTGGTGAATTGAAAAAGTTTTCGGAGAATAGTTGTCTCCGGTTCGAACCCAACCAGACGGCAAGTCGCGCTAAAGGCGATCAGAATCAGCATCGTAGTCAGCTGGAGGTCACAAGGAACGGCATTGGTCTCCCTTAAGAACTCGACAACAAAAGGATCTAGCGGGAAACGCATCCCGACGCGAAAGAAATCATAAAAAAAGACCACTCTTTTGGTCTTACTCCTCATTTGAGCAGGAGTCATCTCGGATTCATAAGGGACCCCTCGGTAATCATCCCTGGAAATCCCAATCGAGTCAAACCAGTTCCCCACCTCAACAACTGAGTCCATAGACTCCCAGTGAGCCAGCGAGCTAAGATTAAAATAATCCTCGTTGCGAGGTCTCCTACCCGCTCGAGGTCGACCAGCCACCTCCTCGTCATTTGGGCATCTCACTCGAGCTCGCCCCGTCTACCTCATCCTGGTCGGTGGTCACATCGTTCACAACCCTTTCGAGGACAGCACGACTATTTGCTTCTTGAATGTTCCTCCTCTCCGAAATCAACATATCAGACCCTGTTCGCTCAGAATCTACGGGTGAATGATGCTCCTGGGCACCATGGTCATAATCATAAGCCTCTTGCTCATGATCAGAGCTGTCATCAAAAAGTCGAAGAGGGGAAGACATCCTACAACAGATCGAGCAATAATCTGGATTAATCCCCAGAAAACGTATGACTCTTCGAAGGTTTTTCCTTGATCTCCCTGCGAACTACCCAAGCCTAAACTGACAATCCTAAGGATCTACCCAGAAAACTATGAACATGAAGAACAAAGAAAAGAAAACCAGAACCAAAAAGCTCAAAGGAACAGAAAAGAATTGAAACAGGAGAAACTTACTAAGTGCGTTGAGCGGGAATCAATTTGCCGAGAAGTCTTGAAATGTCGAAGTGATCGAGTAATGAAAAAGCGAATTTCTTGATTAGCCTGACAAAGAATCGCCACCGAGGAAGAAACGGCAAGAGCAATACGGGCAATGGAGGATTAGAAGGCGAAAAAGGAAGAAGGTTAGGGTTGTACCTCTTTATAAAGCGAATTTTGGGAAGAGGCGCCCAAATCACGCGCCTCACTTTCAAATAAAGGCCGCGAAGCACCCGATCAAGCCCGCCATTAAGGCCCGCTCGAAACACGCGCCATCATGACCGAATTCAAGAATGCCAATTCGAAAGCCTTTCGCCTCTCAACCGACGCCATACACTAACCGTCACCACAAGAAAATCATACAGTGTATTGCTCCTCGCCGAGCATAAATACTCACCGAACAGGAGTGGGGCCACCGATGAGCTCGGCCCAAACTTCGTCCACGAGCCAGCACAGTGCTCCAAAGGCGTGATGGTCATGACAGAATCGAGGGGAAAAGAAACTAAGGATAGCCGCGAGATGATCATCACACATCTATATCGAGCAGAATTTTTTATCATTCAGTGGAACAAGGCTCGATTGAGCTCGGTATTAATCTCGAGATATCCTCGCCGATCCCGAGATTTTGGCCTTGATTCCTTCTGCTATCAACCCGCATTTATGGTATTACATCCTAAAATATCTCCGTGATTACTGCCTAACCGGATTCTACTCCCGTAAAGGCTATATATATACTTCATGAAATCTCATTTGGGAGGTACGCACTATTCTACATACCGAAACCCTCGAAACCACTTATTTTGCTTTCAACAAAGCTCAATACTTACTCTCACACCGAGGGGTTTTGCGAGGCCCCGCCTTGCATTTCATCTAAGGTTTTTCTTTTGACAGGTTTAGGAGTTCTCACATTCGATTAAGCCCTATATCCTACAAACCGCAAGGACCGCCCAAGACTAAATTGTGTAGCATCGCTTGTTCCGTTGCCGAAACGAAAATTTCTAGTTCATTGTTCATCAACTCTTGTTAGCATGGCTAAGAACGGAAAGTGACGAGTGGCGCTTGGCGAAATGTCCTGAGGTGATGTATCCGCTCAAGGAGATTGGCCCCCAATTAGTAATGCACTGAGGAATTCCCCACCGACCAGCCCACGAAATGGCCTACCGCCACTAAGCGGGGTAATGACCGATCTCAAGTGGCGGCACAACATGCACCAAATGGCGAAGTTGGTTTCGTCCCCGCAACTGATCCACCTCAACATGATTTGAGAAATCAATTGCAACAGCAAAGGGCCAATTCTGTTGAATTACGGGATCAGTTGAACCAACGAAGGGAAGCTGCTCGACTTAATTCAGTGGCAGAGCCTATCCCATTGAATGAACAAGCTCAAAGCCCAGCTTTCGTAATCAAGCCTCAAGATTCGAGCAAGATGTTTATCCTGAATCAACAGTTAGCCGCGTTGGGTCAGCCGCCAGTTCCCATAGAGGAACAGTTGATACCAATTGTACCCGCGGTTAGTGCTCCACGCGTGGTTGAAAGGGCGCTTAGTGTTGGCGGCCATGCCCCGCACAAGCCCCCTTTGGCCATCGACGTTCCAAATCGTAAAGCGGCGATGGCGCCCACAACCAGATGCCAATGCCATGGAAATCCATGAAGAAAGGCGGCTGATAAATGTCGGGCCGTAGAATACAAAGATAGTCGATGAATCACAGCCAAATAAAGAAGATTCGAAATGATGAACATGAGCGTTCGTATCATTCTCGATCTCGCTATTCTCATCGTTCTCGACGAACTTCACCCCGTCGCGAGAACGATAGAAAGCGGCATCGCATTTAAACAAAGAAGACCTCCAAGGGTCCCCCAGCAGATCCGAACACAAGAAATTGAGGCACCTCTGGCCACTATAACTCAGCCCGTTGTAATCTCAACGGCACCAGCACCAGTTCAACCTCAGACAATGGCCGAGGTTTTGGCAATTGTGCAGGCGAGAATGGATGGATGGGAAGGCGGTCGCCGCTCGAAGGGTCGCTCGATCTTCGATGGTAGTCCATTCGCAGATCGATTGAAAACACACCCCAAAGATCGGGGTCAAGCCCGATTTTGATAAATACTCGGGAAAACCCGAGCAGAGATTGGCTACGCTCATTTGAGGCTCAGTCGCCTTAGTGACCGAATGAGGCCTTGAAAATGAAGGCATTTCAGGCCATACAGGTAAAGCCCGAGTTGGTGGGGCGTTTCGAAGGGTCTATTACGGCGTGGAAAGACTTGAAGGAGAAGTTCCTAGCAGAATTTGGCTCGGCCGGAGCTCTCCCCAAAAGTCGATTCGACCTCTGCAAAGTGGTTCAAGGAATTGATGAGTCTTCCCATAGCTATGTGGAAAGGTTCACTAAGGTGCTCGAACAAGTTACGGGCATGACTGAAGGAGAGGTTACACTTTGCTTTTTGAACAATATGCGAAGTGGGGGCTTGAAGCAAGAATTGGTGATGCATCCACCGGCCACTCAGGGTGAGATGCTTGCTCGAGCACAGTTGTTCAGCTCGACGGAGGCAGATCGGAAGGGAAAAGGGAAGGAAAAGGTTGAAAATAGTTCAACACCAACTGCAACTCCTAGCTCGGGAAATAACAATAATTTTCGGAGAGACCGGAACAGGACTTCTGATTCCACTCAACGATTCAGGGAGCAGCACTTTACTCCCTTAAACACTTCAAGAGAGGAGATAATGATGCAGATACAGAATGATCTCCCAGCTCCCTATCCCATGAATCCGGAAACGGCACAATACCGTGATAGCACAAAATTTTGTGCTTACCACAACGACGTAGGTCATGTCACGGAGGAATGCTTCATCCTCAAAAAAGAAATCCAACGCTTGATTAATCAAGGACGTCTTGATAGATTCAAGCAAGGAAACAACAATGGTGGTAATCGCCGTGATCCTCCTGCTCGGGGAAACGGCGGAAACAGAGGCAATGCCCCCCAGATAAACGGGGTGGTGAATGTTATTCTTGAGGAAGAACCCAGCTCGACTCAACTAGGAAAGCATATTTATTCACTGTCAAAAGCAATAAATATGCCACCAATAACTCGATTTGGCGAGCAGACCATCCAGTTCACTCGCAGCGAGCTGGCGAGCACAGCCCTTGCGTCCGAACAGCCTTTGGTTGTGTCGGCTTTGATCAATAACTGGCAAGTGCACCGAGTGCTCGTGGATACGGGAGCATGCCGGGACGTGCTTTACTACAGTTGTTTTAAGGAGATTGGTCTCACTGATGCCCGATTAAAGCCTTACTTGGGAACTCTGGAAGGTTTCACAAATCATAAAGTCGGGGTCAAGGGCACGGTTGACCTGGAAGTTTACATAGGCGATGGGGAACATACGAGGTTAGAGGTCGTAACTTTCCTCGTAATCGACCTGAAATCTCCATATAACGCCATCATGGGTATCCCCTCCATGGCTCGCTTCCAGATGGTAGCCTCGGTTCCTCACCAACGAGCAAAGTTTTACACAGACACTGGCGTTGGCATCCTTCATAGTCAGCCACGGACAATGTGGGAATTTGTCCGGGAAGCGCAGAAGAAAAGGCAGAAAATAGCGCTCGCCATCCCCAATGAAGAAATTGTTGTTCCAGGCAAAGCTCGACAAGTATATGTAATTTGAAGGAGAGTGCTCGCGACCAGAAAAGATGGAGATTGATCACCCCAAGGACAAGGAGACAGAGGTCGCCGAGGAAATATCAAAGCCCGCTCGTAAAAAGAGGGCAAAAGGCGACGAAAAAATTGAAATGGACACACTGCAGGTCCGTGAAGAGCCAGAGTTCCGGGCTGAGGATGAGCTCGAGGAAATTGTCATCAATCCAGCTTTTCCAGAGCAGAAAATCAAAATTGGAACGGCACTTTCCCCCGAGGAGCGGACAAGATTAATCGAACAATTAAAGTCAAGCCTTGATGTGTTTGCACAAGGTCAAGATATGAGGCGTAAGCGAGAGGTAGCTCTTAAATCGGCTATGTGTGGACCCGGCATGTCGACCAATTCAGCGGCGACCTCGTCAATTCTCCACGAGAAAAAATGAGGCTATAAAGAAGGAGGTAGAGAGAGAAAGCACATCATTGAAGAAATTCATTACCCATCCTGGCTGGCCAACGTGGTAATGGTTAAAAAAAGCAATGATAAATGGAGAATGTGCGTGGACTTCACGGATCTTAATAAGGCTTGCCCAGGGATTACCCCTCCCTCGCATTGATAGGCTGGTTGATGCGATTGCTGGATTTGAAATGCTCAGCTTCTTGGATGCCTATTTAGGATACCACCAAGTGAAAATGAGCGAGCAGGATAAGGCTTTGACCGCATTTCGGCGGTGGCGGTCTTTCGTTATAAAATGATGCCTTTCGGTTTGAAAAACGCTGGGGCCACTTATCAGCGTATGGTCAATAAAGTTTTTGGCCAACAAATTGGCCGAAACATGGAAGCATACATTGATGACATGGTCATCAAGACCAAGGGGAGAGACCACATCAAAGACTTGGAGGAAACTTTTGCCAACCTGAGAAAGAACAACATGAAGCTGAACCCGAGCAAGTGCGTTTTCGGTGTTCGGGCTGGGAAATTCTTGGGGTTCATGGTTAACCAGAGGGGGATCGAAGCTAACCCGGAGAAGATTCAAGCTCTGCTCGACATGAAGCTGCCCAGATGTATTAAAGACGTCCAACGCTTGAACGGAACCGTCATCGCCCTTGGTCGTTTCATTTCTCGCTCAGCTGAACGATGTCTACCCTTCTTCAAAGTCCTTCGGGGGAACAAGAATTTTGAGTGGAATGAGGAATGTGTAGAGGCGTTCAAGCAACTTAAGAAGTATCTTGGTGAACCGCCCTTAATGAGCAGCCCGAAAATGGGAGAAAACCTATATTTGTACTTGGCGCCACCAGCGCCGTTTTGGTTTTGTTGTGGAGGAGTCAAATGTCCAAAAACCTGTGTATTACGTGTCAAAAGCTCTCACACCTGTAGAGAGCCGATATTTTAAGTTATAATCAACTCAAAATGAAGGCAAAAAACATTAAAAGAATATCCTATTACTTCAATGAATAGTCAAATAGCATTTAAGTAAAATTAAATTATCCAATTTCAACCATTAATATCACATCATTTGACTAAAATTTTATTATTAAAAAAATACATGTAAATTGATTAACATTAATATTATAAATACAATGATGTATTTTTATTTAAGTGGTTGCCTTTAATATTTTTTTTCTTTCACAATATTACAAATACAATGATGTGACCTACACATATGTCTCATTCCTTATCTTCAAGGGTGCAAATTCTGTGTGGTTGCTCATGAGCACCTCTGTGATTAATGCAAGGTGCGAATCTGAGATATAACACTAATCAAAATTATTAAAATCCGATGATAGCATTAGGAAATAAACAATCCACAACATATGTCAAGCTCACAACACAAGTGACCTAAACTATTGTTGGGTACCATATTTATGTGGAATAATTGCGGGCCAGTCCCTTTTTTTGGAAATTATAACCTCTCTGGTGCGCTATTTTTTTTATATCAAACTGCATAAGTCCATTTTCTTTAATTTCTTCGTAAATGTGATATCAATCATTGGAGTTGGTGCGAATTCAACAAAAAAGAAGCAATTTCAGTTGCGAGGCCAAATAAGTGATGGAATCAGGGGCGATATTAATTTCCCTTCACTTGATCAATCTCCAGGATCCCTTGGGGCAATATTATACAAAAATCGAAGAGCCTTTGTCACTTGCAAACAACAAAAAAAAACCACAAGGAAAATAAACTAAATGCAACTATCCCATAGACGGGAATAAAGAACCACATGTGCGTAAACTTGAGGTTCCCGCAATAAAGTCTACCATAACTCTATAAATACTTGCGTCCAATGCTTGCGTCGTAGGTTCTTATGTTTGCCTTGTAAGCTTCAATACTTTTGTCGTAGGCTTCGATGTTTGCCCCGTAGGCTTTAATGCTTGCGTCGTAGGCTTCAATGCTTTCGTCGTAGGCTTCAATGCTTGCGTCGTAGAAATATGAATGAGAAGGAAAGAGGAATAACAAGTGTATTTAAGAAAGAGAAAATGTGTGACCGGTGAGAAAGAGAAAGTGTATTACAAATCTGATGAGAGCAACCATCACCATCAATCATATTCCAATGCACTGGTTCCCACTCATTGTTTTCTTTTGTACACCGATGCCCAAATTTGGGCAGTAGTTTTTTACATTGCGAAGCCCAAATGCAATATGATGCTCAATTTTTTAATTGTGAAGCCTAATTTTTTAAATGCGATGCCCAAATTTGGGTAGTGGCTTTTAAGCAATACCGACAAATTTTGAACGATGTCCAAATTTTTTGACCGACGCCCAAATTGAGACAGTGGTTTTGTGTGCGCATCTTTCCTTCATTAAGAGTATCTTCGTCATTTTCCCCTCAAAAGTGTACTTTAGCGGTTGAAAACAAATATATGAGACTTTTCCGGTTATAATATTATGATAGTGGACCGGCCGGTTATCACCCTATTTATGTTGCTCGAAGTCACGAAGTGTCGAATCAATGGTGATCAGGAGAATTCAATTTTTTATAACTAAGTTGAACATAATTATTTTGGGCCAAACACTTTTAATTAATAGTTATTCTCAAGTTAGGTTTAATTAATTATTTGGTCCTTCGACTTGTTCTGAATTTTTTGTTTAGTCCTAACATTTAAAAAAAATTAGTTTGGTCCTACATGTTGTGTTTTGTTGTTAGATTCACCCCTTTCCCTGTTAACATTTAAATTTCCGTCTAACAACAAAACGTTATATTTGACAAAAATTAAACATTAACGGGGAAAGTGGTGAATCTAACAACAAAACGTAACGTGTAGGACCAAACTATTTTTTTTAAATGTTAGGACCAAACAAAAATTTCAGAACAAGTCGAGAGACCAAATAATTAATTAAACCTTTTAGTTACTACATTCATTATAAGGATAATCTCATTTTCTATAACTAAAAAAACTTGCATGCTTTAGATTTACTTAAAACTATTAAGGATAAACCATCTAGTCTTATACTTAATCATTTAATACCTTTAGACTATTTTACTTAGACTTTAGCAAGTCTATATCTATCTGCTGAAACCTTCAGCAGATAGATGCCTCACAGACTTTGTTAAGTAGCCTTCCTTAAATAAAATATCCTATCTTCTTAAGCTTAATCATCGGCAGCTAACAGCTGCTGATAACACAGTGTTAGCGCCTACTTAAAATTTTGAATTCTCTATCTACTGAACACTATACACTGTTGAAACATTTGGCTTTCACGCTCTTATATTTAATTATTATTTGGTCATTATATTTCAAATAAAAGAACTATTCACAAAAGACTTTTTCTTTGTCCGTCTTGTCAATAGAAGACTTTCGTGTATGTCTTAAATGTTCTTCAAGTATATCATATCTCTTAGCTAACCACTCTCTTTATTATTTCATGCTAGGTGATATTCTTTGTCTCTAACATTCTGCAAAGATTTCTGTGCATTCAATGTTTTTTTTTCCATCATAACATCTTCAAGAAATTCAAGTATCAACGTTACTCTCTCAAACGGCTCCAAACTTGAATATCTCTATAAAACGTCTGAAGTAAGGATTGAAGAATACACCCTTGCAGAATTACGTGCCCAGAATTCTTGAATCTTAAAAATCTTCAAAGCACATTGACAGAGAAAATACATTGAAGCCTTCATTCGATTTAGAACTTAAATATTTCTTTGAAGAGCTTCTTCTCCTAAACACTTACTAGATAGTCTCTCATATATTAATCTCTTTCTAGTTCTTGTTTAAACAATCATTGTTTAGACTGTTCCTTTATTCTTTCGAAATTTTAAGGAACCTTTGATTGTTGTACGAGTTTGATTGGTTCTCAATCATACTTCTCAAACACGGGTTTTTGTTGTATACGGATCCGTTAGTGATCACTTAGAATATACATAATCTTAGTGCACTTCAAAATCCAAGTTTGACTAATTTGGTAGTGGACGTAACATTTTTTACACAGTGAACCAAAGCTGATAGAATTGTTTCTCACACTTAAGCAGTTTCAATCTACTTAAGTGTCAGTTAGTTATATTCTTGAATCATTTACTTAATTGTTCTATAAACTGTCCTTAAGTTAATTTCTTATATTAAGTGATCTACTAAAAACATTTCCTACTTAAACATGTGTCAACAAGTTGACACAAAGTGTTTTGGCCATCAGCTGATAGAACAATTTTTCTATCTACTCATAACTCATTATTTCCGCTGCCAATTTTGAAAGTTTTAAAAATAACCATTAAAGTTTTTAAAAGGGTATTCACCCCCCCTTTAGCCTTATTTTGTTACATACTGGACTTACAATAACTAAGATGAACTCAAATTCTTTTTTCTACTTGTTATGGTTTTGCACCACAATTACCCGGAACAAACGCGTACTGAAACGAAACCTTTTGATTTAATCAAACTATAGCCTCTTTAATAAATAGCAACACACACACAAACATTGGGGGGGGAGGATAACATATTATCTATACTAGGGGGTGAAAATAGAAATAAAGAAGGAATCCCAAGGGACCAATCTGAACAATTTGTAATATACAATTGAAGATGTTAGTACATCATAATATATTGTGAAGTCACAGAGACTTCACAGTCCGCCATTAACATGCAAAACAAAAAGTTAGTATTGAACAAAGTAGGCGAAAAGCTTGTTGGTAACGCCGTGGCCCAAGCACGGCTCGCCCTCATTGGTCACAAGGACCTAGGCTACAAGCATTCGGCTTAGGTCCGTTTCTACGACCATGTCCATCGGAGAACCCAACAAAGCAAACCGGATAAACAACGTCCAAGGCGGAGACCCACGAAGCCTCGTCACAGCCTATACCTACGGTGACACCAAGGCTGAACAACCGGAGAACCCCACAACCCAAACCTAGTCAACACTCTCTCACACCAGACAAGATGGCTCGCCGGATCCAAGAACACTTAGTGCATATCACTCTCTCACTAACCGACCTACTCTCATCAACGGATGGACTGAGAACTCAAGGAAGAAAAGAAAAAGAGAGAAGATAGAAGGCTTGTATGCGGCTATTGTATTTTTCTTTCTCACACGGTCAACTGAAGAAGACAGAAGATACTATATAAATATACGACACAAATGGGTTGAGGGGAGAGGAGGAAAACCACTCCCAAAATGACCTATCCGGTTGAGCAAGCTACTAATGGGCTTCCATGTAGGTGGGCTGCTGATTTGGGCAGTGTTTAAGTGAAGAAATAGGGTTGCCACGGTTTGGGCCTAGCCAACCATTTCTAACATTCTCCATCTTGGAACAAGTGCTGGTTCACACATTTGAACAAAGAAGGTTCATCATCGCCTATTTCTTGCACTTGATTCAACACAAAGTAGGACCAAACAAGGAAAAAAAATTCAAGCACACAAAGATGCAGAAATTAGAAACTTAACTAATTCAATAAAGAGGAAAGCAAAATCAATCAAGTCACCATAGCTGCTCACAAAGAACAGCCATGGATTTTAGGGTCACAGAAAACGGGGCAACCTCAATTACCGAGATCACCAGTATCCAATATCAAAATTTTCAAACAGTTTATAATTTTTTTAACAGGAAGGCACTTGGTGCCCGTATCAACATGGTTTAAGCTAGTATTAATTTTTTCCAAGTAAACAATACATTTAGCAACAACATCACGAATGAAATGAAAGTGAACATCAATGCGTTTAGTAATATCGTGAAAACTTGGATTTTTGCAACGTTGAATATCGTTTTGACTATCCGAAAACACTACCCCTTTTTCCTTTAGAAAACCAATTTCATAAATCAAACCCTTTAACCAAAGTGCATTCTTAATCGATTCGGTTATGGCTACATATTCAGCCTCAGTTTTGGACAGGGCCACAATATGTTGCAATTGAGACTTCCAACTTATGCAAGACCCACACAGAGTAAACACATAAGACGTGGTAGATTTCAAATGATCTCTATCATTGGCATAATTCAAGTCAACATACCTTACCAATCTAACACCATTTTCAGATTTGAAAAACTTAATACCATAGTTTAAAGAGTGTTTGAAGTACCGCCACTAATCACTTAACGACGTACCAATGGGGTAGGCCCGAGTTCGACATATATCGACTTAGACAATTAAGGGCATATGTAATGTCGGGGTGAGTACTAACCATCAAATACATAATAGAACCTATGACATTAGAATACGAGATTTTGCTAATTTGATTCATTTCAAATTGATTTTTAGGACATTGATCTTTACTAAACACAAAGTGGGCAGCAAGGGGGACATCTACAGAATCGACATCTAGCATAGAAAATTTACTCAAAATATTTTCAACATAAAATCTGATTTAAGTAAACAATGGAGGATTTATGATTTCTAATTATGTTCATGCCAAGTATCTTATTAGAATCACCTAAATATTTCATGTCAAACCTAGCACGCAAACAATTTTAACAAATTCAATCGATTTGGGACATGGGCTAATAAGAAGCATATCACCCACATATATAAGCAAGAAAACATGCACATTCTTATCATTTTTAAAATAAAGACAATGATCATAAGCACTCCGCCTAAATTTCAAATCAAGCATGCATTGATCAAGCTTTTTATTCCATATGCGAGGAGACTGTTTCAAGTCATATAAGGATTTTTTTAAGCAAACACACATAATCAGGAATTGTTTATCCACATAACTCTCTAGCTGCCGCATATAGATTCGCTCATCTAAATCACCGTGCAAAAAAAAAAAGCAGTTTTAACATCCATTTGTTTCAATTCCCAATCAAATTGAACTACCAATGCAATCATAATCCTAACTGTTGTGAACTTAATGACCATAACAAAGATTTTAGTGTAGTCTATACCATTGTTTTGAGTAAACCCTTAGCCACTAATCTTGCCTTAAATTTAACCGAATCAGATTCATTCTTGACTTTATAGAGCCACTTACAAGCAACAACAAAACAATTTTTCGGCTTAGGCACTAAAGTCCAAGTTTGATTAACATGCAAGGAATTCATCTCATCATTCATAGTATTAATCCACTCATTACATTTTGCAGATTTCAAGGCTTGATTATATGTTTTAGGCTCGGTATTATCAATAGACTCAAACACATTAAATACAAATGAAGTAAAATCATCAAAACGGGAGGGTTGCCTAACAATGCGTCTAGGTCTATCACAAACAAGTTGATAGTCATGTAAATCATCATGCAAATCCTCCATCACATGCATTTGATTTTGTTCATTTTCAACTTCATTTTGCTCATCAGGTTCAACATTATTCTCATGCTCATATTCAAAATTCACATTTTCATCAAATTCGTGCAATTTTTCAGGATTCACAATTTCGGGTTGTGCACTTGAACTAACATTATTTGATCCTAAAGGATGCTCCACCATAATGGGAGCCGAGGGAGGGATAGGTTCAACATGAACATTTAAGCAGGAAAATTCATTTTCATTAAATACGACATCCCTACTTATTATCACTTTAAATCTCGGTTCATCACTTAACCATAACCTATACCCTTTCACACCCTCCTGGTATCCCAAGAAGACATATCTTACAGATCGAGGTTCAAGTTTATCAAGTTTTCTATAAATATAAGCAGCACAACAAAAAATTCTCAAGTTTGAAAAATCAATTTCTCTACAAAAAAAAAAAACACTACTTTTGGACATTTATCATGCAAAGGGACGGAAGGGGGCCTATTGATGAGATAGGCCGTAATCAAAACTGCCTCTCCCAAAACATTTTGAAGAGACCCGAGGAGGCTAACATGTTCCAATAGGGTTCTATTAATTCTTTCGGCAACACCATTTTGCTGCAGATTATAAGGCACAGTCTTGTGCTTCTCAATCCCATTTTTAGCACAAAAATGATCAATTTCAAAGTTGCAGAATTCTAACCCGTTCTCAGTCCAAAGTTTCTTGATTTTAAAATCAGTTTGGATTTCAATCAAAGATTTATAGTTTTTTAAATTTTCAAACACATCAAACTTGTTTCTCATTAAAAACAACCACACTTTTCTTGAAAAATCATCAATAATCGACAAGAAGTAACGACTTACACCATGAGTAAGCACACTAGCAGGACCCAAAACATCAACATGTATATAATCAAGTGCACGTTTTGAAGGACATTTTTTGGGATTAGGGGAAGGTGGAAAACTAACTCGTTTTTGTTTGCTCATCACATAAGTTTCACAAAAGAACAAATCCGAAATTTTATCTTTACCAAAAACTTCATTTTTGTTTAAAATTTCAAGTCTCTTACTACTCATGTGGACGTCATAGCCTTTTAAGCCACAAATTTGTTTTATCTTCTTTAACAAGATAACAAAATTTTCATCAACACACATATGTATGATAGAACAAACTTTCATTACCCCTTTTCCCCATTTACCCTCTAAATCATCATCTTCTAAAGATGCACACGAAATCAGATTATTACACAAATCAGACACATGTCGAACATTTTTCAAAGTAAAAGTGTTTCCAGAATCAAATTTTAAACACACATCTCCAATTCCAACAATAGGACACTTTTTCTCATTGGCCATAGAAACAAAACAATTTTCTAAATTCTTGTAAGAACTAAAAAGTTTTTAAATGGTGACATGTGAAAATTACAACTAGAGTCAATTAACCATTCATTGTTGCAAGTAGGTATGGTATGAACATAATTAACAACACTTTCACACAATTCAGTTACCATAAAAACATCACCACAATTCTCACTAGTAGAAGCCAAGTTCAATCACTTTGTTGATTTTGATTCACATTTTTATTTTTAGGATTTTGGCAATCTTTTCTAAAATGTCCAATTTCACCGCATTTATAACACTTCTTACCTTTAGTTCTTGATTTAGACCTACTTTTGCTTCTACCCTTATTGTTTCCATGATTTTCCCTTGGTTTTGATTTTGATTATGTTTTTGTCTATTTTTTCTCTCAAGCGCCCTACCTTTCACCATATGAACCTCACCGGCATCAGATTTACTTTTTCTAGCTTTGAAATCAAATTCTTTACTTTTTAAACCGTTTATCACAGTATCAAATGTGATCTTATCCCTACCATACTTAAGAGTAGATTTCAAGTCATCATAAGAATCATGTATAACATTTAAAAGCACAATCGAGGTGTAATCATCAATGTGTTCATCACCGGTTTGTTTAATATCTTGCACCAATTTTGTGAAAACATCAACATTGTCATCCATGTTTTTGTTAAAATCCAATTTAAAACTGATTTTTTTTTCTAGAAGATATAATTTAATAGGCAACGTTTTTTCAAAGTAATTTTCTTCTAATTTATCCCAAAGACCTTGGCATGTTCTTGTTTTTCATATTTTCGAATAACCGATTCGGACATATTCAAGATAATCGAAGAGTAGACACATTCATCAATTTCACATATGTCATCTTCCATTGTATCTTTAGCGCATTTTAAAGTAATGACTTTGGAAACCTTTTATTTAATTAAATGCTTTGAATTTTTTGTTACCAAATAGAAAAGTCAGTTTTCATATTTAAGGGTTCCAAACTATAACTCGATGAAGAAACCATTTTGAGAAAGCAACACATAATCAATAGTCACAATACCAAATCAGAATTTATTAAGAGTTTTGAAAACATATAATTTTTTTAATCACAAAAAAATCAAGCAAGCAAACCTAAACAACTAAACATAAGCAGTTTAAATAGAGCAACTAAACAATCAAGCAAATAAATACGTGACAATTTTCTACCGAGATCAATAACAAATCCAAGTAATAATGCAAAAAATAACGTAATTATCTTGAGTTTTTGTTTCAGTTTTTGGATTGAAGGAAGCTCTACCATTTCACGGTACAGAATGCAGGCTCTGATACCACTGTTGTGGTTTTACACCGCAATAACAATTGCCCGAAACAAACACGTACATAAACAGAGCTTTTGATTTAATTAGATTACAACCTCTCTAACAAAGAGCTTTTTGTTTAGAGCTTTTTGTTAATTATATTATTTGTGAAGTCACAGAGACTTCACAGTCCGCCATTAACCTGCAAAACAAAACGTAAGCTCTGAACAAAGAAGACGAAGAACTTGTTGGTAATGCCCAAGCACGACTCTCCCTCATTGGTCACAAGGACCTAGGCTACAAGCACTTCGACTCAGGTCCCTTTCTACGACCATGTCCGTTGGAGAACCCAACAAAGCAAATCGGAGCAACAACGTCCAAGGCGGAGACCCACGATCCATCACATCCTACACCTACGGTGACACCAAGGCTGAACAACCAGAGAACCCCACAATCCAAACCCAGTCAACACTCTCTCACACCAGACAAGACGGCTCACCGGAGAAGAGCTCCAAGAACACTCAGTGTATACCACTCTCTCACTAATTGACCTAATCTCACCAACTGATGGACTAAGAACTCAAGGAAGAAGAGAGAAATAGAGAGGATATAAGACTTGTATACGGCTGCTGTATTTTTCTTTCTCATTAGAGTTGTCAAAATGGGTTGGGCCCGTTGGGTTGGCCCGTCCCGCCACTTAAAAAAGGTGGGTTGAGTTGGAAAAATATAAACCCGTTAGGAGGTGGGTCAAACGGGTTGAGCCCACGGCGGGTTGCGGGTTGATGTGGGTTGGGGCGGGTTAACCCGCCATATACTAGATTCAAATAACCAATTCATAAGTTTGAAATAATTAGTTTAAATCATTTTCGCTCAAAATGTAAAGTTATTTTATATATCTGAAATATTAGTAAATAATTTTGAATTCGTTCAAAAAGTGGTAGCAACTAAAAATGTCAGAATAAAGTATATTAACTGCAATATTTATAAAAATATGATTATAAGAACATACAAAAAGAGTAATAATAAAATAGTTTCTTACTTATTTTTTTTCTCATTTTATACTATTAATATTAGAGAAAATTGTTAGAAACCACTATTAAAAATATAGTAATAGAAAATATAATTTTTTTAATGAATTGTGACATTTTTTGTAGTATTTATGATTATTTTTATTATTTAGATTAATTGGAAAAAGTTGGTGGGTTGGCTCGCCTAACCCACAACCCATGATGGGTTGGGTTGGGTTGGTAATTTTTCGACCCACACATTTAATGGGTTGGTCCGCCCCGCCAACCTATCTTGACAGCTCTATTTTTCGTATGGTCAACTGAAGATGGAAGAGACTATAGGGCACAAATGGGTTGAGGGGCAGAGGAGGAAAACCACCTCCAAAATGACCTACCCGGTTAAGCAAGCTACTGATGGGCCTCCATGTAAGTGGGCTACTGATTTGGGTTGTGTTTAAGTAAATAAATGTGGCTGCCACGATTTGGGCCTATCCAATCATTTCACTAGCTATGCAGTTTTGGTTAATAATAATTATCTTCAATTAAGTTCTAGTTACTACAATCATTTTAATGGTAATCTCATTTTCTATTACTAAGATGAACTCAAATTCCTTTTTCTTGCCAAACAGTCTTGATTAATATTAGTTATCCTTAGCTCAGAAACAGTAACACCATAAACTTAAAGAGATCCTACTTTTCGAACAAACTCATTTTAGTGAAGTCGAAATGAACAAAAATAAGCATCTTGTAGTATTTCAAGACCTTGAAACATAGTGATAGGAAGTGAAGTGTTGGTAGCTAACTAAGAACCTTGTCATAGCATCAAAAAACTCAACTTTATAAAAGTTTTATTAATTTTCTGCCAATGCTTAGGGCTAACTGAGAACTTAGAGTACATAAGTGACATCCAAGGTCAAATACTTGCATGAATATGGAGATGCCCTTTTTATCAAAAGCTGAGATGTGCCGCCACTTTGATTGCATTACCATGTAGGTCTCACACACACAACACTATGTTTGTCCAAAATCAAGGGGAAATTAGAAAACAAAATCATTATATGTAGGATATTACACAGTAACACATACTTCCTTCGATTCAGGAAAAGAGTCTTAGTTTGAAAGTCAAATTTTTTAAGAAAATGATACTTTTAGTCACTCATTAGTAACAAAATGACACTTTTATGCATTAATTTTTGAAAACGAACTCTTTAAGTGAAACATCCCAAAATAGAATAGTAAATTCTTTGTCCGAAACGAGTAAATAGTATCACATAAATTTCTCAATGTAATAAATTTTGACGATCAAACCATGTTAACAACTATGCAATAAAATGAAGGAGATCAATATC
Organism: Codonopsis lanceolata; assembly: GCA_013146195.2. Classification (NCBI taxonomy): domain Eukaryota; kingdom Viridiplantae; phylum Streptophyta; class Magnoliopsida; order Asterales; family Campanulaceae; genus Codonopsis; species Codonopsis lanceolata. Next base: position 72,687,443 of record CM028383.1, read on the forward strand.
AAGAACAAACTAATAAAAAATCAATAGCAAGATTACCGCTTGAAGCAGTTGTGATGAAAAATAAATTGAAATTTGAAAACGAAATCGAAAGGGCAGAGAGAGATAGAAAGAAATCGAATTGAAGAAATATATTTTCTTACAAAATTACCTTAATATTGAACAAAATCGAAAAATTGGAGACCTGGATTGTTGTAAGAGAGAAAAGACGATGTGAATCAGATGGTTTTAGGGTACCAAAAAGGGCGAGGAGAGCCAAGACCAATTTACACCATTTTTCTAATTTTACCTCCCAACCGAAATTGAACAAAATCAATTTAGAGAGAGAAAGCTTATAACAGGCAGTAAGACCATCTCCAACCAAAAAACCCCAATTTGGGTCCAAACTTACCCCAAGTTGGAGCAGTTTTAGCACTATCCACTATTCTAACTACAACACTTCACACCAAATCTTATACCAAAAAGAATATTCCTTACATATTCTATTTTGATTTTCTACTATAACATTTAAAATTGTAATTATTAAGATTATACAATTAATAATTATTATATTTAATAAGCTTAAAATTGTATGTCTTTTTTATTTTTAAGTTGTATGTAATTTTTATTTTCAAGTTGTATGTCATTTTTTCAAGTTGTATGTCATATTTTATTTTCAAGTTGTATGTCATTTTTTATTTTTAAGTTGTATGTCATTTTTTATTTTCAAGTTGTATGTCATTTTTTTAAAATTACATTATTAATATTTATTACATAGCTATTATTAGTTATTAATCAATTAAAATATTTTTAAATTCATAATATAAATTATGAATAATTTTTTTAATTTAAAAATCAATTTGTTGTATTTAAAAATCAATTTTTTATTTAAAAAAGATGTGGGTCCCATCAACCCCAATTTGGGGTTAGATGAATAGTGTTGCCCCAAATTTGGGGTGATACTATTCATGGTCTCAAATTGGTGTAAGGTTTGGGGGTTGGGTTGGAATGGATTTGGGGTAAACTTGGACCCAATTTGGGGATTTGGGGGTTGGGTTGGAGTTGCTCTTAGGATGAAAGCTTGATGTCTCAACTCACCGACTTTAATGGCGACATAGAGTTGTCGGTGATACTTGTCGTTCAGACGAGGCAGGAGTTAGGGTTTGAGTGGGGAGGGAGAAATGACGATGGACAAGGAGAAGGAGGCGACTTACTGGGTGTCGTGCCGATAATGTGCCATTGGTGTTGTTTGAGGCTCTGTGCGAATAAGGGCAAATTGAAGAAACAATGAAGACGACGTAGCAGCGCCAATAGAGGAGGGAGGGTGAAAGAGAGAGATTGAGAGAGGTGTAACGACAATTGTTAAGGGGCGGAAATTGAAGGGTTTTGTTTGTGAATTTGAGCCTAGAGCCTAAAACTAGGAATTGGAATCCCCCTTTCTAAGTATAAGTAATATCTCTCTGTTGTTTTAATTGATGTGATTTGAGAATATTGTTACTCGAAATTTGCTGATAGTAGAACCTTGATATAATCTAATTTAGTTGGTGATAGTGATACTTTGAGATTGATTTGTGGTGGTGAGTGGTTTGTACTAACCGATCGGTTATGCGTTGGAATTTTATACAATTTTATGTTTTTTGAAGCTAATTTACGGTATGCCCTTTTGATTTCATTCAATCTTCTTTTTTTTGTTGGGTGGAATCTTAGTTTATGTGTTTTAGTTTATGTTTTTCTACATTGATTTTATGAAGTAGGAATTGATTTTGAGTGAAGGCCTTAGAGTCTTTTTTTCAAACCTTAGGGGTTCGATTGTAAATTGTATTATATTTTATGTTTGAGAAGTTGTATTTTAACCCTTACCAATCACACGTAAGAGACATATGCATAACTTAATAGTATTTTACTAGCGACATCCATCAAAAGAGCTGACTATATAAATATTTTAACGTCATAGAACCAAATTACTAAAAAAATTGTTAAGAAATTAATTATGGAGATGATCATACTTAAGGGACCAATTGTACGACTTACTCTATATATATATATATAAGTGGGTCCCATTTTAAAGTGAAAGATCATCCGATGCCCCAAACTAGGTGACCGGGTGCCACGTATCAGCAATTCAGCATGACTCACTAATTCTTAACAAATACTACTGTTAAAGATTTTTCAACTATAAAACGGAACCAACATGCTTATCCCCATCATCTACTCCGATTCGGTTCCCCTACACACGGTCCCTCTCCAGCTTTTTACAGTACCCACGCTGATTGGTTAACACAGACGATGTACTCCTCCGTCCTTAAATTATTTGATGTACTCCTCCTTCCTTAAAATTTTTTTTTTTAGATTTGGTGTACGGTTTAAAAAAACATATTTAACTGAATTATTAATATTAATTTTATGTATAATTTATTTTACATGTATATATGATCCATAATTAAAATAAGATAAAAAAAGATAAAATAATAAGAACTTTGTCATAAAAATAAAATTTTAAATAAAAATATTATTTTGTCACCGATAAAAAATGAAAATAATATAATAATTTAACGACGGATGAAATATAACTTTTCACTGCCCTAACCAATCACCATTGGACACGTACTTCCTCAACATAAAAATCATGATCGCCTCCCCCTCTCTCCTCTCTCCGCTCCACCTTTATAACACAAACCCAACTATCCATTTTTCTTATTACTTCTCTGGTTCCCAGGCTTCTTCCTGTTTGCCCTAAGGTACGGTTTCTCATTTTTCTTATTTTACTTCTTTGGTTCCCAGGCTTCTTCCTGTTTGCCCTTAGGTACGGTTTCTATCTCTTTCTCTTTACACACACACACACTGGCACACACACACACACACACACACATATATATATATATATCTATGTGTTCTGATTGTGTGAATTTTGGTGATTGTGTGAATTTTGGTTTTAATTGAAGGGGGTAGGAGGAAAGTGAAGCAACTGGAAAAGGATTTGTCTCCTGGGAACAGGTTAGTTTTTTTTTTTCACATACGAAAAATTGTTTAATGGATTGATTGAGAAGAGTCTATTTTGAATATTTATGAAAGATTAGAAAGAACAAAAAAGAGATTAAGCAGTTTTGTTTTGTAATGGAAAAAGTTGGATTTTTTTCTGGTTGAGTCCAAACTTTATGTTAAATGTTAGGAGGAAAATATGTTGATCATTTGAATTCATTTCACTAAAGTTTAAGGTTTTGAACATTGCTGATTTTTTGTTTCTAGTTTTTGAATTGGAATTACGTCATAATGCTGCCTGACCTGTGAATTTAGTGATGCAGTGATGTATTTGACCCCAATTACCGGCCAGCAGTTGAGGCTTTGTCTTTTCCTATCTCGAATTCCTGTTTTTTGTTTCTCTTTTGAGAATGGAAAATGTTTTTCTAGATGGCAGATAGTTAAGTTTATATTGATCATTATGACCAAGGTTAGCTTTAGAAGGTGTTGATTTTATTAATTTATGGAATTTATTAGTTTCGAATGTGGATTACTCTTTTCCTAAAAGAAAGTCCATTATTTCTTTTTGGAACATTCCCATAAGTGTCTCATTTGTTATCTTTCCTTTTTGAGTGTTAGTTTTTTCTACCATTTAATTGACCTGGCACAACATTGACTTGATTATAAATATTGGTACAAGGTGTAGTTTCATTTAAAGCCCATGTGCATGTGACCAATAATTAAAGGAGGAAGAAACATTAAGGGTAAGTAAATTCACAAATAAGACATTTTTTTTTCGGAACGGACGAAAAAAGAAAGCACGACAATAATTTTAAGATACCAAATGGTGTATATTGAATATTGGGAGTAATATTTAGTTTAGAACATGGTGTATATTGAATATTGGGAGTAATATTTAGTTTAGAACATGTTATTGATTGAGGTTATCAATTATCATGCTAAAGGTGTTGAAGTGACAAATTATGATCAATTGTTTTACTTTTTGAATCAATATTGTGGTTGTTTTGGTTCTCTTTCCTATAGATGATGGTAAGGTTACAGTTACAATTGATACTTCTCTCTTTTGCTAGTTCTTTATGATTTGTTCAAACGGTCCTCCTTTGAAATACATGCTACATGTTTTTCATCATAAATAGCTGGAGTGGTGCTTTCATTTAATTAGGTGCAGAATACATAATATATACCTACATTTTATCTACATAAACCATTAACTTTCGGGCATTTAATGGTTATGTGTGGTGGGGTTTTAGGATAACCGAAGAGACATTGATTTTGCTCCAATTTTAATGCATTACTTTTAAAAAATTCATCGAACGAAATAAACACAATATACCTTGCTATGTAATCATTATCATTGATGTTCCTAGAATCAATGTAACCGAAGTTTTTTAATTTTTTTATTCCAGTAGGAAATCTTAATTTTGATTGAGGCACCTTGGGCCATGGTCTCTGTTTCAAATCTTAGGTATCAAGTCTTGGCGCATATTAGCAATTCAAGGAGGACATTGAATTTGAATAGAGAGGGAACATGGTTTCATCCTTTGTTTGAAGTTCAGGTGATAGGAAGTAAACTTCAGTTACCATAACTTGAGTCTTGGCAGTCAACTTCTGAAAGGAAAATTTATCAATTGTACTTGCTTTCTATGCTCTTACAATTGCTTAAAAATGTTGGATGGGACTTGTGGGAGAGTCGGGGTGGGTTTGGTTTAATGTTGTGGCAGTTTGTTATAATTGTGGAATTTTAGAAAGTTCTTGCCTCGACTTGGGTGGAGGCTGGTAAGCATCGAGTCATTTGTCTGATAGACATGTATGATCGGTTTGCTCAGTCACAAGGACAAACATGACAATAGTAAATGAGTAGGTGTCTTTGGACCCACAATCATACGTACCTGTATAATTGAGGCCATATTTATCAGTCATTTGGTGCTGACTGTTGCAGTTCATTTTTAGTTAAAATGGCATGAGATTGAGTAATGCCTTTGTCGAGAAAGTTCAGTTGAGCTATCACAATAGCAAAGCAAAGGTAGCTAACATTGTTCAAAACTAACCAAAAGGCACGAGAAAAACACAATGCATGTTAAATCATGAAAATTTACCTAGGAGCACCTTGTAGCTTTATTTGGAAGATGAAATTGAATCCTGATTCTGGTATGAATGCAGAAGAAAGGGAGATGATAAAGACGTTAGTCCAAATGTGATCACGACATTGGAAGATAATGCCGAGTGGACATGAGGCATCTGTTTGATCAGTGAAATGACAAATAGTAAAAAATATACTGATTTAAAAATGAATGATGAAAGTCCAAATGGAATAGAGCTAAAGGAATGAGATAATATATTCTGGTCACTTTGAAAAGGTCACCCTTCATAAGTGATATATTGCCTAGGTGTGGTTCAAGCACTTTACATTATGATTTCTAAGGAGGAAGACAGGCACGATTGTGACAGGATAGTATGAGAATACGTAATCAAGGCAATCAAACTGATTCCGATAGCAATTTATTTCTGTGGATGTCAGTTAATTGCACCAATTAAATGTGCGATGGAGATTTAAAAAGAAATTACTGTGTGAGAGATTGATAGAGGAAGGCAGAATGGGATGCCTGTGACTGATGAGATCAAGCATGGAAAGAAGAAAGCCGAAAGTAATGGGATTCGGGCCATTTGATTCATGAGATTGAGTCTTTTTTGCATATTGGAGGAACTTCCAATTCTTTGATGAGGAAGTGAGTGGAATTATGAGTGATTTGGCTGAAGAGATGAGAGTGTAATTTTGAATGGTTGGTACATTGGCCGTGAGAGAAGCTGAGGGTCAATAATGGAATATGGAGGGGTTGATATCTTAGACTTGGGGGTAACAGGTGGTTAGGACAATTAGGTAAAACATTTTTTGATAATGGTAAATGTATATAAATATCAGAGCGTCAAAACAGGTGACGCGTCCTATATACAAAGAAGAAAAAAGACAAAAGACTAACTATCGTAAAGGAAAGTTCTGCACAAAATATACAAAATAGGAAGACGGGGGAGAATGTAAGTGCCCAGCTCCTGTACACCACACAAACAAGAGATGAAACATTTACCTTCTAAGAATACTCTTAGTCTATTACTATATAGCTCTATCACTTGTTACTATTTACGTGATCCCTTGTTTGGTGGGGCTGTTTTCCATTTTCAGACATGTTGTTTGGATTGGGAAGGGTATGAGCCCTGGATTCCAATTTGTTTTGACATTTTGGAACCCTAACCACACTGCATACTGAAATTGTTTAAAACTATGGACAGCAACCTTCGAAGGCTTATTTGGTTCTTAATTTGGGCAGTAAAGGGTTGTGTGACTGTGAAATGACTGAAAATCAGAATAACTTAACTGATGATTTGCTCATACATGATTGATTAGAGGTTTGTTAGATGGAATCAATCAGAAGAACATGTATTGGCTGATTTGTAATAACGTAATATTACCGAGGTAATTGTGGTATTTTAACTCCAAATTTTGATTATACTTTTTGAATAATCCGTGCGACCACACAGAGGCCACGCTACCCAAATTCTGCATATTGCAATAATTTTATATTTTCCGAAACTGTCATTCAGTGCAAATCTCATCAATATTGGCCATTATTTTCATTTGTTCGTGCGAGAATTCCCCATGAAGATGAGCGAATTGTTACTCATTACTAGAGCACAATTATTGCAGAAACCACAAAACTGTATCAAGGGAAAGTATATTTGCTGATTTGTAATAACGTAATATTACCAAGGTAATTATGGTATTTTAACTCCAAACTTTGGAGTCCAAAGTATAATTTTTGAAAGCAGCCTTTGGAAAGTTACTTGTTCTAACTTCTCAAAAGTTACCCGACTTTTGAAAAGCTGCATTTGAAATGCTCCATAATCTCCATTAGACACATCTGTTCAACTTTTTGGGCAGTAAGTTGGCCAACCTCTGCAGCCAACTTACCCTTGATACGGTTTTGCGGTTTCTGCAATAATTGTGCTCTTGTAATGAGTAACCATTCAATCATCTTCTGCATGTTGAATTCTTGCAGGAACGAATGAAAATAATGGTCAATATTGATGGGATTTGCACTGAATGGCAGTTTCGGAATATATAAAATTATTGCAATATGCAGAATTTGGGTAGCGTGGCAGTTTACCTATGTGTGGTCGCATGGATTATTCATCTTTGTCCCTGTGGTTGAGATGTTATAGAACTTGCATATCTTTCAAAGTGGTATCATTCCTGAGTCGATGAGTTCAGTTCTGTTTTTACATTTTATTTCTTGGCGCAGGAAGTTAAGAGAATGGAGCATAATGAGGCAGGATGCCAAGTTCCTCTTGAAGCTCCCGTCCTTTGCGTCAACAACTGTGGATTCTTTGGCACAGCAGCGACAATGAACATGTGTTCCAAGTGCCACAAAGGTTTGATGTTGAAGGAAGAACAGGCCAAACTTGCTGCATCATCAATCGGGAGTATTGTGAATGTAAGCTCAACGAAGGGGTTGGTTGTTCCCTCAGCTGTTAGGGTATCGGTTGGTGCGCCAGAGTCATGGGCCCTATCAACGGAACCATCTCGGGCATCAGCAACAATTGAGAGTAATGAGAATATTGAGAAGATTAAAGAAGATGGTCCTAAGAGATGCAACACTTGCAGAAAGCGTGTTGGTTTAACAGGTTTCAATTGTCGATGTGGAAATCTTTTCTGTTCAGTTCATCGCTATTCCGACAAGCATGAATGCCCCGTTGATTATCGTTCGACTGCTCGGGATGCTATAGCCAAAGCCAACCCAGTTGTTAAGGCTCAAAAGCTGGACAAGTTATAGGGAGCCCTGTTGGATTGAAAGTCCATTAAGTGCAATATTTCCGTCCTCTTCATCTCCATCCGCGTGTCTTCCGTTTGGTCAGTGCTCTTGTTAAGGCTCCTATGATGATATATTCTGTTGCTAGGGTTATAGCTAGGGCATCTTTCCAAGCTGGAGAAGTGTTTCTTGGTGTCTTCGAAAAGGGTATGATGCCCTATGGCTATCTGTGTAAGTCCTTGTTTTAAGCTTGTTTGTCAGACATTCTAGTGATATAATTATGCCATTACCAAGGTTTTCCTTGGTGTTCGCCTGTTCGGGTAGCATCTTCGTAGTGCTAACTTGGGCCAGGATTTTAGTAGTAAGCCAAAAAGTGTTTTAAGGCCAAGGCATGTTCATTGACCTAGATTATTAAGAAGTCGAGTGCTGGGGCTGAAGTTGAGTCAATTGTTTCTCTTAAACGGTATGCCGGGTTAAACATGATGATTATTTAGGAACAAAATGAGTATTATTTTCTTGCCGCCACCTATGTGTTGGAGCATGCGATTGACGATCGTGGAAGGCCTTGGTCAGTCAATATTTAAGAGTTCCCTTCTAGTTCATTCTAAAGCGTGATAATTTAAGTGGAAATCAAAGAACAATGACCGATTGAGTTGTGAGCTTGAGTTGGATTAAAGTTGGGATGAAATTGAGAGCCAAGTTAGCCCGATCGAGATACTTGATAGGAATTAAATTTGCGGTGAAGATGAGATCGAGTTTGCCTACAATATTAGGTTACTATCTACTAATCAATGATCATCAATACGACTGGCGATTGTGTGGGTTGGGTTAGGTATGGGTCGGGTCGAAACCTGTCGTGGCCCGTTGCGGTCCAAATATTAAACGATTCAAAATGAGTTGGATCAGAACGGGTCGTCCATTCTAATCCTATATTTTTCCGTCAAAAAACATACATTTATATAACAAAAAATTATGAGTCAAAATGGGTAGGGATCGGTTTTGACCTAAGGAAATTTTCAAGTCGGTTTGGCAGGTAGTTTTGGGTTGAAATTACCGGTCCTAATCATCAACATAGATCATAACAATAGATGTTGGTGTAAAAGCAAGAAAGAAACAAAGATAAAGACAATAACCTGGTAAGATTAAAGAGAGAGAAAGTTCAAAACGAGAAACCAAAGTCACCGTGAATCACACAAGAAGAACAAACCCCAGGGTGTCGTTTGCTAACTGTTCGACTACCCAACAAGCGCTAGAAGTTTTCGTTTAACTGGTTTCTTATAGGGAGACATTTGGGCCGGTCCTCTTTACAAAGTTTTTAACCGTTCTGTTTCCTTTTTTTTTGTAACCGGAAAAAAATTATTTAATGCATCGTGTTGGAAGAAGTTACTTTTTCTGGTTAAAAAAAATTGTTGATGAGCGGTTAAAAACTTTGTAAAAGGGATTGACCCGCAATTTTTTTTTCTTATTAAGGAGAAGTTCGGGCCGATACCCTGTGAAGAAAATATAAGGGGGAATTTCAAGTGGGTACATTTTGAAAACATGTTTTCATCTAGGACCATCAATTTTTTGGACATTTCATTAACTACAAATTGCTTGCCAAATGACAAAAATGTCATTAATGAAAACAAAACTGATCCTACATTTTGAACGACCAAAATAATCCAGAAAGTCTGATGCCAACCACTGGTATCAGGGAGCATTTAACTTGATTTTGGAGGACCAAAATTAATCCAGAAAGTCTGATGCCAACCATTGGGATCAGGTTGCATTTAACTTGATTTTGGAGGACCAAAATCAATCCAGAAAGTCTGATGCCAAGCACTGGCATCAGGTTGCATTTAACTTGATTTTGGAGGATCAAAATCAATCCAGAAAATCGATGCCAACCAGCGGCATCGGGTTGCATTGACTTGATTTTGGAGAACCAAAATCAATCCAGAAAGTCTGATGCCAACCACTGGCATCAGGTTGCATTTGACTTGATTTTGGAGGACCAAAGTCAATCCAGAAACTCTGATGCCAACCACTGGCATCAGGTTGCATTTGACTTGATTTTGGAGGACCAAAATTAATCCAGAAAATCTGATGCCAACCACTGGCATCAGGTTGCATTTGACTTGATTTTGGAGGACCAAAATTAATCCGGAAACTCTGATGCCAAGCACTGGCATTAGGTTGCATTTGACAGGATTTTGGAGCACCAAATTTAATCCAGAAAGTTTGATGCCAACCACTGGCATCATGTTGCATTTGACTTGATTTTGGAGGACCAAAATTAATCCGGAAACTCTGATGCCAAGGACTGGCATCAGGTTGCATTTGACATGATTTTGGAGGACCAAATTAATCCAGAAAGTCTGATGCCAACCACTGGCATCAGGTTGCATTTAACTTGATTTTGGAGAACCAAAATTAATCCAGAAAGTCTGATGCCAAGAACTGGCATCAGGTTGCATTTGACATGATTTTGGAGGACCAAAATTAATCCAGAAAGTCTGATGCCAAGCACTGGCATCAGGTTGCATTTGACTTGATTTTGGAGCACCAAATTTAATCCATAAAGTCTGATGACAAGCACTGGCATCAGGTTGCATTTGACAGGATTTTGGAGCACCAAATTTAATGCAGAAAGTCTGATGCCAACCACTGGCATCAGGTTGCATTTGACTTGATTTTGGAGGACCAAAATTAATCAGGAAACTCTGATGCCAAGCACTGGCATCAGGTTGCATTTGACATGATTTTGGAGGACCAAATTATTAAAAGTCGATGCCAACCACGGCATCGAGGTTGCATTTGAACTTGATTTTGGAGGACCAAATTTAATCGAGAAAGTCGATGCCAAGCGGCATCGGGTTGCATTTGACAGGATTTTGGAGCACCAAAATTAATCCAGAAAGTCTGATGCCAAGCACTGGCATCAGGTTGCATTTGACTTGATTTTGGAGGACCAAATTTAATCAAGAAAGTCTGATGTCAACCACTGGCATCAGGTTGCATTTGACAGTATTTTGGAGGACCAAATCATTCCAGAAACTCTGATGCCAAGCCCTGGCATCAGGATGCATTTGACAGCATTATGCAGTACCAAAATCAATCCAGAAACTCTGATGCCAAGCTCTGGCATCAGGATGCATTTGACAGTATTATGCAGTACCAAATTAATCTAAAAACTCTGACGCCAAACCCTGGTATCAGGATGGATTTGACAGTATTTTGGAGGACCAAATCAATCCAGAAACTCTGATGCCAAGCCCTGGCATCAGGATGCATTTGGCAGTATTTTGGAGGACCAAAATGAATTTAAAAACTCTGATGCCAAGCCCTGGCATCAGGATGGATTTAACAGCATTATGCAGGACCAAATAAATTCAAAAATTCTGATGCCAAGCCCTAGCATCAGGATAGATTTAACAGCATTATGCAGGACCAAAATGAATCCAAAAACTCTGATGCCATGCCCTGGCATCAGGATGGATTTCACAGTATTTTGGAGGACCAAAATGAATTAAAAAATTCTGATGCCAAGCCCTGGCATCAGGATGGATTTCACATCATTTTGCAGGACCAAATTAATTCAACATTTTATGATTACAAAACAAAATACAATAATACAAACATGGAATAAACATAAAAATTTAATTATCACATTTTCAACACAAATTTGTCATTGTTTTTTGTTGTCCCCTTTCAAAATAAATGTTTCAGCCATCTTTACCCTATATTTAACAGCATCAATACTACTAGGAATCATTTGTCCTCTTAGCAAACATTCATTTAAAGAACATACAAAAACACCACAATCTTCTATGTTAGGATTTTGTTGTGGTGATTTTTCAAATCTTCAATCTTTGCATTTGAATTTAGGCTTGTTCAGATCCTTGTGTTGTCCAGGAAAGAAATTCACAAGTGTTTTCATTCCGCGTTCAACATAATTTACCTACAGAGAAAATAACAAATAAAACTTAATCTAAAGACATTACTTAAAAGACAATACTAATAAAACAAAATACATTACTAATAAAATTCAAGCATATTTCTTACATGAATGAGAGTGTGGCAAAGTATCATGTGTTGAACACGCGTCAACATTTGACATGTACCCCTCCAGCGTAGGTGCTTCCTAGACACCCACTGCAAACCATTGTTCCATTCACAGGAAAGATGACCCGAGTTTTTTGGTTGCAAAAATGTGAACCAACTTTGGCCTTGTGAAACAATCAAATAGAAACTCTTTCAACGAGAAATTCCTTAGAACAAGCCTATGACAGCTTAGGGTTCAAGCACAAAGCAAGAAAACTCAAATTTTATTAAAAACTGCCGAAATAATGTTTATTAGGGTATTTATATGCCCTAACAATCCAAACTCTAAAAGGAAAAGTCTTAAACAAAAAAGACGAAAAAATTCGAAAACTTCAAAGGCCCGTAACAGTACTTAAACAGACGTTTTTGGGCTAAAAATGAATTTTTTTTTTTCACGGGGTAAACCTCGTGAATCTTGTAGAGCTCGTCGAGAGCTTCGATTTGATATGCGGTGGGTCCCGTAATTCATCCGGACGCGAAAGTTATGCTCCGTTAAAGTTCTGCCGACCATTAGGTGCTCTCTACTATTGTTTAACGGAAAGTAACGGAGAAACTTAAATAGCAGAAAAACTGCTGGTTTCTATTATAATATAGCTGCAAAACACAAAAATAAAAATACGCAAGCACGATTTTAAAGTCCGGAAACAAAAATAAATTTATATTAAACTCTTGAAATAAAAAGAGACTTGTTAAACAAAAAAAAATCAAACTAAGATCATTCCCATGAATGTTGATAAACATTATCAACAACTAGCTAGAATATGTTTCAGTTATCAAACATAAAGATGGATAATACATCAAAGATTCATCAGGGATGCAAGTAAATTAGATCCATAACTAATTGGGAACTAATATCAAAATTTGTGATGCATCTTAGAAGACATCTTTGTTGTTTTGGCTATTGAGTGGTTGTGCTTTGACAGTAACAAAAAGGATCAAAATAAGAACCAGAATCTCCGGTAAGTGACTTGCCGAAAAATCCATAGCTGTGATTATGGGAAAGAGGGGATTTTATAGGTTCATGGAAAAGGGTGGGTTGACATTGATTTTCTATGGCTAATCCCAGAAGCAGAAGAACAAATCTTGCTTGCAAATGCTAAAACAATATTACATCTCAAAAGGACACTTGTGTTTATCAATAGACAACTATGGCTACGATATCTTTAGACTTTAGACACCGGTTTGGGTCCTCACATGCTTTGGGTCCTCACATGCGAATCCATCAAGTCCAAGGTTCTAAAAATCGTTAAGCGGCCGCTAGGCGGCACACTAGCGCCTAGGGGACTAGTCGGGGCGTAATCGAGGCCTAGGCGGGGCCTAGAATTAAGACATAATTATCATTTTTTGATAATTTACATCAAAGATCAAACACATTGACTACAAATTTAATTTTTTTGATGTTTCTCATTTTATCAAACATTTGTCTATATTTGTAAAATTAACAAAAATATACAAACCTACCATTAATCCCAATTCTTAACAACCCCAAAGCAATAAACCAATCAAGTTTGGAACTAAAAACAAAAAAAGATATTGCTCCAGTTCGCCCCCCATTACCTCCCTCTCTGCCTCACCATTACCACTCTCCCTTCCTTCTCCAATTCGCCCCCCCTTCTTTCTCTAGTCACCGCATGCCACAAAATCAAAGCTACAAAAATAAATTAAGATCGACGAGGTTTGGCGTAGGCGCCGACTTAGTCGATTAGGCCGGGACTAAGAAAGTCGCGGCTGTAGAGAGGGGCCTAGCGCCTAGGCGGGGCCTAAGCGGAGCTAGGCAGAGAGTTTTAGAACACTGATCAGGTCCATGGCTTGCATCTGCAAACTCAACAGTTTCCTCAACCACCTCATTTATCTTCTTCTCAATGCCCTTCAACTCGCATACGTGGCGATTGTTTTCAATCAAGTACTTCTTCAAGCTAGTGCCTAGCTTTAGGAAGCGAAGATAAGTTTCATCGGCCTTGGAGGCGGGTCTTCGATGCGATTCATGGCGTTGTCATGGCGGCGAAAGTGAGAATTGTGAGAATTTAGAGAGGGGAGAGAGAGAGGAGAGTTTACGAGATGTCATCTCTGGAGCGAGCGAATCCCACCGAATTCTTCCTTAAAGGGTAGTGACGTACTTTTGTCCGAAAATTGTATCTAAAAGATATGACCAAAAAATAGCTGGATTTATTTGAAAACATGTTTAAAAAAATATACCGACTTGTAATTATTCCAAAATATAACCACAAAAACCCACGATAATAATCGCTCTCCTGGCTGCCCAACAATCTGTTATAAATACAACCCGGCCCACTTTTTTAAGTCCCACCTAAGCATTATCTCCTGGGCTGCCCAATTATGAAGATTGATGAGAAATTGATAATTTAGTTGAGAAAATTGAGGGGGGGGGGGTTAGAATATTTTGGTGGATTTTCAATCGCTTTAGTCCACGATAATATTATTAAAATGCTTAAGTCCACTTTAATGCACCACGATACATTAATTGATAAGACGAGGCATCGTTTACTATTAGATGATATATGCATTTGTCATCGTAATGCATCGATATGGAACCGCGAGGCATGAATGTGGACTTTAGCGATTTGATAATATTATTGTGGACTAACGGCTAAATATCAACCAAAGTGGACCGACCTAAATTTTCCCTATTTAGTTTAATTTTTTATCGGGTTATATGAAAACTGAGTAGAATCTATATTACAATAGAGCTCATTCTCACACATGTGCAATTGATTAAAGCTATTTAGAGGTTGAGATTAAATTATCTTAAAAAATTTAATGGTTGTGATTCACTCTCACATTCACATGTGTGAGAGTAGTTATCTACTTTTAACTCTCTATTTTCTCACCTTGTTACAAAGTTACTCCCTACAATTAATATTATGAGCAGTCACACCCAGAGATTAATCTTCTAAATTATTACCTCTTACAAAATATTAACCTTACATTAATATAATCTCACAATAGAGCTCAATTACCACTTGAACTAATGTACCCTTCAACTGTAACATTTTTTTTTAAATCGCACTTTCTATTTAGACGTCGGCGTTTCAATTGACGAAATCAGATATACTGGCACCGTGTCATAGGCACAAACACGAAGATCTAGTTTATATTATAAAAGAAATCAGAGGCTAACTGATGGTCAGATCAAATTGTGTTAAACACAACTGGTATCCTTACCCACGCATTTTAAATTTTTAAGAGAATGACTGACCATTGGTCGGTGAATTTAGGAACTCCATGTCTAAATTCCTGAACATTAGTCAGTTAATAGGAACTCTATATCTTATGGAATATTAGAAAAGTACTGTATGTAATGCTATTTTAGGTTTTGACTAATGCTATCTTAGATTCTGATTCTTGTAGTGAATGCCTCAAAAAAGAAAAGTAATGCGATGGTACTACTACATACTTTCATTTAAGAATTAAATTTTCACCCACGGGTAAAGTAAAATCTTTTTTACACAATCAGGCTTTGAAACAAAACACGTGGCAAACCTCACTTTTTGGCTAAAGTCGGAAATAGAACTTGCCATACAAATGTACAATGAGTCTCTTCTAATAAAAGAGTTCAAACTAACACATAATGCAGTTCAATCACAAACATATTTCACTTTTTACTATAATTTAACGGTTGTGATTTATCGTTACATTCACATGTACGAGAGCAGTAATCTACTTTTAACTCATTATTACAAAGTCACCACATACAATTAATATTATGAACAGTCACTTATTTTTCTCCTGAACAATCACCCCTTATAAAACATCACTTTTACATTAATATATAATCTCACAATAGAATTCAGTTGATTGACTGAGGCTATCCGATGGTGAGGATTGATTCCAGCCGCAAGATCAAACAATCATGAGTCAGTTACATATAACTCAATTGCACTTTCTATTTAGACATTATCGTTTCAATTGACAAAATCATATATACTGGCACCGTGCCATAGACTCGGGTACGAAAATCTAGTAGATGAATAAATCTTATCTATATATATACAAAGCATATGTAGTTTAAAAATAGTAGAATCCCGCCAAAATTTGATTTTCTAAAATAAAAAGCCATTTTTATGTAATAAAAGTAGTGGGTCATGCATTGAAAACATAAATCTGATTATAAATTAATTGATTACATGTGTCCTAATTAATCAAATAGTACTACCTTAAAATGTAAAAATCAAATGCTCCCTTGGAATATGAAACCAAATATTACCTTGGAATATGAACATGTTTCTAATGATTTGAAAATATAATTAACAAAATATTTCAATATAGTCAATATCTTAATTACAAGTTAATAAAATCGAGATTATAATTCTTTTTATAATATTAGGCTCCGTTTGTTTCACGGAAAATGATTTCTGGAAGATGAAAAAAAATCATTTTCAGGTGTTTGGTAAATCTTTTGAAAATATACTGGAAAATATTTCGGGTGTTTGGTAAACACACGAAAAATATCACGGAAAACAATATATAAATAAATACAAAATATATATTATAATATTAATACACATACCGAATATAAAATAGTCTTGAACTTTAAGTAATTTTATTTTAATAATCATTTACTTATCATTAATGATGTCAAATCAATAAGGTCTATCTTTTTTCAATCTCACAAATACAAATAAAAAAAATTGATATGAAAAAATGTTTTTAAAAATAAAATGGATAATATTTGAGATATCCTTAAATAATATAGTAGACACTAATTTTAGGACGTAATGAGTATTTATTAAAATTATAATTTATAAATAATGTGCACAAACTCCATTTTCATTTCTAAACAATTTATTTGTTGAGTGAAATATTGTGCATGTATATATATATATATATATATATATATATATATATATATATGTATGTATGTATGTATGTATGTATGTATGTAATTGTGGAATGTCGCGGAAGAGTGTTTGAACATTCGGAAAATGACTTACGGAAAATAAGGTTCAGTTTGTTTCACGGAAAATGATTTCTGAAAAATGAAAAGATTTCATTTTCAGGTATTTGGTACTTTTTTTTTTAAATATGTCGGAAAACATTTTTAGGTGTTTGGCAAATACACGGAAAATGTTACGGAGAACAATATATGAATAAATACAAAAAGTATATTATAATATTAATATATTGAATATAAAAGAGTGTTAAACTTTAAGTAATTTTCTTTTAATAACCCTCAATTTATCACTAATGATATCAAATCAATAAGGTCTATTTTTTTTAATTTCACAAATAAAAATATATTTTTTTTGATAATTGATATGAAAAAATATTTTAAAAAATAAAATAGATAATGTTTGGGACGTCTTTAAATAATATAGTAGACACTAATTTTAGGATGTAGTGAATATTTATTAAAATTATAATTTATAAATAATGTGTACATTATATTTCTAAACTATTTATTTGTTGAGTAAAATATTGTGCGTGTATGTAAATATGTGTAATTGTGGAAGGGCGCGGAGGGCTGTTCGAACATTCGGAAAATGACTTACGGAAAATAAATCTGTAAGTCATTTTCTGGAAAAAAAGACTTGATTTTCCGTTGACTCGAAAAATATTTTACGTTGATTATATTTCCTAAGGTTACCAAATACCGAAAAATCATGAATACTGGAATATGCTTCTTGATAAATAACTTATCACTTTACATATTCTGAATATTTTGATTTGCTTGTTCCTATTACCGTGTGTCATAACAAGTGGCTAAAAGGTCTACGTACCGGTTAGTGTGGCAGCTTGTTTGACATCACAAAGGTCTTAGGTTAGGTTGTCCTAATCTAGTCCTACCTTCTTAATGATGATTAACAGACTAGCAATTCATATGCACTAAGCACCAGTAGACTTGCTGTAGCGTTAAATGTTCTTTAAAGACTTGTCACCAGCAGACCTGTCATGTGCACCAAAGGATACTTTGAAGACTCGTCACTAGCAGACTTACTATAGCATCGAAACTCTTCTAAGGACTTGTTACCAGCAGACTTATCATGTGCACCACATAATACCTTGAAGACTTGCTACCAGCAGACTTGCTATGGTTTTAATGTTCATACTGTAACCAGTAACCACCAGTCCTCTCTTGCAGAAGACTGACTCCTTGGGATTGAACATCTCACCAGCAGATTTGGATCTGCACGTGCTACAAAAAGACGAGACTGAAGTAGATCAAGACAAGACAAAAATGTTCAAGCCTCAAGGTCATTCAAATCTTTATGAAGCCTGACATCCCTGATACTGCAAGATTCTCTCTCTATCTCTCATGTGGTTCTGAAAAATCAAAAGAATCTACTTTATCAGACAGAGATCGACGTCTTGGTCAAGAACACAATTCTTGATTTGAGTTCTCCATCCTTCTTCGAAGAACTCAACTTCTAACAGAGCTTCAGGACTTTATTCCTAAAGTTAGAAGTCAAGCTCCTTGATTAATTTGAAGATAGATTCACTGATGTTACCCGAGGAAAATGAAGAGTTATTTGTTTAGATTACATTCATATCTTCAGATTTGTATTCTATTACAAATGATGTTGATTGTGCAATAATCAATCATCATAGAAGGTCGAGTGTTCTGCACTCATTCGTTAAGATAAGTTTTATCTGAATGGCCTTGAAAATTGTCTTCTCATATCCGTCTCTCGTTCTCGTCTCCTATTGCTCTCTTTACTTAAGAATTTGTCTATGAAAAATTAAGTAAAGATTAAAGATTTAAAGGACGAGGACAAAAACTTTACATAGAGAGTCTAAGATGATGTATTCTGTAATTTATCTTTGAATAAATTCAGATGTTCTTTCAAACGATTTATCTTTATGTCCTTACCTCTCAACTAGCTTTTATAAACTAATTTATCCTTTGAAAAGCTATTCTCTAATGATTTCCTAAAACTGCATTTGGAAGAAGGCTTAAGTGTGTTGTTGTTCTGATCATATATTCGTGTACAACCACTTAAGACTTCTCTGAATCTAAGCCTTACTATTTCCGCTGCTTAAACTATCTCAAAATAGGCTTTTGATTTACTGGCAGTTATCCAACAGAGTTCATTACTCAGCTGAGAGCAAGTCTGCTATTAAGTACTACCAGCAGACATGCTCACCGTGTTAACTACCTATGCCATTAAAACCCACACTTTAAATGTAAAATCAGAAATGTTTTAAAATGGCAAAATAGACTATTCACCCCCACTAGCCTATTTGAGCATCATTGTGGACCAACAATTGGTATCAGAGCCAAGCTTTCTAAGCTATATGCCAGGTCTAACCACCTGAGAGTTTGATCCTCGATTGCTCACTCCAAATGCATGTCGAAAGAAATTTTTTTTTTCAAAACTCTTTTGACAAGGATTTCATGAGAAATATTTTTGAAAACATTTTCACCTTGAAAAACTATTTTGTTTTCAAAAATCAATTGAGTTAGAAAATTCATATGATGATTCCTTGCTTGAATATGAGAAATTGATTCATATGACAGAAGTACACTTCAATTGACACTATGAATAAAACTTTCCTCAGATGTATAACACTCAGATGGATGTTTCACTTAAAAGGGTCTCAGATTCAAATTCTCTTGACACAAGGCTAACACTTGTTATCAATCCAACACATTCTTGAGAGAAATTTCTTAGTTAAAAATTCTGCAACTTTACAGTGAAAGAATTTTGAATGATTCTTATCTATTCTTATGAAAAAGATTAAGAGTCAAAAACTCTATATCATGAAACATTGATTGATCCCTCTGTTATATGATATTTAGTTTCTGGGAACTTGGCCTATATTTCAAAGAATTATTTGAAATCAATTTAAAAAAAAATATGAATCAAAGATCTCATAAGTTGCTGCAAAGGAAATCTGTTCCTTAGGCAACATCGACTACAGACATATTAGCTCAGATTCCAAAAGGCTCATTCTGAAGAACATCTACCTCGATTTGAACATGACTGTTGCTTAAGGTACATCCCATGTCTAGTGATCAATCCTTCATTTTGTTCTTTTTCTTTTTATGAGCACATAAGACCAAGGGAGAATAAGATATTCAAGATCCAAATTCTCCTTCCTCCATTCCATGGATTTTCTTGAAAAACTTATTCCAGTATCTAGATTTTTCTGGAGCTTTCTAAAAGCTCATAAAATGTTGCTAATGATCTTCTTGATTTTCATTCAGAAATACCGATTCTCTCAAGATCAACAAGCAAATTGTATTATCTTAATGACAGCATAAAATATTAAGCTTGACTGACTTGCGAAATTCTATTCAACAGTTTGAGTCACATCTTCTTCTCTCTGGGTTCTGATATATGATTGATCTCCATTTTATCTCTTCGATTCACTGATAACCTAGATAATGGATATATCATCACTGCATAGCTTTATATTTGCATGCTCTGTTCTTCTCTGTTTATCCCTGCAAATATAACGCTTGAGTAAATGCTTATCATACTCAACGTTATTGTTCTTTATCTTATTCATTAAGTATGATTCACTTTACTCAACTGGTTTGATGTTATTTCTTCAAAGTAATTTAAGTTATCTTTGATATGTTTTGCATTCGAGAACATCAATCCTTAATCCTTGACGAATAGTCTTGCGTTGCAGTACTTCATAAGCTCAGTTCTATGTGCTGACTTATAGGAGTTTTCACCTTAGTAGATAATATGCAATATACAAGGATATTCTTGTTATTTCTACAAAGGTTGATGTTAAACTTTTCGAAACTGACTATTTCTTAAAGTAAAAGACAAATTTCTTAGATTCTTGGTAAAGTTCAAATATCTTAAGAAGTAAACATAATTTCAAATCAAAACACTTCTCTGAAAAAGTAATTTTTGTCAAGATCATTTTTTTGAAAAAGTTATTTTGTCAAAATCTTCCTGAAAAAGTTGTTTTGTCACATCAAAAACTTTTTATCTTCTCAAGAAAGCTGATTTGTCTTTTTAAAAACTTTTTAGCTTTCAAGAAAAACTTTACTGGATATCTAGAAATTAAAACCATGTCTCACACTACCCTATAGAACTTCAATGAGAGTGGTTAAAAGGACTCTTCGATTTTAATGAATTCATCTCATTAACCAGTCCTTCGTCTTGCCTCAGCGAGTATTTATAGAGATATTCATTCGCTCATCTCTATCACTCGCAAACTACCTCCCAAACACGATGATAGACACCGATACAATATTCCCTCGTTTCAAAATGTTACTTAGGAGTATTCTTAATCTTCGATCAAGTTTCTCTCTCAACAACTTGTATTACCTTTCCTATCCACGAAAGTTGTTTGGTTAGTTTTGAGATTCCTCTTGTAAAGATTTACCTCAACAACCATTTAGCATGTGTCTCCCAGGATCTCTGATCGTGCTCATGTCGACTGCTCCTTGTTAGAAATGTAGACTTTCTACATGATTTTCTTGACATGATTCTCTTGAGATAAAACACAACTCACAGCGGTGCACAAAAGGTAATGTGCTTGTGAAGGTCGCCTAGGCTTAAGAATTAGCTGAAGGGAGAAGGAAGAGCATGCGACAAGATCACATATCTGCATTTCTTACAATGCAGAGATTCCGTTTGGCTGCCTCTTTCGACTTAAACACTTGATATCGGAACCTATATTACGTTTGCCAATCGGTTAAAGCCGTTTTGGGTCCATGGTCTTCATAGACATCTCTCGTAACATTTTTTATTTTAGAAATGTATCGTGTTTAGATTAGTTGTTTACTAGGAGTAGTTAAGTCACAGGAAGTTGTATTGAATCTTGTAATCATTAGATCTCTCGTAATCGGATTATATTTTTGATCTAAATGAGAACTTGTTCAAGACAACTTTACTTCATCATATATCTTTTGTATTCTTTGATAGCATGAAATCTTATGTTTGCTTATGGATTCGTGCCCATACTTTATATTATACCTTACAT
>CM028383.1:72709291-72831834 GCA_013146195.2 Codonopsis lanceolata
CCAGGCCGACCCTCTTGTTGGGATCTTTATGTGGATGGGGCGGCAAGCAAAGTCGGGGCCGGGCGGCATCCTTCCGTAGCTCAGATGAAATCACGAGTTTGAGCTAGCTCTCAGGTTCAAATTTCACGCCTCGACAATGTTGCGAATATGAAGCAATGATTGCGGGGCTCGAGCTTCATGCGGATATGGGTGTAGAGGCGGTCACGGTGTACTCGGATTCCGGCTAGTCGTGAACCAAGTCGAGGGAATATATGGTACATCACCACACCACGGTTGAAATCTTTGAGCTAGTCAAGGAAATCTTGAAAAATTTCAAGTTTTGGGAAATGATCGGGATTGGTGCAGAGAGCGGACAATATCTTGGCGAGAGACTACTTATCCAAAATCGGCGCGAGGAGAATCTCGCTTTGCTAAATCCCTCGGTAATGATCGAGCACATGGAAACTCCGCCATCGATAGACCTATAATTATGGACATCGAGCAGTGGCCGAGAGAGTGGATTGATGACTATAAGGATTACATCGGCGGGGAGTTACGCGAGACAAGGTCAAGGCCACAACAGTCCGAAGCCAAGCCTGTCGGTACTCGGTAGTTGGGGGAATCTTATACAAGCGATCTAAGGTCAGACCTATGCTTATTGCGTACCCCAGCTAACAGAGGGTGTTTTGTATGAGGTACATGAGGGGAATGTGGCGGCCACCGGGACAAGAGCTCTAGCGAAAGGGTCTGCTGAGGCGGGATACTCTTTGGATTACCCCGAAAGGGCGCGGAAAAGTATGCTCGTGAATGTGACAAGTGCCGGAGATCTGCGGACATACCAAGGCTTCCATCCACTATGCAAACCCCGATCGTTGCGGCCTGGCCCTTCGACATGTGGGGAATCGATCTGATCGGCCCATTCCCGCTGGCACAATACAAGTATAAATACGCTGTAGTCACCATAGATTACTTCACGAAATGGATTGAGGCAAAGCCTTTGGCCAAAATTTCGGAGGCGAATATCATCAAGTTTGTATACGACCAGGTATGGTGCAGGTTCGGCCTCCCTCGAGCAATCATATCAGACCATGGGACTCAGTTCTCGGACAAGTTCACAGCAGAATGTGCTCGCTTGGGTGTGAAGCACTGGCAATCGTCCGTTGCTTACCCTCAAGGCAACGGCGGAAGCGCAAACAAACAAGTTTTGCACGCTCTTAGCGGAATTTAGAAGGCGGCGGGAAAGTGGGCGGAAGAATTACAATCGGCTCGTGGGCGGTTAGAACCAGTTCGAGGGACCAGGGAAACTCCGTTCGCTTACCTGGGTCGGAGGCTATGATCCGGTGGAAATGGCCTTGCCAAGCTAGGGTCTCACATTCTGACGAGCAAAACAATCAACTTGCAGGGCCATAGACTTAGACTTCTTTGGAAGAAAGGAGAATTTGTTAGATGCACGACTTCGAATGGTCAACTACAAGCAGAGGGCAAAAGCTCACCATGATAAAAGAGTTCGAGCGAGCCTTCTCATTGGGGATCTAGTACTCAGAAAAATTGAAGTAACCGGTCATCGGGCAGAGTGGGGGAAGCTGTCTCCTAATTGGGAGGGTCCTTTCCGAGTTACTGGAATAATAAGGGAGGGCACTTACACACTCCAGACTCCAGAAGGAAAAGACCTGAAGTATCCTTGGCATGCAGATCACCTCAAAAAGTATTATCCCTAGGTCGAGGAAACAAAAGGGCAAGACCTCAGTCCTGTTGAGGGTCATCGATCATTTATCAATAAAAGGCAAGTTGTTGTCATATTTACCAGTTCAGAATTTTCAAAGTTATCAGTGAACTGTTATTCTGCAATTGTTTGTACTTGTTTGACTAGATTCTGCTCGCCCAGCGAGCAGACGAGGCCATGCCCGGTCAAAAATTCTAAAATCCCTAGTATCTGTGAATTCATCCTCTGTGGGTGAGGTGCGGCCATGCCCGGGTTCACGTACTAGGATGCTCGCCTCGGGCTCCAGAGTCCATTCCTGCAAGATAGCGATTAACTACCTCGGGTTCCTACAGTGACCGAGCAACACGTTAGTATATCTCAATACCAGGAAGATATACCAACAACCGCTTGAACTACCCATATCGAGCAAGGCCACCGTTGTTGGTTGCCGATTGAGAGTTGGGCCATGCCGCGGCGATCTTACGGAAGCTCACTTGCTCTAAGCCTTGGCGGATCAAGCATTTACTGCCGGTATTATTCGGGTAACATCTCAATTTAAATAATAAGAATGCTTTGTTAGTCTTGTTATTTTAATAATCATCCTTGGTTAAATTTATTCATACATTTTTGCTCGATATATTTTCTAGGGAGCACCGGCACTTGTATTAACAAATGACAGGAAAAATGTGCAAGAGAAAACAATTATCGAGCAAACAAACAAGCGGCTTAAATCAAAAGCATATAAGGAAGGCATATAAACGTCAACGATAAGAAGATTCTTATAGTGAATGAGTTTGAAGTTACAAAGAAATCAAAAGATAATGGCGCGCGGGCGGATAAAATCTAAGTTTGTTCGAGGGAGGAGGAGGTGGAAGCTCTTTGGCACCGGCTTGATATTGCATTTGATCTTGAAAGTTAAGCTCTTCTGAGGCGGCTTCATCCTCGGCCGCCTTGGCACGAGACTTCGGCTTCAATACGCTCGATGGCTCGCTTCAAAGTTTAGTCCTCGGACTCCAACTCGGCAATCGGGCGACATTTACCTCGTCACATAGGCGGAGGGACCCGGGTGCTCGGCCATCGCGCCATGGTTGCGAGCTCATCCTTGGTATAAGGGACCAGCGCATGAAAAGGGCGAGCAGTTTCATCGTAGGGGTCGAGCACGGCCCATTCTGCCATGGTCCTCATTCCCACTCGCCATGGCGGCAAGCATCCTTAATATATGATTAGTGCCATGGGCGAAGTAGGGAAGAATGGCGCTCCCGCGATCTCAAAATCTTTCGATTTCTTATAGTTTTCAATAGCGGACTCCTCGGCCTCCTTCAGCTTCCGCACCAACTCCTCAACGGATTTCCCATCCTTCACGGCTTGCATCCTAAGGGAACTTCTCTCTGCCTGCAAGAGATCCCTTTGCTTGATGACCGCGGCCAGCTCGCTCTGACTCTTCTCGAGGCGGCTGGTTCTTCTTCACTGGCGACCAACTGTCTTGGCGGCGGTTAAGTCATTTGTGCAGGCGACCAACTTCATTACGCCAAAAGTTCGGCATTTCTTTCTTTTTCTTCTTGGCCGCTTTAGGTTGGGTTTCCTTCATCGGCCGCGAGCCACTTGCTCGACTTTTTCTTTCACGAGCTCTCCCCGGCCGGCTTCGCTTCCGCGGCGCCTTCTCCTCGTTATACCTATCGTAGAGGTTGGTGCACGTGGAGCAATCTGGCAGGAAGAGGAAATGAGTCAAAAGCACGAAACAAAACAGAAAGAAAAAAGACAAATTGGGCTACTTTACCTCGCTCAGCGAGTCCTACATTTCCGGCCAAAGCGTGGCCGGCGATCTCTATCTAAGGCCGGGCGTCATGCATAGCCCTCTCAATGGCGCCCTTGCCCGCAATCCTCTGGGCTACCACGGACATGCGGTCGATGCCCCCGGCGTCCCAGATATTTCTTTTTTACCGGGGCCGAGTAGCGGGCATCCCAAGCCGACTGTCTCCAAGTGGCGATCCCGAGTAGGGGGAGAAATAGGGGCCAGGGGCTCGAGGCTCGGGCGGCGGGAGCGGGAGGAGGACTAGGGCTTTTCTTCCTTTTGCCTTTGGCCTTAGCATCCTTGGCAGCGGGCACCACAGGGATGTTGGCAGCGGGCATTTCAGCCTCGTCTACAAGAATAGCCGCGACAACTTCCTCTCTGCGTAGGCTGCTTTTGTGTGCCAGCAGCAGCCTTAGGTGCTACGGTTTTCTTTGCCGGACTTGTGGCCTTGCCCAAGTCAGGGTTTTCTTCCCGGCGGGCGTATCCTTGGGCAATTCCACGGTGTGTTGACCTTCAAGTCAGCCGCTCGTTGATCGACTTCTTTCTTCATTGCCTTAACACGGCCAAATTCTTCATTCCTGAAATAAAATAGAATGAAACAAGTTTAGAACGAGCTCGAGAAAAGGGGAGAGCAAAACAGAAGAGTCGAAGGCTAGCAGATAACCGTCGTGGTCCTCATAAATTGGTCGGCAATCGCCGCCGGGTCCCAACCGTTGGCACTCAACACACTCGTGTTTAAACATTCGGCCGTGGCAGTCATCCCAGTAAGGGTGAGGGTTCTCAGGCACGTGGATCAGAAGGGGCTCCACTTCGGGGACCTCTGCTCGCAAGACCCCGGCCAAGCACAAATAACGCGGATTACAGACCAGTTCCTTCCAATCAAGAAGAAATTGCTGGCCGACACGTCTTTCGTTCTCTTCTATTACGCCCACGGCGGCCTTCAACGCAGCCAATCGAGCAGTCTCTCCCGAGCTGAAATCTTGTTTAGAGGCCTTGGGGATCTTCATTTCGCCAGTTGCCGTGGGCATAAACGGCCAGCCAACCCGGGATTCAATAAACAGGACCCTTCGGTCCCAAGAGTCCACTTTCCCGGGGACGTCGGACAACAGCTTCAAAAAATTGGAATTCGCCCTCACACCTATCCTCCCTCCCGTGCTCGGCGCGAAGATAAATAATTTTCGCAGCAAAAACATATCCGGCTCAAACCCCGGCAAACTCGCCGCCAGTGAAAATTTGTGATAGCGGGTCGTGTTCAACATCGATCGCACGGGGCGGCCTTGGTCTCGTATAAGAAATCCACCAGGAAGGGCTCTAGCGAGAGACGTAGCCCGACACGAAAGAAATCGGCAAAAAATAAGAGCTCATTTCCCTGCTCGCGGGAGAGGGTGACACGGGCAGGGACGTCCATTTTGTTCGCCCGATAGTAAGCATTGTCAACACCAAGGGAAGTAAGCCATGCTGTCACTTTGTCCGTGTCTAGAGTGGCCCGATGGCGGCATAACGGCCTTCATCTGCATTCACATACCAATCGGGCTCCTCCTCCTCCTCTTCCTCTTCTTCTTCGATCACTTCCTCAACGGGAACCACTACTTGAGGGCCACCCCTCCTGGTTAAGAAGCGAGCAATGGGGACTCTGTCTTGGCCAGCTGTTTCTTCTTCAGGGGCCACTTCCACCTGGGAGCGGCCAGTTTTCTTAAAGCGCCGAGCAAGCGGCAGGTTGTCTGCCTCATCGGCCTCAGAAGCCTCTCCGGCCAAATCTATTTGCTCAACCATTACTCGCCCGGCTGAATCCCCCGCACAGGCTGCTTGCTGCTCGAGGCCTTGCCCGACAGCAAAGCCACCGGTCACACTCTCCTCGCCGGAATCTTCCTCGCTGGAAGAATCGACTATGTCAACCACGGGGTCCACGACACGCCTTCGAACTGTTGGCCCGGCCACAGATCTGACTCCCTCATCGCACTCAACGCTGATCGAAGGAGACTTTTCGCTGCTAAGCGAGTCGTTCCTCCCACCATAGCTGAAAGCCTCACGGTCATTCTCGGACACATCAGACATCTACAAAGAGATCGAGGACGACAAATTTATCGAATCGCCAAGCAAATGGCAAAGAAAAGGAAAAGAAATCTTAAGTCTAGGTCAACGCACGAAGCTCTGCCCATTTAGCGAGCAAGAACACGGTTTCTATTCCTCGATCTCTACCTAAGGCCGGTCCTACCCTCTTAAACCCTAACAAAATCATGCAGAGGCAAAGGAAGGAATGCCAAACAACCACCGAAAACCAGAAAAGTCAAAAACACAAATAAAAGGGGGTTGAAAGCTTACTGTTATTTTTGGAGCAGGGGGTCTTCAATGAAACAATCAAAGGAAGACGATTTGGGCCGGCGTGAGCACTGCAAACGTCGAGAGATGAATAGATACCGGAAGCAAGGGATAAACTCTACCGGAACCTGGAGAAAAATGCAGCGTCAACGGTGACTGAAGCTTTTTCGGAACTTTCTCTCTCTAAGAGCTCACAATTTTGAAGACGGTAAAAGGAAGAAAAGGGGTCGAGGGTGCCTTTTATAGACAGATTTATGGGCAAGCACGCGAGAAAGCTCAGCCCGAGGCGCTGGAATGGGCGGCCCATTATCACGACGCAATAAATGCAACCTTCGCATCGTGCCTCAGGTGCCACTATCATCTAAAGTTCGACGGCTCACGCGCCTTTTTCGGCAACGCCAGCCTTCCTCAGCGAAAAGCTTCTGACAGACACGCCTCAAGTTCACCTCGCCGAATTCCTTGTCTTTCTTAAAAAATTCACAAAGTGTTGAAGCCCGTGCGAATATCAAACTTGAACGCTCCCCGCTCCGAGCATGAATACTCGCCAGACAGGAAGCTAGGGGCCACTGATATACCCGGCCCAAACCGGGTCACGAGCAAGGCACGAGTTAGCATCACATGCTAGTCACGGGCACAGTACCTCTGGGGCCCACGGCCTAGCGAGCAAGATGAGACAGCCCAACAAGCAAGACGAGAGAGCCAGCGAGCACCGAGCAGCATAATCCTCACTCAAACCTGGCCGGGCAAAGGCCTTGCCTGTCCGACCAGGGACCATGATCGGGACTCATACATGCTTAGCAAAGGAATCGGACTTACTTTGCTCGATCGGGCACCGGCCTTGCTGCCCGACCGAGCCCGATCTTCGAACTAACAAGCTAGGGGCCAGCGATATACCGTGCCCAAACCGTCCAGCAAAGGCGCGAGTTAGCATCACATGCTAGTCGCGGGCCCGCAGTACCTCCTGGGGGCCCACTGAGCAAGATGAGACAGCCCAGCAAGCAAGACGAGAGAGCCAGCGAGCACCGAGCAGCATAATCCTCACTCAAACCTGGCCGGGCAAAGGCCTTGCCTGTCCGACCAGGGACCATGATCGGGACTCATACATGCTTAGCAAAGGAATCAGACTTACTTTGCCTGATCGGGCACCGGCCTTACCCGGGGGCCGATCTTGACTAACAAGTTCGGGGATCAATACAAGCGAGAATCGCCGGACGAGCCACCTTTCGCCCGAGCACACATCAAGCATGAGGCAGTAGCTTGCTTTCTAAGGCAAGTCAAAGGTTTCCATGTTTAGGCGGAATACTTGCCTTATCAACTCCTATAACTACGCGGTCAACCGCCTGTTTCGCCTAGAATTAAGGGATTTCCTCCTTGATTATCTCGGCAATTATGGAAACTGAATCCTAGACGGGTTCAATCACCTTGAGGGCCTATAAATACCTCTCCATAATCATCAACAAGGTACACACACTTTTTTGAGCCTCGTTACTCTGTCAATTCGTCTTTTGACAATCACTCGATACTTACTCTCACGCCGGAGGGGTTTCGCGAGGCCTTGCCTTGCACATCTACTCAAGTGTTCTTGTGATCTTAACAGGCTCAAGAAGGACGATTACAAGCCCAGATATCCTACCTATCTCAAGGACGACCCAAGCTGTGCATTTTGCCACATCACTATTTGTGCTAATTTAAAATTTTGATGAGTATAAATTATATGGATTGAAATTATTTTAAAGCTCAAGATTTAATAGGTATAAAATTTTCAAAACATATAATTCAATCCATAAGTCCATCAAAACATGTGTCAGTATAATACCCGTCAAGGTCCATAAAAATCCATCAACTTTATGCCCGTATAAAATCCATTATACTGGACATTAGAAACTGAAGCTCATAGCGAGAAAGAGTGCATACTAGGCTATGCCAAAATCTGTGGACTTAGAACCTATGCACACCCTTACTTCTGATATACTTCCTCTATTCGGTGCTAAACAATCAGATTTATTTTTATTTAGAGACTTACTCTTTCACCGGATGATTTGATTCTTTTCACGGTTGGTGGTTTTGTTATTTCCATGTGACTCAATAACAAGCCAAATATTCTACACACGCACGTACCCCCTATCTTGGCTTGAGCATTTTAGTTCCGATAAAAAAATGGTGTATAAAAAACTGAAAATAAATTTTTTTAAATAAAAATTGCTTGGCTAAATTGACATTTGTGTTGGATATAAATAGAGGAGTGCAGAAACCAATGGTAAGCCGTAAGCAGGCCTAGTCAGCATTTCTTTATTCGCAGTCGCAGTGAAAGATCTCATCCAGCTTACGAGGCAAGCCAAGCGGAGCCCGTGATTTATCCCAGCCCCAGCCGATTTGAAAAGGCCTAAGTGTGGGGACATGCTTTATGACTAACCCCACATCAGCCGACATAAAGAAGATATAACGAGGAACAATCAGGTGCAACCGGCATCAACTTTGTCGCTTCTACATTTCTGGAGATGGTGGGATCCGCACAGGGGGTAGGCCGTGAATCCTTGAAAGCAACCTGGATGCCACGCGTGAACTTGTATTTGGTTTTCTTAAATTAGTTCTAATTGATTTTGTGTACGGATTAAAAAAAATAATTGACTTGATTATTTATATTGGTTTAATATATAGTTTATTTTAAATCTCATATGACTCATAATTAAAGTAGAGTGAAAAAGTAAAGATAAGATGATACAAATGATATTCTAAAAAGATAAATTTCAAATAATTATTTTAGTATGAACGAAAAAGAAAAGGAAGACGACGATTTAGGGACGCAGAGAGTACTAGGTAATCCTATGTTTTCAAATAATCGTCATTTTTAATATGACTATTTAAAAAATGTAATATATATATTATTTAATATCCTTGAATATATGGTCATAATTAAAATAGATTGAAAAAATAAAAATAAAGTGGTAAAAGTATTTTTCTAAAAAAGAAAGTTTTGAAAGAGAACAAAAAAAGAAAGAAGGAAAATTATTTGAAAGACAAAAACTTGAGTAAAATTGTCTTACATATATTTTTTGTAAGATGAATCACCTTTACTTCACCCACTATGTATTGATGGATTAAGTTGTGAGATAGTGAGAGTCTGTATTACGAATTAAGATCCGTAAGACGGACTTACATGAGATGTACTCTATTTGAAAACGGAGGGAGTATGATATTAGGATTTGGAAGCAAAATTTTGTGCTATTATTACAAATTTTAGTTTTAATATTGTTTGATGAAATACGATCTGTTCAAAAGAATGACTTGGACATTTAAAATTATCACCAACTTAATTATCCAATACCTCTAACACTAAAGCTCGTAATAATATTCCTTCCGTCCCAAAATTATTGTCATTTTTTTTCTTTTTCGTCTGTTCCAAAATAATTGTCTTGTTTGAAATTTTCAATATTTTTACCACTTTACACTTACTTTTTTATTTTACTTTAATTATGGGTCACATACATATTATCTTTAAAAGTAAACTACATATCAAACTAGTATTTATAATCCAGTCAAATATATTTTTCTTAAACCGTGTGCCAAATAAAATCAGACGATAATTTTGGGATGGAGGGATTACTACAAAATCTAGCTCGTAATATCATTTGTTGTATTAAAAGTATTTTTTTTAATTTTTTGAGTATTTTTGTAATAATTACTCCATCTATTTTTAAATAATTGTCTTATTTTTTTCTTTGCACATTCATAAAAAAAATTACTCTCTATTTTCAAACTATTGTCTACTTTGACATGACACACAGTTTAAGAAAAATAATTGACTGTATTATAAATATTTTTAAAATGTGTGGTTTCCGTTAATACCCTTGAGCATGTGTTTCATAATTAAAGCATGTAGAAAAATAAGGATAAGTGGTAAAAGTGTTTTTCTAAAAGATTTTTTTTTTTTTGAAAGAGGACAATAATTTAGAACAGGCGAAAAAAGAAAAAAGATGACGATAATTTGAAAACAGAGAGAGTATCTTCTTTCTAAACTTTTCTTTTAAAACAATAGTTTTACCATTTTACTCTTACATATTCTTCCTACTTTAATTATATGTCACATGCACACGAGCTTTCTAAAAAACTACATACTTCATCGGTTCCAAAATATTGTCCTTCTTTTCTTTCTTGTACATTGGCAAAAAAAAAAAAAAAATTGTTTCCAAACTTTCCTTTTTATGAAAGCCTTTTTACTACTTTATCATTATCTTTTCTTCCTACTTAAAATATGGACCATATATATATGGATTTTAAAGAAAACTACATGTTATATCAATATTTAATTGAATCAATTCGTTTTTCTTGGTCCACATGTCCAATCAAATAAAACAATTATTAAGGAACATAATTAATAATATTTATAATATAATCAATTATTTTTTTATTAATTTGTGTACTAGTCAAACAAGATAATTACTTCGTATTTAGAAACGAAGGGAAGAAAAAAATAGAGAGAATATAGAGATAACATCGAATAAATTAATATTTGGTCCAAATAATAATTTTGCAGTCCCAAAATAAATAATGTTATAAAATTTTGCAAATAGATTTAGAAAACTTATAAAAAGACTTAAGTGTAATTATTGTTAATGAGTCGATGATTATTTTTCTATTTTCTTTTAACATATCATCCTACTTTTTTCTCAAAGTTTGAACAATAAATCTTTAATCAGGGTGTAATAAATATGAGCAATTTTGATAAAATGTGAACATTTTTTTTTCTTGAAATCCAATAATATCATTTATTTTGGACAAAATTTTCCTTTAAAACATCATTTATTTTGTGAGAGAGATATCATAATAATTTCATATTGGTTTTGACGTAAAGATTTAGAAACAATGATACTCGTTGAAGTTGATGACATTTTTTAAAGGGTAAAAAATAATTCAAAATCTAAATTGTTTAAAAATAGGGTAGAACTCATGTAAAATCGTTTTATGAATCTTAATTCGTAGGACGAAGCCTCACTTTTTCACAATTTAATCCACCAACACATGGTGGGTCAAGTAAGAATGATCCGTCTTCCAAAAAATATATGTAAGACCGTATTACCCATATTTTTACCTAAAAATATCCAAATTATCAATCTAACGACATTTTATTATTCGCTTACTTACTTCTTCCTCGGTCCCTAAATTAAAATCTTGCATAATTGCATTCTTTTTTTTGTCCATCCTGAATAAATTATCTTGTTCATAAAGTTTCATCTTCCGGAAAATACATTTTTATCAGTTAATCTTTATTTTTTCTTTCTTCTTTAATCATGGATCAATACACATGAGTTTAAAGGAAATTATATATTATACTAATTTTAATACTCCTCCATCCCAAAATTATTGTTTATTTTCATTTTTCGTCTGTTTCAAAATAATTGTCTTGTTTGAAAGTTTTCTTTTTAAGACATCACTTTTACTACTTTACCCTTACTTTTTGTTTTAATTTTAATTTTAATTTTGGACTATATATTCATAAGTTTTAAAGGAAACTACACACTATTCCAATATTAATAATTAAGTTAATTATTTTTTCTTAATCTACAATAATTATGAAACGAAGGGAATAATAAA
The DNA here is from genome assembly GCA_013146195.2 of Codonopsis lanceolata. Lineage (NCBI taxonomy): Eukaryota > Viridiplantae > Streptophyta > Magnoliopsida > Asterales > Campanulaceae > Codonopsis > Codonopsis lanceolata. Next base: position 72,720,676 of record CM028383.1, read on the forward strand.
ATCATTGTTATTTTTATTTCGTGTGGGGATGAAACACGACAAAAATTGAGGGGCCGAGGGAGTTTTTTAAATTCATAAAGTGATATCTTGATATAAGTGTGAATAGTTTATATAATCACTAAACTTTGTATTAATTTGTAATTGGGTCACTAAATAATATTTTTTGTTTTCACAATTGGGTAATTATATCCACAATTTGCTTGCAATCAAGTCTTTTCTAAATTGATCCGAAAAAATAATACTCCCTCCATCCCAAAATTATCTTTTGAATTGACTTGACGTAAGGTTTAAAAAAATACATATGATTGAATTATTAATATTGAAATAATGTGGTTTCTTTTAAAACCCATGAATATGTGGCTCAAAATTAAAGTAAGAAGAAAAAGTAAAGATAAAGTGATAAAAGTATTATCTTAAAAAAACTTTCAAAAAAGACAATTATTTTGAGACAGACAAAAAATGAAAGTATTATAATAATTTTGGGACGGATGGAGTAACATTACGGTTATGTATCATTTTATATGTCATTTAGTTAGCATTATTTTTTAACTTACTCTAGTAAAATAGGTCCTCCGTCGTTCCGAACAAATAATTTTCGTTTGAAAATCAATTTTTTAAAAAAAAATACTAAAACTTTTAGTAATTTTTTAATAATAAAATGATAATTTTATTCTTTAATTTTTAAAAATAATTTTTTTGAATAAAACATCTCAAAATTAAATAATAGTTTGAAAATCAATTTTTAAAAAAATAGTAAAACTTTTAGTACTTTTTTAATAATAAAACAATAATTTTATTCATTAATTTTTAAAAATAAATTTTTTAAATAAAACATCTCAAAATTAAATAATAAACTGTTTGTCCAAACGAGATACTGTAAAACGAGACGCGGTGGAGAGGGCGAAGGATGATGAGGTAAGCAAGGAGCGGAACCCAATGCAATGCTGAGTTGGAGGTTTCCGAGTCAGCAAAGGAAACGGAAATCCGACGCGTGTAAGAAACACGTGTACGTTACGGTGTGGCAAGGGGGGAAAGCCGAGTTTGGGGTGTGCTTTGAAAGTGACGGTCAGGTCAGCCTGGGCGGCTTGCAACCGAAACCAAACCGAACGCTGGAAGAGAAGGAACGCTGTTCCCTATCTCATCACATAAACGTCTGGGCCCCACATTACGAGTTGGATAACTTTCCAGTATTGCCCCCTTTGCATTTAATACCTGCACAAATGAAAAAGAACCTTTTCAAGAGCCCATTCAACTTTAAAAGAGTACTCCCTCCCATTTTCATATTATGGTTTATTTTTTCTTACTATGTAAAATACTCCCTCCGTTCTTAATTTATTGTCCTGCGTGATCCGGCATACCATTTAAGAAAACCTATTTGACTAGATTATTAATATTAGTTTAATGTGTAGTTTCCTTTAAATCTCATGTATATGTGGCTCATAATTAAAGTAGGGTGAAAAAGTAAGGATAAAGTGGTAAAAGTGATGTTCTAAAAAGGTAAGTTTCAAAGTGGACAATTATTTTGGGACGGACGAAAAAGGAAAGGAGGACGATAATTTAGGGACGGAGGGAGTAATTGTTTTTCTTTTAAAAAATACTTTTACTATTTATATTTATTTTTTTACAAATTTTATTTATAACCACATGTTTAATGACATTTAAAAAACCACATATTTTATTAATATTTATAATACAATTAATTATTTTTTCTTAAACGATGTACCGAGTTAAATAAGACGATTATTTGAAAACAAAAGAGAGTATTTGTTTTTACATTTATTTTTGTTTCTTAATATTATTATTAATATCTTGACTACAAAATACTTGGATAGTGTCATTTTACGAAAACAATGATGCATTTGGTTAGATTTGAACAACATTGACATGCGACTACAACAACGGTATCGCTGGTTAGCCTTGAGCAATTGTATCATGTGGCTAGAACAACGGTGCATTTGGTGTGTCATGAGTAACATTGTATCTAGTGAGACTTGAATATTCGACCTTTGCATTAAAAAAATAGAACAATAGTTGAGTTAGATCTATTTGGTATTATTCGTATTCCTTATGGTCTGCAACTAATCTTTGAGTTGGGTAACATCACAAGGACAAATAGAACCCAGCCGGCCAACAGCCCTAATGGACATCCCTACGCGTATGGTCAGGCACCCCTCTGTGCAGGTGAACGAGCTGGATACACTGCAAGTTCGGGATGAGCCAGACTTCCAGCCACAAGATGAGCTGGAAGAAATTATTATCAACCCAGCCTATCCCGAGCAGAAGATCAAAATCGGGAAAGCTCTAACCACGAAAACACATGCAAGTCTGATTGCCCAACTAAGGAAAAGCCTGGATGTCCTCACGTGGACAATTGAAGATATGCGGGGGGTTAGTGAGGATGTTTCCTGCCATAACCTGAATGTGAACCCATCTTTTCGTCCTCATTCAACAGCGACCAAGGCAATTCTCACCTGAGAAAATACAACAATCAAAGAGGAGGTAGGCAAGCTCCTCAAATCATACATCATCGAGGAGATTCAATATCCTTCTTGGTTCACCAATGTTGTCATGGTCAAAAAGACAACAAACAAGTGGCGTATGCGCGTTGACTTCACCAACCTCAACAAAGCCTGCCCAAAAGACTATTACCCATTGCCTTGCATTGATGTGCTTATGGATGCCATAGTTGGGTTCGAAATGCTCAGCTTCTTGAATGCATACTCCGGGTACCATCATGTCAACAAGGTATTCAGCTCACAACTTGGCTGGAACATGTAGGCTTCTATAGATGACATGGTCATCAAGACCAAAGGCTGCTTGAGTAGAATGTTGAATGTTCACAAGCCTTAGAGCAGCTTAAGGCATATCTTGGTAAACCACCCTTCCTTAGCAGCTCTGTACTCTGGGAGATTTTATATTTATATCTAGCGGCTACAGATCAGGCTGTGGCCGCTGTTTTGGTTAGGGAGGAGAGTCGCATTCAAAAACCTGTCTACTACTTTTAATGCTCTCAGTCCTGTTGAGGGTCGTTATTTTAATGCAGAAAAATTAGCTTACTCGCTTGCCATAGCTGCCCAAAAACTAAGAGCTTATTTTTCTGTACATGAAATCAATGTATACACAAATGCACCACTACGTAAATTTATGCACAAGCCTGACTCAACGGGTAAACTTCTAAACTAGTCAATCGAGCTCACAGAGCTTCATATCGACTATAAGCCTAGGTGAGCAATTAAAGCATAAGCTCTGGCCGATTTTCTGGTCGGGACCAGCTTCACCGAACATGAAGAGTTTGAAACCTTTTAACCCACAGACCAGCCCAGGCACGAGGAACTTTCATAACCTCGACCAGCCTATTGTTGGGATTTATATGTTAATGGGGCATCTAGCAAGGTCGAGAATGAAGCTGGCATCCTTCTCGTAGCTCTCGACCAGGTTACTGAATTTGAGTTAGCTCTACGATTCAAATTCCAGGCCTCCAACAATGTAGCCGAGTATGAAACAATGATCGCTGGTCTCGAGCTCACAGTAGACATAGGCGTGAAATCGGTCACAGTGTACTCGGATTCACAATTAGTAGTGAACCAAGTCCATGGGTAGTATATGGTAGATTACCCCTCCCTGGTCAAATACTGCGAGCTTGTCAATGAGCTTTTGAAAAATTTCAACTTCTGTGAGATTAGCAGGATTGACGGAAACACGTGTGAGCATATTACTTATCTAAGATGGCCGAGGCAGATCTTGCAGCCTTGTATCCATCTGTTATGATTGATCATATTGAAACTCCAGTAATTGATAGAGTGGTGGTCATGGACATCGAGCCAGTGAACAGGAGCTGGGTCGACGACTACAAGGATTACATCGAGCAGGGAGTCCTGCCCACAGACAAGGTTAAAGTCACAATAGTAAGAAACCAAGCTTGTTGTTAGTCGGTGGTTAAGGGAATCTTATACAAACAATCTAAGGTCAGACCTATGCTTCATTGTGTTCTCCTAGAGTAAACTCAAAGAGTTATGTTCAAGGTTCACGAAGGAGAATGTGGCGGCCACTCGGGCAACAGAGTCGTTGCAAATAAGGTTCTATACACAGGCTATTACTGGATCACTCTCATAAAAGATGCAGCTAAATATGTTCAAGAATGTGATAAATGTCAGTGGTACGCGGACATCCCAAGGCTGCTCTCAACCAAACAAACCCTGGTGGTCGGTGCTTGGCCGTTTGATATGTGGGGGATCGATTTGATCAGGTCGTTCCGCCTCGCCCAATGCAAATACAAGTATGCAATATACAGCCACCATCGACTACTTCACAAAATGGATCGAGGCCAAGCTTTTGGCCACCATTTCAGAGGCTAATGTCATTAAGTTCATGCACGATCATATCTTTTGCCGTTTTTGGGCACCGGGCAATTATCTCCGACCATAACACCCAATTCTCGGATAACTTCACAGCAGAATGTTAATGTTTCGGTGTCAAGCATTGGCAGACGTCAATAGCATACCCACAGGGAAATGGCCAAACTAGGGCAGCAAATAAACAAGTCCTGCACGCGCTCAAGAGAAACTTAGAGGGTCGAGCAGGAAAGTGGGCAGATGAATTGCCATCGGATTTGTGGGCGGTCAGAACCATTGTCCGGGGGCCTACTTGAGAAACCCCTTTCGCCCACACATATGACTCAGAAGCCATGATCCTAGTAGAAATGACATCGCCCAGTTATAGAGTCTCCCATTATAGCGAGCAGAACAATGAGTTTGCTCAGGCAATTGACCTGGACCTACTTGAAGAAAGAAAGTTGGATGCTCGACTAAGAATGATCACTAAAACTAGCGGGCAATGGCTCAGGTGAGATCTAGGTTCTTGTGTTATTATGCTTACTTAAGGTATATCCTCGATTTTTATGTGGACTAATCAGGAAAGCATAACAATATAGTGACACTAAGTTTGCAAACCGTAATTTAAGCGTACCACTATTTGCCTTCGTGAATGAACCCTTGATGATTGATTGTTACTATATTAAAAGAACATAAGAGTAGATACAAGTGAATCATAATTCCTAGATCTTCCCCATAATTTGATCTTCATACTATAATCTTGCTCTCAATACGTGCTAATAATATGCTCTTTGTTAGTTAATTTAAATTGATGCTTAGTTGATTTCGTTAGTTAATTAGTTAATCAAAACAATCCCCCCCCCCCTTTAGTTTAATAATTGTTTTATCAGTTTAATGATCTGTTTTGCTATTTATCTCTGTGGTTTGACCCTTGTCGTTGCACAACTATATTCTGGTTGACTCATGCACTTGCGAGGTTAAATAAATTTCACATCAGTCTCCATCAGTAAAAACGAGAAAATCATATCTATATGACGGGAAAATCATAAAACGAAAAAAAAAAAACTTTATCACAAAAATATAATTCATATCGAAATACTACTTAACGTACGTAAATCATCATCACAATTGTAAATGCGATTTATTGATATATTTTAAACTAAACTAGATTTTGTGCCCGTGCCTATGACACGGCGCCAGTATGGGACGATGTTAGTATAGGACGGTGTTAGTATTCAAATAAATTAATATAATAAATAAATAATAATATATATATATATAAATTAATATAATAAATAAATAATATATATATATATATATATATATATATATATAATAAATTAATATAATAGTATTCATATATATATATATATATATATATATATATATATATATATAATTAAATATTGTGTGTGTGTGTGTATATATATACATATATAAAGCTAGAATATAACTATTTCATCAAATAGATTTAATAGCTCATTTTACATGAAGGAAAAAAGAAGAAAGAAGGAGTACAAAGTTTAAAAAAAAAAAAAAACTAAGCCTGAAAAGGATGGAAGAAAGCTGATTGAAATAAAAACGTATGAAGAAAAACGTGAATAGGAAACAGTTAGATTAGGTTAAGATAAAAAAACAGTTTAGATGAGATTTAGGAAGAAAAACGTGAATAGGAAACAGTTAGATTAGGTTGAGATAAAAACAGTTTAGATGAGATTTATATATGAGATAAAAACAGTTTAGATTAGATTATGAATCTTCTTGACAGTCCTAATTCAGGGGGACACATGTGCCATGCGGAATAAATTACAGCCGTTTGATATAAGTAAAAACAATCAATCTCAACCGCTCTTTATCCCACTGAGTACTCTTGCCTGTGCCGATGGCACGACGCCAATTTGAAAATTTATCAATAAATGAAGCAGATACTATGGAAATGAATTACTAAAAATATTATTTTCTTAAAAAAAATTGACTTTCAAACAGGACCTCTTTGCCTGGAACAGAGGGATTAATTAAAAATTTGTATACGACATTGCGGCCGGACAAAACGGGCCGACAAAAATATACTGTGGAAATGAACTACTAAAAATATTATTTTCTTAAAAAAATTGACTTTCAAACAGGTCCTCTTTGTTCGGAACAGAGGGGTTAATTAAAAGTTTGTATACGAAATTGCGGCCGGACAAAATGGGTCGGACTAAAATTAAATTGCTTAAGTTAATTACGATAACAGTTAAAAAAATTCAAATTACAAAACTTACGTTTTTTTAAATTTGTATATGAAATTATGGGTCGGAAAAAAATTTAGTTGATTAAGTTAATTACGATAACAATTAAAAAGAAAAAAAATACAAATACAAACTTTTGCAATCATAAAACTGTAAAACTATAAAAACGTAAAATATTAACTGTAAAACCGTAAAATCTCAGTAAAAGAGTAAATGCAAAATAATAATGTAGTCATTCGCACATGTAAGAGCTGAGGAAAATAAGGGTTTATGGATCACCGTAAAACAGTAAACACTGAGCTTTATTGTATTATAGATATCTACAAAATTGTCTTATCTAAATTTTTGTCTTTTATTTTATTTATTTATCGTCAAATTCTCTCGTTACGTAATTTCTCTTATCAAAATTTTATTCAAAAGAGAATGAAGAACTTAACTTATTCATCTATCTTGGACTCTGTTAAGTAAGATCTCAAGGCACTGTGTAAGCGTCAGATTGAAATTCGACCATCCAATAAGTCGATTTAATAAGTCGTAAATTAAATAGAGACCTATTTAAAATCAGTTATATGAGATAAAAACATTTTAGATGAGATTTATATATGAGATAAGAACAGTTTAGATTAGATTAGGAATCTTCTTGACAGCCCTGATTCAGGGGGACACATGTGCCAGGCGGAATAAATATATTACAACCGTTTGATATAAGTATAAATATGCAATCTCAGCCGTTTGATATAAAGTAAAATAATCAATCTCAGACGTTCTTTATGAAACTGAGTTGTATTGTATAATAGATTACACATCTAATGAAATGAACAAAAAGTAAAAACAATGCATTAACAAATTTAATTAAACAATATATATATATATATATATCCGTGCGTTTAACACACGTGTGTAAAACTAGTTACTTCTACAGTTCCACAATTACTGAAAACGATAAAAACAAAACACAAACAAAGAGAAACTAATCAGCAACAAGAATCCAAAATTCCAAATTACACGATCAAGGTCAAAATCGACAAATCCAAATTAGTAATTCGAAGAAAATTACATATACGAATATCCATTCACAGACTTAAAGTAACACGATTACAAAAATATTGGAAGAAATAAAGAAATTGAAAGAAATTTGACGAAAAGAAAAAGAAGAAAACAAAAAACAAAAAACGTAGTGACGTTACAACATAGAATTGACGCTTGACGTCGTCAGCATGGCAGAGACGAATGTGAAATTGGAGAAGGTGCAAGCATTGTTTCCCAGCACCGGCGTCAAGTGGAGAAGAGTGTGAGACACAGAAGTTGTTAGTTGTTGTCGTCGTCTTCCGATCTTTGGCAAATGGAAGACTTGGAGGTTCTCATTTATGTTTTTTTTTTATATTTTAAAGAGGATTAGTAGTAGTTTCCAATTTATTCACTTGATGACTCGAATCCACGATCTATTAAATATGAATAAAGTGTTTTACCACTAAGTTGTGTTTCGTTGCCGATTTCTTGTTTCTTACTTTCTTGTCTTTGTTGATTGTCCGTCGGTTGCTAAGTAGTATCATTCAAAATTTATTTTATTTTTGAAAAGTAAGAAGCCTAGTAAATTTTGTGGCCCAAAAAATTAGACATGTTTGGGGTGGGGGGGGGGGGAGGCCTAAGCCTCATTTGCATCGAAGAAAAACGTTTTTAAAATGCAGTTATTTTCAAAATGTAGTTTTTTTTTTTGGTAAACACGTTTTGAAAATTATTTCAAAACGCTATTTTTCATAAATAGAGTAGTTGTAAACGCATTATATTTTTTAAACGATCCAAATTGAAGCGTTTTAAAACGTTCTATATTTTTAAAACGCTACATTAAAATATTTTTAAAGAGAAAACAATGTATTTTTTATCAGCGTTTTAACCAAAACGCTTCACCAAACAAATACTTAGACTAAAACCCCTAAATAACCAGTAAGTAGTATTACGAGGCTCTTGCGTTTTTGTTTTAGTTGTGATTATTTGTCATGTATTATTGGACTGAACGAGTTAACAAGCGAGCGATTCAATTAACATGATTCCATCAACACAAGTTCATCTAGTCAAATAAAGATATTGGCAAAAAAACATAGAAAAACGATTTTACATGTATTTTATGTAAAACATGTTTTCTTGATCTGATCCATCGTGTGTTGATAGATTGAATTATTGAAGATTGATACTAGTCAACTCTTGAATTACAAGCTTTGTTTCTTCAGGCCCGAAAGTTCAGAAATAATTGAACCTGTTGCAGAAAAGAAGGGATAAGCTTTCTCCATATGGAAAACATGCCAGGGATGTCTTTAAGAAAGAGGGGTACTTGTATTACTTATTCGTTACTCCATTCTTTCCAAATTTACTAAAATGCACAATCTACTTTTGTTGTAAACTAAATTTAGCCCTATATTTGGATGTCTGGTTTTTGATTCATCGTACAACTATATACACTTTGTAATGTTCATTGCATCTCCATTATTAGTATTTCCTTTGTTGGTTACAACATTTTTCCTTTCTTTCTATGCCCGTGCGTAGGAATGGCAAAATAAGTGTTATGGATAAAGGGGTGTTAGGTTATTATTTGTGGATATTGGATAAACATGGATAATAGCCTAACACTCATTTATCCATAATACCCATTTTACTACTCTTACATGTGTGCATGGAAATAATGTCGTTACATTCTTCTCAATTTGACTGTACATTTTTTTTTCAAGATCACGAACACAATTGAGAATACGTACGTCTTTTTACAATAATGAACATCTTTTCCTTTCTCAAATACATGTATCTACAATAAGTGACACAATTAATATTAATAAATATTAAAAAATATTTATAAAATTATATTTTACGTTATAATATTTCAATCCTTAAACAAATAGTAAAAAATTATTTATAAAAACTTTTAGAATTTTTGTGAGAATAAGTATTTATTTTATAAACATTACTCAAAAGTTAATAAATACTTTTTTAAAATTAAAAAGGGGGGATTAAGTAATTTTTAATATGTGCTGGGCTGGAAAGCGTAATGATCCACCCAGCCTTTTGGCCTTCGCATGTCACCAAGCGATCAAACTATAAAAATAAAAAAATAAAAATCCTAAAAATCTGTCCGATTAAAGTAATTAACACGTCAGACCTAATCTAGATTCTAGAACCACTTCCCACCTCCTCCACCATAATCACCACCAAACAAATATAAAAAATAAAAAATCAGTAATTTACAAAAAGTTATAAGGGTATTTACGGAATAAAAAAATTACAAAAAAAATGCATGATACGCGTCTCTATGAGGTCCATATTCCCTCGCCATTACCGACTTCCCCACCTCTTCTTCCCATAAAAACTCTTCTCCCCCGTTTCTCTCCCAACCAAACCCCCTTCCCTAAATCATTTTCTCTCTCTACGAAACCCTTTGAATTCTCTCTCTCTCTAGAAATTTTTTTTTTCGTTGTTACAGAATTGAAATTTATACATACACGTATAGATTTATTGTTGTGTATCTATCTATTTCTTGTAAAAAGATGGCACAGAGGACAGAGAAAGAAGAGACGGAGTTCAAGGTCGTACCTGAAATCTTGACTTTGTGTGTGAACAACTGCGGCGTCACCGGAAATCCGGCTACCAACAACATGTGCCAGAAGTGTTTCAACGCCACTACGAAAACGTCAACGTCCAGCGCCGGCGGGATTAAATTCACGGAGAAAAGCCGTAGATCTAGCTCGTTGAGGTCTCCGGTGAGGTCGTTTGAGCCTAGCGGGGACCTGATCGTGCAGGATCGGAGCTTACCGGCTGATGAAGCGAAGGAAACGACCGCGACGACGGCGGTGCTGATGAAGAGGGAGGTGAATCGGTGCTCCGGATGCCGGAGGAAGGTTGGATTGACCGGATTTCGGTGCCGGTGTGGAGATCTGTTCTGTTCCGACCATCGGTACTCGGACCGACACGATTGCAGCTACGATTACAAAGCGGCCGGTCGTGAGTCGATCGCGAGGGAGAATCCTGTCGTCAAAGCTGCGAAGATCGTTAGAATTTGAATTGCGTATATATAATTTCTATTAAATTATGTGTTTGGAATTTAGAAATTTCACATGAATTGGGAATCTACGGATCATCGGAGATGGACGCTCGATCTCTGATCATCTAATGGAAACAGAAGTGGAAGGTTCTTTCTAGGAGGAGAGATTTGGAGAGAGAGAGAATGGGAGAGAAAACATGATTTCATCAACTAGTTAAAGAAGATATTGTGATGAAAGTTTTCTCAGATTGTTACGATTTTTAGTTTGAATTTAGTTTTTAAAATTTTAATTTATTAAAGAAGTTGATCGTGGCTTATTACTTTTGAAATTATTGTTGTCTTGATGATGTTTTAATTCTTAATTTGTGTTTGTTTCTTTGATTACATGCCATTTCAGGTGCTCAAGTCTCAACCTTCGAAAGCAAATATTTTTTGCAGTTTGATTGCTTCTGAAATTGTGGAGGTTCTTTATTATATTTTCTCGAGGGTTAGTTCAAGGTTATTGAAATATTTTTTTAATTTTTAAAATGAATAAAATAATTTTTTGGTCCCTGAACTATACCAAAACTATTTTTGGTCCCTGCAAAATTATTTGGTCCTTAATATAGGGTTTTGTTAAGAGATTTTACCGTCAAGATGAAAACCCAATTTTACCCTTTTCCCTTTTTGACCAACAAATCAATTTTACCCAATTAATCTTCTCCCTGTCATGGATTTCTTCAAATCAATTTTATCAGACGATGGATAACTCAGATGGATTCAACCCAATTCCCCAAAATTCATCCCTAAACATCAAGAAGTTCGGGAAATCCATGGAATGGTTAGTGAAGACTTTAACAACACGATAATTTCGAGACCTAAAAGCGATCTCAGGAATGATCTTGAAGGAGATTGAGCGGCACGTGTCGCTGGAGATCATTTCTCACGGTAAGGATGCTCTTCTATTCATGAGTTTGATGCCCAAACGAGTTCTAGGGTTTACAATCGTTTCAGGCAATGTGATTAAATGGTAGGCGATTTGGGTTGTTGGGTTTAAATCAAGCTATTGTTTCGCCGAGATGAAGGGATTGATTCGGTGAAGATGAAGGGAGAAGGGGGTTCTTTGGAGCTTGCGATGTGGAGCTCTTTCCATTTTTCTTTTTCTTTTTATTTTTTATTTTGAACCACTAAATTATTAAGGGTATATTTGGGTTTTCACAAAAAATCTAACGGCAAAAGTGACGGTAACCCCATCAGGGGTTAATCTCTTAACAAAACCCTATATTAAGGACCAAATACATTTCGAAAAAAATGCAGGGACCAAACGCATAGTTTTGGTATAATTTAGGGACCAAAAAATTATTTTATCCTTTTAAAATTAATCTCTTTAATTAAAATATTTTAAAATGAAATGATGAACTCTTAAGTGGCGTTTGGTTCGGGAAATGGAATGGTAACTATTTCCAAAAGGAAGTGATCTTGTTGAGCTGTCGATATTTACCTATTACCCACTGTGAAGTCAGACAAGTTCAATGGTAGGGGTTAAAATAAAATTTTGATACTTATCTAAAAGTATTAGACTCTCCAATGGTTAAAGTAAAATATATCAAAATTAGGTGTGGTACTAAGGAAGATACCAAATTTGATATTTTTTTTGGTACCACACCTAATTTTAATACCTTTTATTTTGATACTTATGGTTATAGACTTTGTCTCGACATTTCTGGTTAGGGTTAGTTATTAAAGGTTAGCGCTTCTTCACCCGAGGCCAGCAGATTGCAGATCCACAAAAGCGAGGCTAGGCGGTCGCTTTTCTTGCCTCTTAAAGAGGCGGACAAAGGCGAACATTTTGGAAATGTCTTACCTTATCAGACCAAGTGCGACTTCGACTTTTATTCTTCCAATTAGACTCTTCAACTTGGAATGGAGCGATACAAATACACGAACACACGACAAGGCTTCCAGTTCGCTAAACAGAGATGGGCGTGAGTTCATGACTATCGACTCTATTTGGGCTTCGCTCGTCGATTGAGTACGACAATCGTCAACAACCAGGTAACTTTCTCGTCTACTGAGTCTTCAAGAAATATTTTACTCTCTTCTTTCTCTTTTTTTTTGTTTTAATTATTTCGTATTGCTATAAAATTGTAGGTTGCTATAATATGTGGATTTTAACTTGATTTTATATACTATTTTTTTAAACAATTTCTCGTCTTGTTTGCATTTCGGTTGCCGCCTCTTGCTTCGCCTCGCCTTTTGCATCAAAAATGGACTCTTGTCTTTCGCCTTTAATAACTATACTTCTGTGCTGATACCATTCATAACGTTTTATGTCGGAAAGCATAATCTGTTACGTATAGCACACACGTCGATCGACTAAGCAGTTAGCACCTTGGGTAAACTTGGCGTAGCACAAGCTCACCCAAAATTCAATGGATGATATTGGTGCTTACTGGTAGTGTTAGCCACTTTATAAAATATATTTAATTCCCTTATGTATCTGATTTGGAATGAGGTATTACACACTAACTCACCCTACTCAACCCAGCTTCTTAAAATCCAACCCAAACCATTATGTTAATGAGGTATTACACACTAATTATAGGCCGGTCCACTTAACTAAATTTTCATCTGCTTTGCTTCCTTATTTTTTTTATAGGGTGATAATCGGGCCGATCTCATGGGATGATATTATAACCTCTTTAGTCTATTTTTTTTATTCAACCATTAAAGTACATTTTTAAGGGTCAAATGTCGAAGATACTCTTAATAAATAAAAGACACGCACAAAGCCATTGCATAAACCTGGATATCGCAATGAAAAATATGGGCATGCAAAAGTCACTGTCCAAATTTGTGATGCTAGATTTTGTATTGCTATGAGGGTATTTTTCGCATGTTAGTTATTTTGAAAAATGATTTAATCCATGCCAACTTTAGGTTTTGGTTCGATTGGCTCTTATTTATTTTCTTACTTAACTCTGTTTTATTCCACATTATCTTAAACATTTGAAAAGCAATGAAAAGTTAGTCTCCACACACAAACACAACCCTTTCTTACTTGCTTGAACATCAGAATGTATGTAAAAAAAAAAAGAAGAAAAAGAAATAGATACACCTAATTAATCTCGCACTTAAGGCCTTGCTGAAGCTATTTGAATAACCAAATGTAGGCCTATTGAAAATTACAGGTACCTCTACATCTCCTTAAAGCATTTTAAGCGCATCCAAAAAGGTAGGTAACGATACCCACATCAGGGACAACGATACCCACATCGGAGGCAACGACGCCCCACATCATAAGGCAACGATACCCACATCATAAGTAACGACGCCCACATCGGAGGCATGTCTAGAAACTAAGCATCATAGAGCTGTGTGCATTAATACGTCATTGTTGTAATGTACTATCATGTTCAAATTTTGTGCACACACTTGACATTTGGCTTGACTCCAAAGTGACCACAATGAAACGTACTGTGTTTTGATAAATGGAGAGTTTAGTAGAATCGAGGACAATGAAGTTGGTATCATCAGCTATGACATCGACTGAAATATCGACAGTGTCGTTAAATTTGACAGCAATGAGGTTTAGGTTTCAGTTTTAGAGTAGTGTTTGAGGACTACTAATTTTGGGAGAAAGAGAAAGGGAGAGGGATGGAGGGAGAGAGAGGGGGGAGAGAGAGATTTTCAGGTAAAATTTGTAGAAATTATAGGTTTCGTTCAGTGGGAGAGAAAAGACGATGACTTGATGGGTATTCTAGAAAGAAATTAGCGAAAATGGACTTATGCGGTTAGGAAAAAATTTCGAGTAATGGAGTGGTTACAATTTTCAAAAATGGGGCCCGACCATCAATTAATCCTTTTTTATAACCGTACAAGGTCACTTCCATAAATTTGTTTCAATAACTAGTTTTTGTATCAATGCATTAAACGCACGTTATATATTTTTTTCAATTAAGTTATATAAGAAAAATGAAGAGCACAAACAAAATTAAAATAATAAATTAAGAGAAACTGTTTATATAAAAATATATAATTGAAAGAAGTAATTGATTTCATATCAATATCTTCAAGTTATGTTATACTTCATCATTTCTAATTAATCGTTCTCATTAACTTGACATATTGTTTAAGAAAAAGTAATTAACTGTATTATAAATAGAGTAGGTCTCCTGTAAGACCGTCTTACGGATCTTAATTCGTAAGACGGAGCTCCACTCCCTCACAGCTCAACCCACAAACACACGGTGAGTCGGGTAAAGAGGATCCGTCTTACAAACAATATCCATAAGACCACACAAGTATTTGCCTTATAAATATTGATGTAATGTGTGATTTCATTTAATGTCATTGTGGATGTGGATATAATTAAAGTATATAAAAATAGTAAGGGTAAAGTGGTAAAAATGTTTTCTTAAAAAGAAAAACACTTATTTTATAGCAAGTCAAATGGTAGGGGTCAAAACCAAATTTTGATACATATTTAAGAGTATTAAGCTATCCAATGGTTAAAGTAAAATGTATCAAAATTAGGTATGTGATATTAAGGAAGATACCAAATTTGATACATACCTTAGTATCACACCTAATTTAAATACCATTCATTTTAACCATATATTTATGTCATAATATGTGTTGGTATATTATTGTATATTAATATTTTAATTTTGTTTTTATATTATTATATCTTGGATTTAATTTTCTCAAAATTATTATTATATCAAAATTTGATACCTATGGTTGGAGATGATGATTTGATACCCATGAATAGTAATTAATATGTATCAAAATTTGGCATTTGATACCCACGAATCTATATTACAATAGAGTTCATTCTCACACGTGTATAATTGACTAAAGCTATTTAAAGATTGAAATTAAATTATCTTAAAAAAATTTAATGGTTGTGATTCACTCTCACATTCACATGTGTGAGAGTAGTTATCAACTTTTAACTCTTTATTTTCTCTCACTCTATTACAAAGTCACCCCTTACAATTAATATCATAAGCAGTCACACCCTAAGATTAATCTTCTAAACTATTATCCCTTACAAAACAACAACCTTACATTAATATAATCTGACAATAGAGCTCAATTGATTGAATGATACTATCTGGTCATGGAGGTTGATTCCGTCGCAAAATCAAACGTTTATAAGTTAGTTACATATAACTTCTAACAAATAACCACATCAGTTACGGGTCAAGTTCGAATAGCACCCCTCAACTACCACTTGAAGTAATGTACCCCTCAATTATAACATTTTTTTAAAATCGCACCTTCTATTTAGACGTTGTCGTTTCAATTGAAGAAATCAGATATACTGACATAGGCACGGGCACGAAGATCTAGTAGTAATTAATAAGTATCAAAATAGCAAGTACCACCATTGGACTTGCCTTTATAATAGACAAAAAATGAAAGAAGGACAATTATTTGGGATTGGAGGGAGCAATAAATTAAGATCTTATGAAAAGTATCTAGAAATATGATATCTATACATTAAATAATCTTTGGATGACGGAATTCGATGACACTCCTATTATACTCTTTCTGTTTTGGGCAAATAACTCACTATTCTATTTTGAGATGTTTCATTTAAATAATCAACTTTCAAAAATTAAGGTATAAAAATATCATTTTATAAATTAAAAAAGTAAATATTTTTTACAACGGTTAATATCATAGTGCATTGTGCAATTTGAAGATGAATAGATGAAAGAGAACTGGAATTAATTTATTTTCATGTTTTTATTATAGCTTATGATATTCATCATTTACTTTGAGAATTTTGTTTAATGTGTGAGAAAAGAGTGTGGGGTGGTGGACGAGGTAGCTGGGCTGTACTGTAGTCCGTAGGGTTGGGGAAATCTAAGGGGTTTTTTTTCTTCAAATTTGCTCTCTCCTATTTTCAAAGTATTTTTTTTAAATCAAAATAAAAGAGGTTCTATTTTTGGAAACTTGGTTTTGACGGGATTTTTTCTCTATATAAACTACCCTTCTTATATATATATATATATTCACTTATAGAAACAATGTAAATTTCTTCTTCTCTCCCTCGTCGTCGACTTGAGTTCTTCTTCTTTAAATAAATAAATGCTTTGCTACCGACCTTCGTCTTGCCCTTTCTCCAACGAAATAGCTGCCGAGGGTTTTCTCAAAATAGCGGAAAGAATTTGTTCGAAGACTTTGAATTGGTTGACAAACATACTGTAAATTCATTCAATATTTTATTTCTTTCAAAACCGCAATACTGGAAGAAGTCGAATAATGTAGTATGTCTTCTTACTATTAACAATTAGGCCTGGCAATTGGTTGAGTTGGGTTAGAATGAGTAATGCATTGAAACAGTTAAAATGGGTTGGATCAAAACGGGTAACGGGATAAAGCGGGTCGCCGTCTCAACCCAAAAACATAAATTTATAGCAAGAGCCGTCACAGGTTGAAATGGGTAACGTGTCCGATCCGTTTTCTCGACTCAACCCAACCCGTTAATATTATTAGGTCAAAACGGGTTACATGCTTCAACCCAAAAATATTAATGGATTGGGTTAGGTTGGGTTGGGTGGATTAATGAGTTACAATTGTCATGCCTATTAACAATTAATCATTATATATTAGAGAAAAGACTACCTCATCTTGTTTTGGTTAAGATTTAACTTTCTTCATTGTATTTGTGTATGTGATTCAAATTAGATTCACTATTATTCGATGAAATCCCCAAATAGGAACATGTTCATTGTTTGACACCTTTTTGAATTGTGATGCATCAATTTTGGATCACGATGCAACATTTGTCAATAGTGATGCATCGTTTGGTCTAAACTCGATCCCGATCTACAATTTTGATTTTGCGATACACAAACTGGATTACTCATACAGAAAATCTAATGCACAATTTTGGATTTGCAAGACACAATTTGGAATTATAATACAAAAGTAAATCTCGATGCACCATTTTGATTTTGCGATACACAAACTGGATTACCCATACATAAAATCCTGATGCACAATTTTGGAATTAGAATACAAAAGTAAATCCTAATAAACCATTTTGATTTGGTGATGCACAAACTGGATTACCCAAACAGAAAAATTCGATGCAAAATTTGGAATTAAAATACAAAAGTAAATCCCGATACACCATTTTGATTTTATGATTCACAAACTGAATTACCCATGCAAAAATCTCGATGCATAGTTTTGGATTTGCGATGCATGATTTAGAATTAGTATACAAAAGTAAATCCCTATGCATCATTTTGATTTTGCAATGCAAATGCAAAAAATTCTGATGCACAATTTTGGATTTGCGATGCACAAATTGGATTCTCGATATAGAAATTGGAATTGCGATACATCGATTCATAATTGCAATGCATTGGTTCAAAATTGTCGCACATCTAATCCAGAGTCGACCTTGAAGTCTGCTGGTAAACCTTGCTTTCAAGTCTGCTGTTGAAGCCTGCTGGTCCGCACCTTGAAGAGACTAACACTAACCTATTCTATTACACCCTTAATTATAAAACAGTTGTCACACTAACCGGTACGCAAACCTATTAACCACTGTTTAATAGAATCAGAAGATGACTTCTACCAAATCTAGAACCTGTGAGGGTCAACAGTCCCCGATTTCTCGAATGCATTGATCTTATCCTCAAAAGTCAAGAAGTAAAACAACTTTGTCGGCCATGTTTGTTAGTCTAAGTCGATACCCACCGTCTCATCGGAGCTTTGCGACCTTTGTTACCCGCAATCCCACTAGAGATCTCCTGACAGCATCCCTGAATTCTCGATCCAGACTATGGTCTACATGGGGTTCGCTCAGGGAACACGCAAAAGTTATCAGGAATCGGTAAAGACGCGTCCCATCATTAATGTGAATAACTGCACGCCATATTTAATGTCGTCTCTCAGTAATCGTGTTTACAACACAAGTCCCAACTATCTCGTGTGGAACGACGTTGCTTAAGGCCCAACGTTTAATATTCGACAACATGATCTGCATGCTTTTACCTAGGTCGACCCAACTGATTCAGGTAGTATTTCAATCATGATCAATTTTCCTTTTCATAACCCTTTCATGTTTCCAACGAACCCATGCAATTTCCGGCAAGGTTTCCATCTTGTTCAAATCACCATCGCTCTTATTTCCAGTATGTTTCCGTCTCTTTCTACCGTTTTGTTAGGTTTTCCCTTTCGTTTGCCAATGCTATTTCATATAATAGTCCTAAATTTTTGGGATATATTTTTTTTAAAAAGTTGGATTTTCAAACATACTCTTTACCTGAAATGAAGTGTTAAAGTTAACTATCAATGGTTAGTGGGATGAAGTAATAATTGAAAACTATATACTCACTCCGTTCTAAATAATAGTCATCTTTAACTCGACACACCGTTTAAGAAAAAATAATTGACTGTTTTATAAATCCAAATAAGCTTAAATTGAGCTAGATAATAGAATAAAGATTAGCTATCTAAGCCATGAGTTATAACCTCCGCATCTCAAAAATTGAGGATGGGTATCAGAATAATCGTTAAATAAGGAATATAAATCTTTTGGGAGATAATCTGTTCTTGGGCCAATTATGCTTCTTCATCTAGTAAGGAAACAATATAACGTGAGTCAAGGTAGCTCATGCAATTGTTTTAATGCTGTCGTCAAGAAGGTCGCCCCCTTCCCTTGTATGTGATCCTCCTTTGTATGTGATCCTGCTCGGACTTGTACGTAGTTCAACAGATCACACACATTACACGAAGATTCGGTGGGTTGAGCACGAAGACTATCTGGAAATTACCAAACTTGAATGGAAGAGTACAGTTTTCTTACAAATTGAATATATTACAAAAAAAAAAAAAAGTAGAAACAGGATCCATTATAACCACGAAGAATGTAAACCTGTCTAGGTGCGAAACATTTGGCGTAACAAATCACTCAATAAGGCAGCTTGGTTGGGCTTTTGATCTCGCTTCCATACCTTGAAGCCTGGCTGGAAGTAAGAAGCATCGTGCCATCGTTTTAACGCTGTCATTGGGAAGGGACCTTGTGTGCGTCCCTGAGGATCCAAGTAGCACCATATCACGCTTTCAGGGTGCTCAAGTATTCTAAATTGGCAACCTACATCTTTGGTTGTTTCTTCATCTTCATCATCACTCAGCTCAATCACCTGGGAGACCTGCTTTTCTGCCACTTTCTGAGAGCCCTTGGCCCCTCCACAATTAACACCCTGCATCTCGAAAATGTTCTCATTCCTTGTCGGCATGCACAGTCCTTTCTGCTGTTGAACACTGGTCGGTTGAACTTCTACATCATTTTTAAAATGTCAGTTAATCAAGTACCTAAGTCCATGTTTCATATCATAAGCATCAAATTAGATGAATTTCCCACTAATCAAGGGGGTTCAAGTCTCACCCATAATCTTTTGATGTTTGAATGTCTCAAAAGCAGCTGGAATTCCTGTAATGATATACCAAAGATATCAAATGAAGCAGAATGACAAGTCAATAAAAGGTCAAACTGGAATGGGAGAAGGGGAAAGAGTCAGCTCTGCAGCTTCTGGTTACTTTTTTAAGTGAATTTATAAAATATAAATAGAACCAACGAGCTTCCAACATATCTGAATAATTTCTGAATGAGGACTAAGATCAGTTAAGTATTTAGTTTTCCTTTAATAAATTTAAATCATTCGAGAAAAATACTTCTCTAATACGGGTAGCAGAATTTTCTGTTAGCATATATAGGAAAAGAGATAAAAACTTCTTACCATCTGACCCTCTCGTTGATGTTATTTCATTTAGAAAAGCTCTTTTGGTTTCACAGTCGACAGGAAAGCTGTTGGGAACATCTTGGGATTGGGTGGCTGCAACTATGGATCCTGAAATAATTTAAAATATACTGAACAGTTAGAAACATAAGAGAAAAACAAACTTTGGATTTTTGTCTTAGACGAAGAAGGTTTCCACAAGCCATATAAATTTTCCTAAGGCAATATCCTAATAGGAGATACACTGAGAATTCATAAACATTTAGCTCGTAGAGATGCAGAACGAGATTATTGCTTATGAAAAAAATAAAATACAAAGAAACGAATAATAATAACAACTACGATAGCAATTAATTATATGCTACAGCGTGTTGTGCAACTAACGAACGTATTACCAATGAGCATAATAGCTGGAATAATGAGAAGGTAAAGATTATGCCCGTTAAATCTAGAAAAGATGAAAATTGAAACGAAAGCATCTGTGAGACAATAAAAGGACCTCCTATCAAATATAAAATGGGACAAAATCCCTTGACATAACCACTTAGGAAGGATGAACTATAAATAATATCAACTGGAGCTAGGGGAAGATCGAACTAACATGTTTGGGTCATAATTTGAAGGAAATGAGTTTGTGGTTTAACCAAAAATCCTGCTTTTACTAGAAGGTGTAGCCGCATGAGGATTCATGAAGCCAAATGGGGTAAGTGCTGAGTTGAGTTAAGAATTACGAAAATCATGGATTGGGCTTCTACTTGTAAGAAGACTCAACTTCACCAGCTGAAAACAAAACAATATCATACAATTATCCTTTGTGAACAACCATATATTTTTAAGTATCAAGTCATTCTTTCTAACCCAAAGTTCTGAATAAATAAATAGCAAAACCAAATATAACAAAAGAAGAAAACAAATTGGATCAATGTAAAATTTTGGAATATCAGGCACATTTTCGAAGACAGCATTGGACTTGAGGAACTTGTAGGGCCAAGCAGAGGAAGACAAAAATACATATTACCAATGTCCATTCACCATAGGCACTTGCTTTTGAAAATTCATTTCTACTCTACAACATGCAAACAGGCATATTATAATGTTAGCCACAGAAAATTAGAATGAAACACTAGTGAAGCCTCATCCTTCTGTATCTCTCTATAAATCACCCCTTCTCCAACCAATTGGACGATTCTATTTATTGTATTTTTGCTCACTTACTCCAATATTTTTGCAATACAGCGCTTGTTTATAAGCTTTACCTATTGGACGATTCTATTTATCATCTTCTTTGCTCACTTCCTCCAATCATTTTGCAATACAGATGCTTGTTAGAGAATCAGATTTTATCATTTTAGGCATCAACTTGTATGGGATTGTTGAGAATGGAATGATTCGATTCACCAAGCTAAAGGCCAAGTCCTCCGGTGGTTGTGTCTTAGTTGAAGTGACTGCGTTGGATTCTGGTGATGCCCCCCCTGTACTTGAAGTGGTCGCTTAAGGCGACCGCGTCTCTACGGCAGGATCTCGCAAGTTGAAGCGGTCACGTCAGGCCAGCGAGTCTCTACGGCAGGATCTCGCAAGCTGAAGCGGTCACATCCACGGGGTGAATGGAGTGACGCAACTGCGTCGGTGCGACAACTCAGTTTTTCTCTTTCCGTTATTGTGTCGGTTTAGGGTTTGGTATTGTATCCTATATATAATTGTAACCCTAGAACGATAATAAGGCTGGCCATAATAAAATTTGATTGTCCATTGACCTTAATCTCTCTCTCTCTCTTCTTTTTTCGATTGATTTTTGCTCTAATTGAGTGTTATTGTTCAATTGTACCGGCTGTGCACAACAGGGATAAACATAGCAAGAGGAGAGCAGAAACACAAAGGCATCGTGGTGGACAAATAGGGGTCAACTTGAATATAGGACAAAAAAGTAACTCACTAGGACATGCAAGAAGATGGTTTATTGCTACATAGTACATGAACGGAAGCAAACTCCACAAAAATAACCATCCCAACCCCTAAAACTTGATGAAAAGATTATTGACTTTGTTAAATGCCTATAAAGGCGCCCAACAAAAGTAGGAGGTTTCACACCCAATATATTTATAGTTGATGTTGTAGGGAAGGGGGAGGAAGATTGCTAGGCTAGCATTAAATTCCCGATCTATATTGAAGAATGTTAACGCCATTGAAATACAAAGCAGCTGAGCTGGTGGCTTCTTCAAGTTGTTAAACCTTCTGATGATTCATAACATAAGCTTTTCAAAGTGAAGGCAAAAGCACAGGCCTCACATTAATTCCAAAACATTTAAAAATATTTCTTTATTTGAGAATTGAATCCTCACCGAGCCATCTTGACTAACTGTTGGGTCGATGTCACTCCAAAAAAAAAAAACAAAAAAAAACAAGAACTGGATAAGGCTGATCTTACAGAGTGAACAGGCTGGTTTTTGCCTTCCATGGGATTGCGTCAGGGAGATCCATTATCTACTTTTACCCTAGACAGTATGTCTCAAGTAGGTTTGTTCCATAAGAGAAGAGATTTCTTCAGTTGAGGGGAATGCAGTAGGATCAGAAGAATTGCAGGTGTCTCATTGAAATTTGCAATGGACACCATTCACTTTCTTATTCAGAGGCTATTAGGGGCATTAAGAATGCTCTAAATTTGCTTCAACTTTTAGATTGGCTTCAGGGCCTAAATCGATTTCTCCAAGTATTTTCATGCTTTTGTCCCTCTCATGTCCTTGACTTGTCGATTTCTAGCCTAGATCCTTCAGTTGTATTTTTTCCCTAAATCTACAAGGCTTGTTGATGCAAGACCACACGTTAATTAAGGACTCTTTATTAATTGCCTTGATCTTTTATTCCTTATTTAACAAGTTGTTTATTCTATTAGGTTTGGTTTTTAGGTTTCCTGATTCTAGTTAGTTTTATATTCTTGAGGATTAGTGCTTTTAAATCTTTTGTTTTTCGGTTCTGAAGACAGATTACATTATTGTTATTTCCGAGTTTTGTATTAAGTTTGTTTCTCCCTAAAGTTACAGTTTGTTCTTGCTTCATTTCGAAAAACCTTCTGCTGCACCACATATCTGATCCTTTCTATCAATCACCCCATATCTGTATGTGCAGGGTTAATTTAGAAAGTGAATGTTCCTATAAAGATTAAAACCTGGGCTTTGTTTCTTGTGGCTTATACTAACTCAAAGAGCAGGTATTTCTCCCAAAATTTGTATCCTTCGTGCATAGCTTTGGGAGTCCCACAATCATTTCACTAATCTATTGCATGTAACATGTTGTGACATTGTATTTCACTGATTAGTGATACAAGAGAAGGGAGGATTCTGTGGGTGTGTGGTATTTTTGTGGCTTCATGGTGTATTTGGGGAGACCAGAATGCCAGAACCTTCACGCATAAGAGCTTGTTTTTGCCTTTTCCTTTGACTTTCCCTGGAACAGCGTTGTTATCCTTCGTGGGCATCTGACATGGAGGCCGTCAGGGAACTGCTACTTGTATATATTCATAAATTAAATAAACATAAAATACGCAAAAAGGCACTCACGGAACAAATATTAAGGAAAAATTAATAAATATATATAACTTAACAAATCTCAATAAAACATATCATGAGTGATGAAACTAAGTTAACAACATAATATTAATAACACAAATTTCATTATTCATAGTTGAAATTCCGCATCAGATGAACTTAACTTAAATTCCAAACAAGAAAATAAATAGTCATTAAAGCAAATGAAAATAAAGACATGCAAAATAGAACTAAAGTCATTAAATGTAATAATTAACAACTAACAACAACAAGAAGCTAAAAATCCACAGCATCTATCTCATTATTATCTCCATAATCTTCATCATCCTCATTCACAGGCGCAAAAAGGCGAAAAAGGCGCAAAAAAGGCGCTTGTCGCCTGGCCTCACTCTTTCCGGGGGTTGTTTCGGGCGACAACCCCTCGCCTCAGGCGAAAAAGGCACTCGCCTTTTTAAACTATAAGAAGAGCCTAAAGGAGAGGAAAGAATCTTTAAAACAAATACCATCACAAACAAATACGTTCACGCACAAAAACATACACTCCCACGCAGTACACACAAATGCACGCACACACACACGTGTGGCGCAAACATTAACCAACACAGAGACACATAGACACTGCACACACATGTCGGCATACAAGCAAAATACATAGTGCAAAAAGCTACAACATCAACTACGCACCTTCTGCATCAGGACTAAGGGATGATTTTGGCTGATTTGCTCCTGAATCAGCAGAGCTAATTGAAGCACCCCTAAGAATTGATGTTGGAGAAGTACTAATTCCTTGTTTCGCACTTTCTACAGTTTCCTGCAGAGTAGGGTCTGGCTCCAACTCATCCGCAATGACTTTTGGAACTTCAAGCAATAGCCTTGACTGCTCCTTCGGAGACTGTAGGAGCTGCTTTCTCTCTGAATACTCGTACAGTGTAGAACCAAAAACTAGTTAAGGGTCCAATGATTTTTGATGGAAAGTTTGTACTCTTTTCATGCTCTGGATAATAGTATCATAGGATCGTTAAAAACAAGGAGGAAAATAACTGTCAGTTCACTCAACAATGTGCATGTGTGAACATGTCTTTTTCTCTCAAAGGAAACAGCAATGGAAAAACAAAGTTCTGAATGAGAGCTCGGGGGAAGAATATCAAAGACATGGACAACCAAGAGTCACAAGCAGATATTCACTGAAAAATCTGAATAAGCTGTTTCATTCCTGTAATACATGACAACAATCAAAAGCATGAACCTGAAATTCACTGAGAAGTAGGTGAGTGCCTGTGACTTGGGCTCCTGCAGAAACTGGTAATATAACTGAACCTTACCCATAGTGTCAGTTCCTTCACATTTATGCAATTTCATTTGGGTGGGGTTCAGTTTCAGTTTTTCATCCTCAACTCAAAGTGCCCAAAATTTAACAAAAATGAGACGTAAAACATTGAATGATATTTTCCCAAGACTTTTGATGGAATATCTTTCAGATCTCTGCTGATAGAAGAGCGCTTAGTTCAGAGTAAATTATAGGTTCCAAGTTACTGCAAGGCAAGCATGAAATATTTTCTCCATGAGAAAATGTAATCTTGGTTCCAGCACAATTTTAAACCTGGGCCGATTGAGGATTTTCAGAGTTCAGATTTACTATATTTGAAGCCCAATAATTTACTCTGAACAAAGCCTTCTTTGACAATATAGTTGCTTCGTTGATGGTGCAAGAGCTGGAAAGGCACTCAAGTACCTTTTACTCTAATTTGGAACCGTTCAATTCGCTCAGAATGATGGCTTTGCAGGGTGACTAGCAAGTGTAGTATTTTAAGTTCAAGATGAAAAAGTTCTCTTTCAATGGAAGCTAGATAGAGATAACATGCGTATGAGTGTGTTTACTTAAAAGTGACTTGTTTAACACCAGTTTTTCAAGTGCCTAATTTTTCAAGGTTAATGTTTCTCTTCAAATAGACCACTTGGTGTGAGCAACCAATTAGCCTCGACAATTTTCCGGTTTTACAATGCACAACCACCAGTTTATGTGTGAGCAACACAATTTGCAATCCTAGCTTCAAAGCTTAACAATTTCAAGCCCAAAAGATTAAAAAATTTCTATTGCAGGAAGAAAATAGGATGCCACCTATGTGGTAAAGCTAATCAACAAAAAAGCCTAGAAATTATAGTACTCCCATGTCCCTTTTGAAATGGACGCTTTAACTTTTTGACCAATTTTTTCGATTAATATTTTTCCTGGTTTTAGTTATTTCTTCAAAAAAGTATTAACATTGATTGTAGTAACTTCAGTGTACTTTCCAAAGGTTACAGTTTTTATTTTCTCCAACTAAATAAAAATATGTTACAATATCTATACAAAAATCAGTCAAACTGATCCAAAAAAAAGACAGTAATTCCTCTTCAATTAGGACAGAGAGAGTACTGTTTTTTTTTTTTTTTTTTGCAACAGCAATCACTCTTTCTATTATTCTGCACATGATTATAGCAATCTCAAATAGACTGTAAGCAGCACCTTATTGTCTAGTACGTAAATGCTAAGCAGCAACACATACGCAGATAAAAGTGACCTCCATTATTCACCAACTCCATCAAGCTATACCATATATGAGAATGTGATATCATGAGAATGAAGGAATGTTGCATGCAAGGTCAAGAAGACTATACAAAATGATATTTATACATCAGCAAAGGATATTCTCTGCGCCATCCCTTTTCGTTCGCTCGATCCATGAGATTTTGTAAGAGGGAAAGTTCTCTTGGAAGCCACTGTAAACAATTTCAAAATTATTGTGTTACAAAGAGCAAAATGAAATCAACATTTCATTACAATCAATACAAGAAACTCCAAAAACATGTATGGTGAACAAATCAATTAGGGCAGTAAATGGATCTTTAATGGACCTAATGTAACAACTCCAGATTTGTTTATATGCTGAACACAGATTCGGGTATATCCATTCATCCATCAGATAAATAAATTAGTAATCCAAACCCAGCTATGTTCGGAGCCAGGTATCAGCTTATTGGAACAGATATTCTCGTATTATTTCAAAACATTTTCCAACCAGAAGATTAACTCCAAAATTTCTTTCATCAAACTAATTTATTTGGAGCATTGATAGGGATCCAATATGTTGTCCAAACTTTTCATCCCAATCTAGGTGGCAAGCAAATGATAGGTTAGAGATGACATCACTTAACATGTGATGTCACCCATTAACCCATCACATGCTTGCCACCAAGATTAGGAAGAAATTTAACCAAAAAAGTTTGGATCCTATCAATTCCATTCCATAATAACAAATATTAAATTTGAAACCATAAACATGCAATAACCTAAATCAAAATACACCTCAAGCAAAGAATAATATTATTAAACTACTCAAAAACAAAATAAAGACCACTTCTTAACTACCTTATTCGATAGACATTTTTTCCTTATTGTCTTTACCACTAAATCTCTTGAGCAAGTTTTATTGCTGAATAATGAATAGGAACAAACTAGGAGGAGAATTTTTTTTTTCAAACAAAACTTATAGGAAAGAAGAAAGAAAGATTAAATAGATTAATTGTAGCCAACGGACTATTAAAAACTTAATGGATTGTAAACATTTGTATAATAATACTAAATATAAAACAAATGTATTTTATTATTTATACACAATATAATTGGCTTGGAATCTTAACAGATTCGAAATAACTTAATCCAAATCTAGTCCATTTAATTATTGATAAGTGGGTAAGGGGATAGACAGGTAATCAAAAGTTTTTATTAGCTCCAAATACGCATAAATAAATTGGATATCAGATCCGAGATGTATATATCCAAACCATTGACGTGTGTGGAACATCTCAAACATTCTCTCATCTTAACATTTTCATTTCATAACTACTATCTTTTTAAAGTTAGCAACTCATGTACCATAAAACAAAGGAGGTCTCAAGGTTGTCCTACATAACTTCTCTTCCACTCTATGGGTTCAATCAATAAAAACTCCAACAGCACTTCTCAACTTCTCCAGCCCAACTGTATAAACATTCTCTCATCTTAGCATTTTCATTTCAGCTACATTTAAATAACTAATATCTTTTTAAGTAAGCAACTCATGTACCATAAAACAAAGGAAGTCTCATGGTTGTCCTACATAACTTCTCTTCAACTCTAGGGGTTCAATCAATAAAAACTCCAACAGCACTTCTCAACTTCTCCAGCCCAACTGTAACAAACATCATCTCCCACCTCTCCCTCTTGATTCTCAACTGATCTAAATATAATTTATTTATTTTGATAAGTACAAGTATATTATAAACTGCACCAAAACAGGTGACAACTGATCTAAATATAATTGATCACTTTATAGTGATACTTTTCGCGATCTAACTTAGTTATATCCTCCTCACTAATCATTCAATTGCTAAATTGCATTTTGTATACCATAGTTGTCAAAACGGGATCTGTATCGTGTATCGAAATTCTATCTTTATGATACGTATCGAGATATGCGTTGCATGTGGTAAGATACGCTTATATATATATTAGATTCATACATATTGACTATTAAGTAATAGTTAATAAAAATAGATTATCCAACGATTAAGTTTAAACTTCATATAGTAACTTGCTATTAAGAATCTAAAAAAACAAGTCTCAAACAACTGGACTATCCCCCAAAAAGCCAAGCAACTATAGGTAATAAACTCAATTTCAAGTTCTAGCTAGACTAAGAAGAGGAAGAGAAGTAAAGACCAAATATTTTGCAAGCTTGAATGCTTGATATCAACTCCAAAGAAAATTATGAAAAAAAAAAGAGATCAAAACAGAAAATACACACAACTTATCTTCTTTTTTTTGAGACTAGTAAAAGCATATAAACTAAAAGGCATCAAAACAGGTGAGGTGTCCTTCGTACACTAGACGTAGTATTTTCCTCCTTCAATATTGTCTTCACTCTTCAGCATATATGGAATCTACTATTACTATCAACAAGGGTTTTCTTTTAGTGGAGGATCATGGAATTGGATGATGGACCACAAATCAGATTTGGGTTTAAAAGGGGAGGTAATATATTAACACTGGAGGAACCCTAGAGTAATACTGTAATAAGCTCTGACCATCCAATTGCTTTGAAATAATAATAAAATAGTTACTGGTTCGTCGTTTAAGAACAGAAATCATGATGGATAGATTTGAAAGGCACCCACCCTAAAGAAATACTTATTTCCTATCGAAAAATTGAGAAGTTAGAAAGAGATTTCATAAGAGACAAAGAGAAGGGGAATACATGCGATATGCTTAAGGAGAGTGGGGGTATTGCATGGAGGAGGTTAGTGGTGAGCAAATATGATGCCCTAAGTGTAGTTATGTGATATGTATCTAAATAAGTGAAGGACTTTTGGTGTGGTACTAATACCTTGCAACTATGTTTCCTAACCTTTACAACATTGATTAAGGAGGAAATGGTGAGTTCTTTGGTGGTCAATCAAGGGGTATATGTTTTTCGCATTGTATATCGTACAGTTCATGATTTGCGGGTTGCAAGAGGCAGGTATGAAGATAAAATTATCTGGGAGGCTAAAGAACAGATTGTTTTCTGTTATCTTTCTACCAAGTTGATTGAGAAGGAAAAAGTTTTCAACTATGCATAAAATCGTATACTATGTTTTATTCCTACATACTATAAACAATCGCAAATCAGATTTGGGTTTAAAAGGGGAGGTAATATACCAACACTGGAGGAACCCTAGAGTAATACACTAATAAGCTCTAACCATCCAATTGCTTGAAATAATAATAAAATAGTTACAGATCATGACACCCACCCTAAAGAAATAGAAAAATCGTAAGATACATGTATTGTATATCGATATGCTTAAACAACTATGTATCGTTTTATTCACATACTATAAACAATCGGTGTTTAAAAGGGAGGTAATATACCTAAGTAATACACTAATAAGTAACCATCCAATTGTTAAATAATAATAAAATAGTTACGTGACACCCACCCTATGTATCTAAATATATGATTTTCGTATCGATTGTACGATATGTATTGCATATCGTACGATCTGCATATTGTACGATACGTATCGCATATTGTACGATACCAACAACTACGCTGTATACTATGTTTATTCCTACATACTATAAACAATCGCCGCATTTCTAATTTAGCATTAAGCCCCCATTGCCTTTGTCTTGTCAACAACTACAATGCCATCGACAAATAACATGCAGAACCAGTGTGTTCTATCAAATATGCTCTTCCTACATCCTGTGCATGTGCCAGACACGCTTATGAGAGGGTCAAACATTTTTTATCATTCCTTTTAAAGTCACATGCAAGTGTGCATCGGGCTGAGGGGTTGAAATGCAATTTAAAAAAGAAGGTTGAATGCCACTATCATAGAGTTCCTAATATAAATCACGTCGTGAGGGATTTGGTAGTGGCTAAATCTTGAAGAGATGTTTCAAGTTGAATTGTAGTCTCAGGCCAACGCATATATGGTGTGGCGTGTCACAAGAGGTACATCTCCAATTTGCAAATCTCGCGCTGGCGTGTCACTGCCATAGCGTAAACAGATGAAAGAAACGGAAGAAACAGGTGGGGAAATAAAAATACAACTGACACTATAGCATGCATGAGGCAACCAACGGTATGTGCACGCAGACGAAGTCAAATACTGCAAGGAGAAACTGTCCCGTATGCTTTGGCGTTTACTACAGCCAAGAACCACATTCTTGATCAGTTAGAAGATAAATAATGTCACAAAATACTGACTGAATCACCAGTTTGATGGCATTATAATGATTAATGATTGACTCATATTGGATAAACCTCTCAAATGCAGGTAACTTCAGAATAGGGACCAAGAGAGCAAAGAAATATAAAGTATTAGTAATCCCTCTATTAGGGCACAACTTCTTACTGATACAAGACTCATACATGCTTCGTTATATCCTCATGCAAGATTCTGGCCTTCTGTTCAAACTCCACCTACCAAGAAAGTCAATCTGGTCAAATTTCGGAAGGTATTATAATATTCAAAACTACAGATGAAACAGAAAAAAAAAAGAAACCAAATAAATTGATCAAACAAAGAAAGAAAGAGCATTTAACTTTAACTAACTTAAGCCACCAATAGACAGGAAATTTTTATGAGCTCCTACTATGTAAGAGTTACGTTAAATGAAAACAGGAAGGCACTTGCGATTACAACTTATGAATCGAACAATCTCGTCATAGTTCATATGATCAAGCTGCCCAAACCACAAAATGTAACAAGAAACAAATGTACCAATGGTATAAATATAAAAAATTTGTGAAAGAAAAACAAAAGGACAAGAGAAAAGATCAATATACATGTTATAGCTTAGCAGATGGAGCTCAATAGATGATGCATGTCAAGTTTATATCATTTTGTACTATAACTGCATCAATACTACTTTCTGCAACTCTAAGCTATTTACGCAATAAACTCTTCAGCTATAAAACTGTCAATTGCATTGCTTACAATAGCTCAATTTTACCATAAAATGGATTTAAACAAGTACATTCTATGTTAAGTGAAACACTACTAAATCTTAGAAATAAATCAATACTATCTACAAATACAAAGGCATCAATGTCTCCTCATGCCATCGAACCGCAAAACAGTCAAATAGTTATGCTTGACACTAAGCAGGGTTCACAAGGTTATTATGAAGGTGTTATTCAGGATGTAGGGCTAAATGTTTGCCGATACAATTCCAGAAGCATAGAGTACTTTGGTGGTGGGTCGTCAGCTTCTTAAGTTTCTTATTATGGTAGTCAATTTCCTTTCTGTGACAATGAACCAACTATCACGCCATATTTTTGTCATAACCTCGTTCTTCAATTTGATGTACAACAATGCCACGAACAAACATTGATCCTCCGGCACATAACTCTAGGCTATCACAGAACCGTCCACAGTCCACACCATAATCTTATGCCACATGGAACACCAGAAAAATCAAACGTATGCTTGGAAAAATCTTGTCAAAAGTCATCAACCCATTTACCTTTTTTTCTTCTTCATCCTCTTACTTCTCTATGGGTACATTACACAGGTTGTGTACATTGCACATCATTACAACAACGGAAAATGCCTCAAGTGATTGAAACAATGCCGAGTATTCAGCACTATCACACAGGGTAAACCTTAAGGCACATAGGCCAGAAGATTGATCTATGTACGCATAAAATCTATGTAGGCACAAACGGAGTGTGCTCCAAACGGAGTGTGCTGGACGATATGGCAGGAGAGGAGCAGGACTTTTGAGAATGTAGAAGAGTCTATTGCTGCTTTAAAGGATTCCCTTCTTCGTACTTTATTTTTTTGGTGCTCCTTAGAGCTGGTCCCTGTAGGGGACAGTGTGAATTCTCCCGTTTCTTTTGCAAGAGTTTTGGTATAGATTCACCATAACTTAGCTGGTGTCGGTATACATCTAGTGTACAAAGGCGCGTCATCTGTTTTGGCGCTGTTTATAATATATTATACTTTATTTATCCAAAAAAAAAAACATTTGCAAGTTTCTTTTATCCCTGGAAAGTATAATAATCGCTTTCACTAGTCATTACCCATTAAAATTTCATAGCTAAAGTAAAGAAACTCTTTCTAGGGAAGACAGTGACACGAAATAATCAAGGGGAAATAAATCATTACTCAAAAGTACAAGAACAAATTTATTAGAAAACTCACAACAGTAGGCCTCCTTAGTAAACCATTTTTAACTTGTTGACGCAAATCTTCACATTCTTCCTGCAACAAAAGTGAAAAACCAAAAGTATAAAAAAAATATGAATGCATATTTTAGGATCTTCCCTTGTGTATAGATCTCTACCGAGACAATCACCAACCAAAACTTATTCATCTTTTGCCATATTTCGCTTTATCTTAAAATCATCACATATCAAAGAACCTTTTGTTCTCGGAAAAATATTTATGTAAAAGAAAAAGAAAAGTAAAATTTTGCTTCTCAATCCAAGGATTGAGCAAACAATATATCATTAGTTCTAAATGATCGAGGGGCACCTGTATGAGACATTCAGACTGAAACCCTCCAGATTCACTTTATGTACAGAAAAACAAGGAAAAATATTTACAAAAAAGAAAGCGAAAAGGAAATTGTACGTCCCAATCCAAGGATTGAGCAAAAAATATATCATTGCAGAAATCTCCTTAATGATTAAGGCACTTGTGGAGACAGTTAGACTGAAAACCTCGGAATTCACTTTTAACTTTTAAGTCCGAAAAAATAAGTACCCTATATTCAAGTTAACTGTTTAAGATTCATTTACTAAAATATTACATTTTCTTTTGCTTTTTTTGGTTTCCTAAGGTATCCCAGTGCAGTCTGGCACTTGAAGCAAGGACCTCTCCCAAGAAAGTTTTCTGCATGCGCAACGGCTCAAAAGTAGGCAATCATTGTTGGGGTACCCTTATGAAACATTTCAAGAAAAAACATAACATAGGACAGGAGAGTAGTGTGTTTTCTTTTTACATATTCCAACTAAGCTCATAGTAAGAAAATAGCTTCATTCTTTGGGCAAAAGTAAATCTAATTTCTAAAACTGTTTCCTTGATGTTGCTCATTGCTCCAAAATCTCTTAAAAGTTCAAAAATATGACTCATCAATCTCATACAAGATAATATCCGTTCATGTTTACGCATCAATACTTAAATACTCATCAGCATTTATTAACATTTCACTTAGTTAATATAAAACTATTAAAAATATTGTCAAGGAAGAGAATCCATTGTGGCCTAACCATTTACAAGTGTAACTAAGAAGTCATGTTCTCTTCCTCTCTACGTAACTTTGGATAAATAGCACAACCTGCCTCCAGCAAGTCTTTCTTTATTTACTATTTATTTAAATGAAAAAAGGAAGATACAAACAATCATGCTTTGAGAATTGAATTTCAACCTGACTATACTACTACTTCATAAACTTATCTCTCACGCATCCACATATTGTAAAACGATCCAACTAAGCTCATAGTAAGAAAATAGCTTCATTCTTTGGGTAAAATCAAATCTAATTTCTAAAATTGTTTCCTTGATGTTGCTCATTGCTCCAAAATCCCTTAAAGTTCAAAAATATGACTCATCAATCTCATACAAGATAATATCTGTTCATGTCTACGCATCAATACTTAAATACTCATCAGCATTTATTAACATTTCACTTGGTTAATATAAAATTATTAAAATTATTGTCAAGCAAGAGAATCCATTGTGGCCTAACCATTTACAAGTGTAAATAAGAAGTCGTATTCTCTTCCTCTCCACGTGACTTTGGATAAATAGCACAACCTGCCTCCAGCAAGTGTGTCTTCATTTACTATTTATTTAATTGAAAAAAGGAATATACAAACAATCATGCTTTGAGAATTGAATTTCAACCTGACTATACTACTACTTCATAAACTTATCTCTCACGCATCCATATATAGTAAAACTATCCATTTTTTACCTTTTTTTTATTTTTGCAAATCCTATCAGATGTCTTTACTAGCTCTACCATGATTGAACTACTTCATTCAAAATTCACTTTCAGAAAAATTCAACCAAACTAAGCCATGCTCTTTCACAAAATTGAAGTTTCATCTCCAAAAAATGTGTTAATCATGAAGTACTTATCCACTTACAAATGCATTAGCTAGTGGAGAGCAAAGACTATCAGTGTTTACTCATGAACATGACGAGTCACGTGTAGCCAGAAAATAAAAAATATATATTACAAATTGATAGATATTTTTCCCTTCCTCTTTGAAGATTAAGAGGGCCTGTAGACTACCCAATTAGGGGGCATCTTTTTTTTTATAAGTACTGAATTAGGGGCCATCTTAACAGGACCTTCAGACCATATGCAGCTAATTAAGAAAAAAGAGGGGCTGATAGTCCATTGACTTTTGATGTTTTCTGCATTTAGTCCTTTAAAGGTTTGTCTCACCACTAGTCCAAACTTTTTGAAATTTGCATGCATTGAGTCCTTATTATGGATGCCCGTTACAAAAGGCTCCCCATGCGCAAGGCACGTGCAATTGTTCAAGGGTACTAATGGAATATTGCTAAACCCAGAACCACCTTCAACACTGTTTCTAAAACCACAATGACCACGACCGTTACGCCACTGACCAGTCCATTTTATTCAACCTTGATAAAATAACTAAAATAAATCAGATTTAAAAATTAGAAAAAGTATTGGGGCAAGAGGCGCCGAGGCGGGCGACCGAAAGGCGAGCTAAGCGACAAATTAAGAAAATTAGTATATATATTTATTTAGTTTATTGTAACAAATGTATAAATGAGAATAATATACGAAATTAAATTCACATATAATATCAACAATTCAATAACACAAATTCAACATCCAACCCTACAATTCCATTGCAAAGGATGAAATTACAAGTTAATAAAGAGTTATGCAACTAAAGGAAAAAAAACAGAGAACGAGTAAAACAAAAACACATAGAAATAATTTTTATCATAAATGCCCAAAATAAATAGAAAATATACAGAGTAAGTGCTATTGTTGCCAAAAAAAACCACAAACACATCAAAATAGTTTTTTTGTTCTTCATAAACACACAAAGTAAATAGATTAAAAAAAGAGTTTAGTACTGATTGTTGCAGTTTTCTTTTCATGAATACAAAGAAATAGTGTTTTATAAATACACAAAGTAAATAGAAATTGACGCTTTCTATTATACTGATGAGCTCAAGATTTTCATGAATTTTCCCTCGAATTTCCTTTGATTTTGTACTATTTTGAGTTAATTATGCCTTGAAAATATTATTATTTGTGTATTTGTGCTTAAATATAGGTTTCCAAGGGTTAATCGAGTAATCATGGTTTTTAGCACAAAGTTTGAGGCAATTCTGGGCATTAAAGTTGAGTTGCAAGTCATTCGGTTAAAGTTCGTTAAGTCCGTTAGAGCTCCAAGGTAAATGAGGGCTAACGGAGGGATAGCAGCTCTAACAGAGGACTTAATTGCGAAGTCAGGGGGAACAAGCACTTCGGGAGAAAACTTCAGGAGATAAGGGGTACCGGCACAATTAATGAAAGCCTTCATTAATGTGTTGTCGGCTGCTGCTTCCGCCATGTCACCCGCCCCCACTAACGCTAGCGGCCCGTGTCCTCCTTCCTGGACCCAAATCAGACCAGCCCATTCATGCTCCACCTGCCTGCCATCTCACCCAATCCCCTTCACTACCTCAGCCCGTTTCACCCTGGATAGACCCGCGTCTCTCAACCTGGAGCGCCCACCTTCTTGCCCTCTTATCCAGCCTTCAACCAATTCTCCATTCCTCCCTAAATTGCCTCCAAAACCCCTGTCCTTCCCTTTTTGCCCCT
The DNA here is from genome assembly GCA_013146195.2 of Codonopsis lanceolata. Taxonomy (NCBI): domain Eukaryota; kingdom Viridiplantae; phylum Streptophyta; class Magnoliopsida; order Asterales; family Campanulaceae; genus Codonopsis; species Codonopsis lanceolata. The sequence continues at coordinate 72,756,935 of CM028383.1, forward strand.
GCTTGCTTGGAGCCTCTCTTGCCCTCTCATTTAAACCTTCCAGCAACCCTATTCGAAGGACAACACCCACATACGGGCTGTTAGCCCTAAATGGGGGAGCAGCCCCCCATTTTCCTCCATTGATTGATCGTTTTTAAGGTTTGGAGCATCAAATCAAGTGCCAAGGATACATTTACAAAAGATTTCAACCCCGGATTCGTTCTTCATTCAGTTTAATTTTTTTGACCTCTATTTTATGATAGTTGTTGTATTTTCTTGGGTTGAAAATTTTGTAATTATTGAATTGGTTTGTGCTTAAACTATTTATGGAATGCAATTATTTTGTATGTTAAATGTTGTGATTTAAATTTAATTTCTCTCTTTATTTAGTACACATTCATGTTTGGTTATTATTTTGTGGACTTAATGTTTTTAATTGATTGGTCATTAATTAAATGATTTTAGAAATGCTTAGGATCCGCAAGAATTACCTTTACATTTCGGATCAATCAATTTAATAGTTGGTGTTTTTGTGACACTCACTGATAGTCAATCGGCTACCGACATGATTTGTAGAAAAATAGAGAGAATATCTTTTTGCAAAGTATTACTCATGTGCTTGGTTATTATTGTGTTCTTAATGTTTTTTATGGCCTAGCTAACCATTAGATGATCACTTTATAAGATAAGATGCGTGAGCCCATCCTATTAATTCCGAAAATCACAATAATTGTTTACGTTACGTGAGACCGAGAGGAGATCGTGCGTAGATAGTCATTGGGTGTTTGTTTTGACACGCAATCAATCCACCTTAGCCATTCGCGAGGTCGGGGAGATTAGGGTTGCTATAAGATGCGAGATCCCGTAGTTAACTAACTTCGTGCGCCCGACTACCAAGACTTAAGTAAAAGAAAAGTAAAAAGATGATTAATTTAAACATTGGCTAGATTAGAAATATTGCATTCCTATCTTTTTGCTCTTTTTACTCTTGATTTGTTGTTGCCAAACCATTTGCGCGTTAGTTTAGATTTAATTGCTTTCTTAGATTTTTTATATTTTTTGTTTTTTAATTTATAATTAGTTAGCCCGATTTTGGTATTTAGTTGGAGTGAGAATTACGTACATTCTCTGTGGGATCGATAACTCGTACTTATATACACGTTATTACTTGATACAACCGGGTATTCTTGCTTGAGTTGCGTTTTTGCGCACATCATATACAATACTCTTACTTATCAAAAAAAAAAAAAAAAGTAAATAAAAATAAAAAATAAAAACAGATTGTTGCATATTTTTTTCATAAAATACACAAAGAAATATTTTATTTTATTTATAAATACAAAAAAAGTAAACAGAAGCATAGTAGATAATGATCATAGGCAGTTGCAGGAGGATTTATTAAGGGCTTCGAGGTGGGTAATGATCATGGTCGGGGTGTCTCTATTTCTCATCTCCTTTTTGCCGATGACACACTAGTTTGCTGCGATGCAAATAGTGATCAGTTGGGCTGCTTTCGTCTTATTTTGCTGATTTTCCAAGATCTATCGGGTTTGAAGACTAATGTGTCGAAATGTGAGTTAATTCCCATAGGTGGAGTGGAGAATGCGGAGGCTTTAGCCTCGTTCTTTGGCTGCAAAGTCTCTGATCTTCCTACTTCATACCTAGGATTACCTCTTGGTTCGTCTTTTAAGAACAGAAACGTGTGGAATTCAGCTTTGGACAGATTTGAAAGGCGGTTGGCAGGGTGGAAAAGACGGTTCTTATCCAAGGCAGGAAGACTTACTCTCATTAAGAGTACTCTTTCTAATCTTCCCACTTATTTCCTATCGGTGTTCATGGCCCCTATCTCAGTTTTAAAAAGGCTTGAGAAGTTAGAAAGAGATTTCCTATTGGAAGGAGACAAAGAGAAGGGGAATTATCATCTAGTTGAGTGGGAATCTGTGTGCTCTAACAAGGAGAATGGGGGCCTTGGAGTTAAAAATCTCAGATTGTTCAACAAGGCTCTGTTGGGCAGAGGCGTTATGGAGGAGGTTAGTGGTGAGCAAATATGGAGCGGGTGATCATCTTTGGTTCCCAAAGAAAGTTCTGATCTCTCACGGCACTAGCGTCTGGAAAGGAATTACGGGAGTATGGAATGCTGTCAACAGGTTCATCAAATTCGAGGTAGGGCAAGGGAATCAAATCAGGTTCTGGAAGGACTTTTGGTGTGGTACAAATACCTTGCAGCTGATGTTTCCTAATCTTTACAACATGGCAGTTAATAAGGAGGAAATGGTGAGTTCTTTGGTGGTCAATCAAGGGGGTTCAGATTTATGGAGTCCTGTTTTTCGCAGGAATCTGCATGATTGGGAGATTGACGAGGCAGTACAGTTCATGGATTTGCTCCAGGGTTACAAGAGACAGGCTTTGAGTGAAGATAAAATTATCTGGGAGGCTTCTAGTAACAGATTGTTTTCTGTTAGATCTTTCTACTCGAAGTTGATTGAGAAGGAAAAAAGTTCATTCCCTTGGAAGGTAATATGGAAACATAAAATCCCCGATAGGGTAGCTTTTTTTGTTTGGGAAGCAGCCAGGGGTGTCATATTGACGGGGGAAAATTTGAGATCTCGGGGTTTGACTTATGTTAATCGGTGCTACATGTGCAAAAGTGAAGAGGAAGATGTAAATCACTTGCTGCTCCATTGCTCTATGGCTAGGGAGCTTTGGAACTCCCTTTTTCTCTCTGCTGATGTCCCGTGGGTTATGCCCAGGACTGTTATTGATACGCTGGGTCCTTCCTTTACCCGAAATGTATGAGTAATTTTTGGAAGTATGCCCCCTCAGCTATTTGGTGGACCATCTGGAAAGAGAGGAATAGAAGGGCCTTTGAGAACATTGAATCTGATCTTGTAGGAATCAAAAAGTCTTTTCACTTGTATTTGAGATTCTGGTGCTTAACTGTCGACCCAACTTTAGAGGATCCTTTTTGTAATTAGGTTGGGGTCTTTTGGTTTGTAGTTTAGTGCATGTATACTTCCAGTGTACAAGATAGCGTCTCCTTTTTTGACGCTTGTTAATAATACTTATACTTTACTTATCAAAAAAAAAAAAAAGGATAACCAGAAAAAAAAAACAAAAAAACAGGGTAGAAAACAAACGAAGACTCTTTGCAAGTATCATGTCAATTTATTAATAAAAAAAAAAAAAGAAGCCGAGTACTAAAGAGAAGCAGTGAACTAAACAGAAGCTAAGTAGAAAGCTAAAGCTCAAATTAACAAAAAAAAATAGAAGCACTTGATTTTTCTTAATTGTTCACCTTAGCTCGCCTCTCGAAAAGGCGATCGCCCTAGGTCGCTTCAATGAATCCGCCTCACCTGAACCTTGTTAAGAAAACTATGCCTCGCCTCACCTCAGGCAAACGCCTTAGATAATTAAGTGCCGGTGATGATGATGTGGCTCATGATGCAATCAACAGCAGCTAATTAATACTCAGCTCATCCTGTGGGCGTACTTACAGGTTAGATTCAGGCTGATCATAACCTCATACAGGCTCCGAGGCCCGTTGGTCTCCTTGTCGTTATTGTCTCAGTACTGGCACCGGCTCGGCAAAGACGTGGAGGGAATCATTACAAGCAGCGCTGCCGCATCTATGGAAAGATATATTAAAAGTAGATCGAGAGGGTCCTGAGAGAGATAGGGGAGTCTCCGGGATAAAGCCGAGCGGATGTTTGTCCTATTGGCAGCGTTAGGTTCCGGTCATCGGAAATGGCAAAGATTTAAACTGGGGTTGAGAAATTGGAGCGAGTGGAACGGGATGGGGATTGTTACGGATTGGGGAGGGAGGAGGGAGATGGTATATATAAAGGTGAGAAATGGGTGGAATCTGGTCTTGTTTCATTGAAGACGGGGGAAGAGAGAGAGAGATACAGAGAAGGAGACTCACAAATTACCCTAATACCCTTGAATAAGAATGTAAATGACCATAATACCCTTGAGAAGTTGCATGTGCAAGACGTGTGAAGACATGGCAGCACTCAAGATAACGACATCCATAAAAAGGGCCTCTGGAGTTGATTTTAGGTAACTTTTGGACTACTGATGAGACAAGCCTTTTTCAAAGGACCAATCATAAAAACGTTAAATTCAAGGGATTTGTATTGTGATTAACTCAAGAAAGAATCATATGCCACTCTAAGATCTAGAAGAGCTTCTCTAGCCAGATCTCTTTTAGATAAGGAGGGCACAGTAGCTGATTATGCACACTGTTAAATGGTAAGAATGTGCAGAATCCCCATTTCCAACAAAATCTTCATGATTTGGAGTTGTAGCCAATGGATGAACTTTTTGGAGTATTGCAAATGTCCCCATGCCTAGAGAAGGATCTGATATTTTTTTTTTTTTTTTATAGATAAGTATGGACCCTTGTTGGCATGGGATTGGAACCAACGACCTCAAAGATTTGCCTAAGTGCCATTGCCATCTCTCCCACCCCCTGTGGTCTGATTATTTACAGTGGAGTAGTGGAGTAGTGGAGTAGTGGAGTAGTGGACAGCCAATAGGAATAAAATGTTCTTAGTCAAGTCTTTGTATTCATATCTTGTCAGGACTCCTCCCTCTCCATTTTGGTGGAATCGCAAATGGAGATCAGTAGCTCCTCTAAAAGTATCCTTTTTCCTTAGGTCAGCACTGGAAGCCACTCTTACTGGTGACAACTTGAGAAAGAGAGGAGTGAGGAAACAGTGAACCACCTTCTGTTGCATTCTGACATAGCCAGGGGCCCAGGAGCTTATGGAGTATTCTTCTCTCTTAGGTTGGCTTATCCTGGATCATGCCCCTTTCTGTGAAAGGTTTTTTGGCTGCTTTGGCATGGCGCACGCATTTCATCTTTGAAAAGAAACTTTGGGAAGCTGCTCGACATTACCTCATAAGTCATAAGGACTCTTTGGCAGGAGAAAAGCAGTAGGACCTTCGAAGGCATTGCTTTGCCGATACATAAGCTCTCATTTTTTACGCTCAGCACTTAGTTTTTCTGGTTTAACGAGTACTTACCCAATGTGATCATCCCTGTTATGGATTTTTTGGGGAAGCTAGGGTTGGGTGCTTAACTGTTCTGTTCATACTCTTGTGTATATCCTTTTTTCAGCAGCTTCTGGCCAGTGATCTATTTTAGTAAAGGCCTTTTGCTCCAATTGGGGGAGCTAGGGTTGGGTGCTTAACTGTTCTGTTCATACTCTTGTGTATATCCTTTTTTCAGCAGCTTTTGGCCAGTGATCTATTTTAGTAAAGGCCTTTTGCTCCAATTTTTGTTCCTTGGCGAATTTTTATATGCATCTATTATTTTGATAAGTATAGTAAAAAAGCATCAAATTAGGTGACACGTCCTTTTTACACTAGGAGTATACATAAACTAAATTAGCCTAATGTTAAGCTATGCACAAAATCTGCACAAGAATCTTAGTACAAAGTGGAATGCTCCATGCTCTCAGTGCACCAAAAATACAAGGTATGAAGCAGCAAGTTCCTCAAAAAAGAAAAAGGCCTCTACTCATTATCAAACACCCTTTGATTCCTTTCCCTCCAGATAACCCAACACAATCCCAAAGGAGCTACCTTCCAAGCATTATTCCTCCCTCTGTGCATGTAAAGAGACCAACAGTGGAACAATTCTTGATTGATCCAGGCATCAGCCCAAGTAAGATCAAACATTCAGCAAAAAGTACCGTAATTCCGTCGCCACCAGGCAGTGCAACAATAAATGATTTACACTTTCTCCATTCCCCTCACACATGAAGCACCAATTAATGTGCATCAAATGGCGCTTCCTCAAATTGTCCCTTGTAAGAATAACTTCATTCGCCGCCTCCCACGCAAAAAAAAAAAGCAACACTACTAGGAGCTTTAGATTTCCAAATAATTCTCCATGGAAAAGAGTTTTTGTACCTGTTCGCCAAGCTATAATAATAGGATTTTACGGTAATTTTTTTGTTTCTTGACCTCTGCCATAAAACCATAAAACCTTATCTGCCCTGTTCCCCCCAACCTTTTGAGAATACAATATTTCAAAAAACTGAGCAACAGACTCCATCTCCCAATCTTGCAAATTTCTTCGAAAGGTTGGATTCCGCCATTATGTTGTCTTCTGCCCTTTGCATAATAGAACTAACCCTGGCCTCCTTGCCAATAGCTATGTCAAAAAGGTTAGGGAAAGTTCCCCACAACTCCTCGTCTCCGCACATTTGTCTTTCCAAGATCTAATGAAGGAACCATTACCAACCTCAAGCTGAATTTGACTTTGGAATAAATCTCACCCTTTCCTAATACCTTTCCAAACTCCCACCCCCATAAGAATCAGAGATTGCCTTTGGAAGCCAAGAAAGATCACCTTCACCATATTTAGTCACCACCACTTTTCTCCATAAAGAGTCCCTATCATTTGCATATCTCCATAACCACTTCCCAAGCAAAGCCTCGTTTGACAGCTGGAAATTTTTGAAATCTAGATCTCCGACCCTCACACTAGCACAAACTTTGTCCCAACTAAATGAAATTTCCTAACCTCTGCCTGACCTCCCCACAAAAATCTCTTTCCAACTCCTCTAGTCTCTTACACACTGAACAGTAAGAACAAAAATCAAGCGACCTTACACCCAAAAAAAGAGGTCATAGAATCAATGTTATCCACATTACCAACCGGAAGAATATCACTCTGAGATATTTATCTTAAGACCCGACATCGCTTGGAAAAACAGCCAAACTAAACGAAGATATCCCAATTTGGAAGTCTCGGCCTTGCAAAAAATCATAGTGTCATCTACGAAAAGGAATGAAACCATATCCCCCAAATCTCTACCCCTCACCATTTTGAAACCACGAATAAACCCTCCAACCACTGCTTTCTCTATAAATCTGCTCAAAACCTCCATGATAAGAATGGAAAGGAAAGGAGAAAGGGGGACTCCTTGCCAGTTGCCTCAATCCCCTCGAACTAGCGAAAAAGCTCCATTGACTAAGACTGAAAAATGAATTGTTGAAATGCAAAACTGAATTCAAGTCCTCCACTTAACCCCGAAACCCATCCTTTCCGTCAAATACAACAAAAATTCGTTTGCTTTCCATATCCAATTTACACAGCAAACCTGGAATTCCACTTCTCAAACGAGCATCTACTACTTCATTGACATTTAACGACACATCCAGAATTTGTCGCTCCCCCATGAATGCATGTTGAGACTCAGAAATTATCTTCCTTATCACCTTTCTCAACCAAAGCAATAGCACTTTTACAATCCACTTATACATACTTCCAATTAGCTCGCAAGAACATTTCTTCTTTGGAATAAGAGCGATGAATGAAGCATTTAGGCTCTTCTCAAAACACATATTATCGTGGACATGATGGAAAACATCCAAAATATCTCTTTTATACACACCTATTTACTTATCCGGAAAGAAAGAAAAAAAAAAGTATTAAAGCTGCAAAGAAAGAGTACCGCACTTGCCTTTAAAGACCAACAACCACTTGACTTCATAAAAGAGCTCTCCTTCATGTATTTGGACCTGTGCTATAATGTGATAATCTGATTTCAAGTGCATAAGTACTACATGTACAAAATATTGTTTTCCCGTTATTATATCCCAACTTTTCAGTGATAAGAAAATGAAAACTCCAAGCCTAATCAGCTAAAATTCATGTTTACTTTAACATTTCTTTTTTTGATATGCAAGTATAGCCCTTGGTATAGGGATTGGAACCAAGGTGGTCTTTGCCTTGAGTGCCCTTGCCATCTCTCCCACCCCTTGGGGTTAATTATAAGTGTCTAATATTTCATAAAAAAATATTTTTTTTTAAAAAAGAGTCTATATACTGTATTTTCCTACTTTCATATCTTTCCACCTATTTCGCTGTAAGCATGGCAAACAGACAACCGTCTGGTGAGCTATGTTGCACGGACACGGATACGCGGACACGGGGATACGTGATTTTCAAAAAATATAGGACACGGGTGCGGGGGTAAAGTGTAAATATTCAAACTATAAGGACCAAAATATAAATATTCAAAATATAAGAACCAAATTATAAATATAAAAAACTATAACCACAAAATAAATATTAACTACAATTTTATTGTGAAATTGCCTCAACAGTCGACTCAAATCACTCAACACTAAAAAATTATAATATAATTTAAATCCCCACTCATGATCACTGTTGAGTCATGAGTGTAATGTTTACTGATTGTTGACTAATGTTGAAATTAGACTAACTTATGCCTACTGCCTAGTTAGTGGTTGACTGTAGTGGAGAGGACTGAGGAGAGAGACTCAGTCTCACACATAAAAGAGGCGAACTGAAGAATGAAGATGGAGACGAAGAGCACTCGGAAGTCTCGAAGGAATCTCGCTCACTGAATCAGTCAGACAGTCACGCTGACAGAGAAGGTCGCCAAACTGCAATGGTCAATTTGAGGGGCAAGGGTTCGGGATTTCAGGGAAGAAGTGAGAAATTGTTAATGACTGTCGATCGATATTAGTAGTCGATCGAAAATATGGCCCAACGGGGTCTGATTTCCAGGTGCGTATCTCAATTCTCTAAGCCTCGCAAAAAGTTCGAAAATCCAAATTCGGCCCCAAACGTATTTTGGGCCGAATCTGAGTCCGACTCGGAATTCGCGAGCAACCTGCCGTGTCCGTGCAACATAGCTGGTGAGAATACACAACTCCATTTACCAATCACTATCCATTGGTTCCAACTCATGTTTTCCTACACTAAATTTTGCGGCACTCTCTCGGAATGCTTGCGCTTCTTCAAACTGCATCAATTATTAACACGGCAGTCCCAGACTTTCCACAAGCGGTAGGAGACAATATGCTATGTAAAGAAAATACTAGAGGTGAAAGAATGAGTCATCAGTCATCACATGATCATTAAACAATAGGGAAAAGGAAAGTTATGTGATACTTCCAGAAAACATTTGATTCCCAGAAAGGATTAGGGGGGAGATTAGCACAAACTTAAATCGTAAACAAATGATAACCATGACTTAATTTATTCTAAACTGATCGAAACTACAAACATGTACTAGCACTATGTATATAAATACTAATTTACCTCAGAGAAGTTATCCTCTGACAACAAGTGAATAGGAACGGCTTTTATCACATTTGACACTTGAAGGAGAATTTCTTTACCTACATCGCCATTTTCAGTTATTACACCTGCATTAACAAAACCAGAAACAAATTCATGACCCAATATAAAAGCAATATAGGAAACTAGCACATATAAAGTAAATAGCTTGTGCCTATATGAGCACTTACTGCATGAGTCATGGTCCCGAACTCCCTATCATGGTCACAACCAAAGTGACATACTAGTTTAGATCCTACTAGTTTCGTATCCGAGCATAGCATCTCAAAATATATTTTCTGTGACCTTATGCACCACATATTGACAGGCCATTTACTTATTACAAACAAAGGTCAATTACTCAATGAAAACATCATATCTATTTATTTGAAGACCAGATGAAGTGTGATTTAAGAAAAAGTAAATACATAGCATATCAACACATATATATTTACAAATAGCAGAATAACCTGTAACTGGCAGAAGCTGGTGAGAGTGTTTCTGAGAGTAGTCATTTGGGTCAGATTTGATCCTGACATAGCTCCCCACTACTTTGCCTTCAAATGTTTCAGTGGTCTTCAGAAGATCCTGAACTAAGCTTCTCTTCAAGTATAGAAGCTTTATGTTTTCGGGGATAATTGCAGCAAAGCAGCTTTTTGGAGTCTCAGGCACTTGTTTCTTTTGAAAGGAAATTTTCCGCTTTCTAGATGGTCTGACACCTTCATCCAGTTCTTCTGAACTATACAAAAGATCATCCTCAGATGAATCATTGTTTTCAGTCAAGTGTGCTTCCAGAAGGTCATAGATTTTAATTCGAGGCACTGACTTTTTTCCAAAGAGAGAATAAAGCCACTGATCACAGACAATTCTTTTCTTTTTAACAGGATGAAGAAGGTTATGTTTTTTAACATATTCGTTGATAATAGCTGCCACGTCGAACTGCGAAAGCTGTTTGCTGTAGTCCTTGCCGTTTGATTCGAGAAACTCAATGAGAGGCCTAGATCCCCATCCAAGAAACTCCATTTTTGGTTTGGCTTTCCTCTTCCATTTCGTGGGAGCTGAAATCTGCTCATTCGAGTCATCTACCCAAAAAAATGACATCCCGTTCTCTCCCTTTTCCATACTGAAAAAACAAGATAATAAGATTATGCCCAATTACTTGAGTCGAATGGTTATCATGCCTGCCACATGATTCAAGAGAAGCTTCTCAGAAGATAAAACAGAAATATCCCTATCTTAAGATGCTTTCTACTTCTATTTGTTCCTTAAGCTTCTTCAATGTGATATCATTCATTCGTTGAAAGAACTAGCCTACCTGCAGTAAACTTGTGAGGCTACAGACCAACCCAGCAGGGCACCCACACCCTCAGACACCCAACCATGCGATAAAAACTAAATACTGCGGAAAACATTTTAGGTGGTGCATCCTTGCCACGCTGAGCTTCTTCATCATGGCCATATCTGATCCTGATTCACGGGAACCCTCCAGAAAGAATACAGTACCTGAAGTACAGAAAGACTTCACTACGAGAATGAGGGAAGATTCCTGGAAAGGAAGTTATATAGATGACAAAAGCTATCTTACCACATCACTTTGCAATGACCACAAGCGTAGAATCTTTCTGGACTCAACAGCAAAACTTAAATAGTGTCCTGCACTAGTAGAGAAGCAACAATCTATTCTTCATTCTGCATACTAGTAAAACTAGTAAAACAAGTAAAACATCTAAATATGTAAACAATAGTTACCAACATTTTGAGGGAAATCCCTTCGCCTTACACCATTATCTATGAGAGAAAAAAGCTAGGAGCAATATACAAAGAAATAAATTTATATTTAACATATTGTCCTTACTCACCCAGACTTCAATTCTAAACTGATCCAATAACAAACTTTTATCGCAAAACCTTGTGAAATTTCACCTTCAAAAACTCAAATTATCCAGTGTTCTTCATCAACTTAATTCCCACAACCATAGATAACAGTATCCTATGATACCATACAAAAATTGAGGGTATCGATACGCATCTTAGTTGCACATCCCATTTGGCAACGTATCTTACAATATGATATATGTATCTCACGATACGGTAGCGTATCTTACGATACAATGCCGTATCCCAAATGTTGTCTCATAATATAGAATCGCACTGAATGAAACTATATTATAATTTAAAATCATTTCTAAAGAGTCAGCATGTAAAGACTGCTGGAGACTTAAAACTAAATTATTTTTTGAAACTAGTTTAGGTTTTTATTATATTGAATAACTTTGGTGTAATCAACGAGATACAGTCTTCTAATCATTAACTATTGTCAAAATTTTATGGATACCCTTATATCGACGTATGATTCCGACTTCCTATACATATTTATAATTTCAGATGGTATACCTAAAATTTTAGTGTATTTCTATAAGCAAAGTGTATCCAACCATACACAGAACGTATCCCGATACAAATCATAAAATTAAGATACACGACATGTACTCCAATTCAACAACTATGCCCAGAACAGTTTTTTCACCATCAGTGTTACGTATCATATTAAATAATAACAGTAAGTTAATAACGAGCATTCCTATCAAATTCAAAGCATGGTCCTCCAATAAGAGTTCAATTGCATATCCATGTGTCAAATCCATAACCAAGAGATTCAGAAGCTTTAGCCCAATGAAGATTTACTCCTCTAAGTTTCAGAGTCTCTGATAAGTTTACTAAATCCCGAGCTACAAAACTCCAACCCCAGAAAAGCTTGAATTCAACTTTCAAGAGAAAAAAATATATCATGACGTACCTACAAATAGACAGCAAATACATCAAATCTAAAAACCCTAAAATAAGAATGCTTTTACATTCCTAAAGTGCGTATGATGGGAGTGCCCAATGGGCACAGCTAAGAAATGACATGGCACGGAGTAGCACATTGTTTTATGCTTCTGAATTTATATTTTATGGATGGATAGATTTATCTTCCATCATCCACAAATAGCCTTAGTTGTATGTCAGTTGTGAACTCTCCAATCACAAATTGCATTCCTTAGTTGTATCTCTTTTCGTTGCTTTTTCCATGATGTAATTTAGGGGAAACTACCTAAAAGTCCTTTCAAAAAAGAAATCTTTTAACAATAAAACCAAAGTGTTATTATTTTAATACCAAAAAATCCAAATATATTATTGCATCAATAACACTGTAGAAGCACCAACAATTAGACAAATTACCTTGTATGAGATAACAATCATCACCGGAAATAAAATGAACAGGACAAATTACATTTTTATCCTATGAGGCTATGATGAAGAAAATCTTAGGGTTTCTTTGATTGCAAATCGTTATCCAATGTCTTTCTCCTCCAATTTATTGCAGATCAAAATCCCACCCTTTCTCTATCTCTCTCTAACACATGCACACACTACGTTTCCTGTAATTAGAAGTAAGTCATGGGCTTTAGAGAGTTATGACTCATGTATTCAAGCTAAGCCAATTGTAAATTGAACCAGCACTTCAGATCTTGGCCTTTTCAATCTACCCCCGTTTAAAGTATTCGATATCTCTCCTTTTATTTTGTCCTTGTTGACAAGTCGTTGCGTTGCTTATGCCTTAGTCAGGAACTTGTTTTTTACTCTTGAAAATTTTTCAAAGTTTAGTTATCAACATATATAGTACTCACTCCGTCCCACAAAAAAAAAAGTCTCACTTCAACTTTTCTTGCTCAACTTGATCAAAGTTTTGACCAAATATTCATAAAAAATTATAATCCTCACAGAATTCTAAATATTTTTTTTGATATAGGTAAGAATATATTAATAAGCGCCAAACCAGGTGACGCGGCTTTGTACACTAGAAGTATACACTACATAAAAATATACAATCTCTAGCCAATGTGAAAATTATTCACAAAATCTACAAAAGAGCTACCAAAAAGGCCATACGAATGATCTGCCCCAATGCACCACAAGAATAGATAATTGAGCAGAGATTTTTTCAGGTGAGCCAACCCTCTTCATTATCAAACGCCCTCTTGGTTCCTTTCTTTCCAAATCATCCACCATACACCCAACGGAGCAGCCTCCGAAATCCTATTTCCGCTCTTCCTTCTCCCAAAAAATGACCAACTTCATAGCAGATTCTTCATAGAATTAGTCATCCCCCATGATATGTTGAACAAATCAAAAAGCATGTTCCACAACTCCCCTACCACCGGACAATGAAGCATCAAATAATTTACACTCTTCATTCTCCTTACATAAGTTTCTGTCTCCGCCATCTCCTCCCCAAAATGAAATATTATTGATAGTATTCTTAATATCAACAATTGAAGGAAGGAAAAACAAATTCAATATACAAGAGGGTTCACGGATTACCTCGTGCAAATACGTACCCTAGAGCGAAGTGGAAGACTAACGGCTTGTGCTATGAACACACACACAACAAACAATCTATCCTGCAATTTTTTCTCGCCGAATTGGTATCACGTAGCACGAATATCAATCGCTATTCCAAGCCGCAAATCCAAGTCTTTCAATGGTTAGACTTAGAGAGAGTATTTTGGTGAGATGCAATAATACTAAAGAGAGATGAAAACTACACAATGCAGCCATATGCTCTCGTGTGTACTATTGTATCTATTTTCCCTTTTACTTGCCGTATTTATATTATTACCACAAGAACCCTATTTTTGTAGGTTAAGTTAGGTCAATCCCAAATCCCGTCGGATTATGTCACTATCTACCAATAATAATATAATTAGGATCAACAAGCCCATGTGGGCGAATATATTAAACTGGGCTACAAGCCCGTTTACTAACAACAATAATTGAATAGACATAGTGCTTCTGCTTCAAACCTTCAAGGTCTAAACAACACAGTAATCATTATTTAAAGAACACAAAACCAGTACCCACCATTCTTTAACAGCATCATCCATCAAAAGAAAAACAATAACACTTTGCCTATATAAACAATAAATGCAACAATCCTCAGCACTGACTTAGGAATTAGGACCCAAAACCCATCTACCAAGACCACGACTCAACCCTAAAAAACCCACATCAACATAATACTACAAGAATTCTCACTCAGTCCAATTCTTGTCACTGAGTGGCAAAAGACATAACTCATAAACTAAACTTCCCATCAAAATTTGACACAGCTCAACCGAAACTCACCCAAGTACACAAACAAGAGTCAATGCAATTAATAAACAAGAGTCGATGTAGTTAATCTGACATCCAACAAAATTCCCGTCCAGCATGACTTTGTAAATGCATGCTTAGTTGCTTACCTACCAAATAAGTAAATCAAAAGTCAATCTAACAAACTCAAGTCAAACTCAAGTCCTTAAGGTTGGCACAGGATACCACAGCAGTAGGTGATTGTGATATTTGCATTGGCATTAACATAAAACACCACACCAGTAGCAACACCACTAATTTCTTCGAACATGAGTGGCATTAATGAAATTCCTAAACCTAATTTTCTTAATGGACAAAGGAGAATCCCTCATTCCCCATAAACCTCACACAGTTTTCTTAAAACAATTAGCATTCACTAAGACCGTGAACACTATAGTAAATGCATGAGGACAACAATGAAGCGGGTCAATATACATAAAGAAACGAACATAGAAATACACACATAGCAAAGAAATTCCACCCAGCAAACAAAAAACTACATGAAGAATGATAGTCGGCAAATAAAATGTGAAATCTGTCACATACTGCATTGGAGAACAGAGCAGTAACATGCAATTGAGGAAAGCGGGAAGGGGAAAATAACAGGTACCACCTCACTCTGTCATTTACCAATTTGGTATGTTGACCTACCAGTCAAACAAAGGGAATCGAGTGATATTTTCTGATAATCACCAATGCCTTAATATTTTGACTTGAAAAAGTGACTGTTTTTGGTTACCATTCAAGACACCATATAAGAAACCCAAGAAGAGGAACTCATTTATATCTTAAATCCACACATTTATTTGCCATTGCACACACAGACACACACACTCACACAAACTATCCAAACTCAGTATCACAGAACAAGCCTTGCATATTCCCATGTTTCAACAACAGTCAAGAGTTTCCAAAAAGACATGACTGCATATAAAATGTACAGATAGGGACATGCATTACCTACACAAAACAGTAAATGTACCTGAAAAGCGCACAATTACAGCCCACAGCCAACACCTGCAACAACAAGCAAAAACAGCAAAGAAATTATCATAAAATTAAAAAATAAATTAAGTGCAATTCAAGGGCGGGAATTGCTAATCCAAATAAGGAAATGGGGTTTTACAATGAATCAGAATTACAAATCATGAGTGAGCGGAGAGGGTTTTAACAAAGCTTCTACAAGTCAATTTCTGATTAAGGAAGCAGAGATGAGTTTTAAAAAAAGATCACATTTGGTTGCTTAGAACAAGACCACGATTTTGGAGGAACAACAGTGTGTGTAAATCGGAGAGCAAACCATAAAATGGAGTTGGTTAAATGGGAAATTAGTAGGAGGCCACAAAAAGTTAGCGCCGGGATTTTGTTTGCATTAAGACATTAAGAATTGAAGCAATTGGAGCATTTGACTTCTTGTTTGCATTTTAGGAAAGGAGGAAAATTGTGTGTGCAAATTTGGTGGGTAGAACTCCCTCCATCCAAAAAGAAAAGCGCCCCAAATGGAGTTTGCAAACTCAGCTAGAGCATTTGCCCCGTCAATATTTATAAACTATCCTAAAAGTACTATTCGTCTCATGTTTTAAAAAATTTGAAAAAAACACATAAATCCACATCAAAATTTCATTTGAGAAAAAGTCAAAATGCAACTCTTCTTTTGGGAGGCATGGAGTACCAAATTAACTCTCTCAAAAGTAATTTCAGTATTTAAGTGGAATATGATAAGGTACATTTTCTGGAGACAATCTAGGCCTGGCTTTGTACAACTTTATACAAACAATTTAATTTTTAGCTATTGATAACTAGTATTGTTTTAAGTTTAAGTCAAAATATTTTGAAATAGAAGAAGTAATAAAGGGTAATTGAGTACTTACCAAAAATAGAACAAAAGGTAACTTAGTTTCTTTTAAGGAAGTGCTTATTCAAAAAGGTTGGGACTAATTACACAAATGGACCTATAATATAGAGGTTACTGAGGTGATATAACCAATCAATTGTGGTCTTCATCATACTTGGTTATGTCCTATTGAAAAACTAGTCCATTAGGACAAGTTGTGCCATATGATTTAAATCAAGTTGTGCCATATGATTGAAAAAAAGGATGAGATTTTGGTACAAAGTGCGAAATCGTTCAGGGAAGCCAAGCATTTCCCTCTCAGCGCTCACTGTCAAACGACGACATCCCTTCTCTCACCTCATCTTCCTCTTCTTACCTTCATCAATATCTCATTACTCATTACCAAGTGACATCTCAAACATCATTGTTTTGTTGGTCATATGTTGGCACGTAATCCAAGAAAATACCTATATTTGGAGAAGACTTTTATTCCAGTTCTGATAAAATCTCATTTATTACAAAAACGTCTCCATCAGATGTTTGTATTTGACTCATTGAAAACACAAACATATCTATGATGTGAGAGACTCCCTGCTTCATAGGTTCATAGATCAAATAGTTGCACCGACAATAATTGGAGAGATGGAGACGTAGTGCTTCAAACCTTCAAGGTCTAACAAAGGTATAATCATAATCATATTTTTAGAGAACACAAAAACCAGTACCCTCCATTGTTTGACATCATCATCCATCAAAAAGAAAAAGAATAACACTTATCTATATTAACACTAAATACCTTGAGGTCCTAAGTTCCAATCCTTCATACCAACAAGGGATCACACTTACCTATCAAAAAAAAAAACACTAAATACAACAATTCTCGGCCGAACTTAGGAACTAGGACTGCCAATCTACAAAGACTAAGACCCAAACCTGTCAACCTAACATAAAGATATAACAACTAAAACTCTCACTCAGCCCCATCTAAATGGTCAAAGACACAACACATATAACCTACAACTTCTGATCGAAATTTTATGAACAAGAGCCTCAAACACCCACTAGTCCACAGCTCAACCATGTACACATAAAGAATCCAAGCAACTTTGTATATGCATGGGTATGTACCAACTAAACATATCTAAAAGTCAATCTAATAACAAAACTCAAGCTTAAACTCGCCTCGAGTTGCTTCAGACATTGCATTGGCATTAACATAAAACACCACACCACTGGATGCTTTTAACATTGCAGCAGCTTTTAAAAAAATTCTGGAATACTAAGTTTCTAATGTACAGCAGAGAATCCCTTGGTACCCAAAAACACCACACAGTTTTCACAAAATAATTAGTACATTCGCTAAGAACATGAACACTCTATGCATTGCGACAGCAAGACAGCAAGAGATATTCCAACCCAGCAAAAGAAAAAATACATAAAACGTGAAGAATGCAAAAGGCCATCAAATCCTGCATGGGAGAACAGGGCTGCAACATGAAATCGGAAATTTTGGAGCTCAAAACAACAGGTACTACCTCACTATCTCAATCAGCAAGTTGCAAGTTGGTGTGCTGACCTACCAGTCAAACATAGGTATTCGAGTTATATTTTCTATTCATCAACATCTTACCAATTAAAACACCATTTCAGATACCCAAAAAAAAGGAACTCATTTATATCTTAAATCCACACATTTTATTAGCCATTTCGAACACACACTCAATAAGTAAATAAGCTGTCCGAACCCAGCATCACACAACAAACCTCGCCCATACCCAACATCAGTCAATTGTTTTTTCCAAGAGGTCAGGAATGCTAACAAAACGTATATACACACACATGCATTACATCAACAATTAGTAAATGTACCTGAAGAAGCCCAAAATTACAGCACGAGGCCACCAACTGCAACCATAAACAAAAACAGCCATAAAATTATCAGAAATTGAATAAACGAACAAAATCAAAGTACAAATTTGGGGATAAATTTACTAAAACCAAAATGAGATTAGGGTTTTAGAATGAATTACAATTTTCCAATTGTAAGTGACCGCCAAAGCTTCAAGAGGTAAAGTTCTAATTAAGGAAGCAAAGATAGATACTAAAAATTTAAGAAATGCACGCATTTGGTTGTTTTGAACAATACCTCGATTTTGGAGCACTCACAGTGGGGAAGAAACGGGGAGAGAGAGAGCGTAGCCGTGAAGTTAACAGTGGAGATTCGCCGGCCGGTACGGGAAAGTTAACGCCGGTGGTTTGTTTGCATTTAGACGTTACAAATTGCACCAATTTGAGTATTGACTTGTTGGGGGAAAATAGGTGTGCACTAAATTACCACCACGCCATTTTGTGATTCGGCAAATCTTATGGCATTATGGAAAAGGTGCTCTTTTCTCGATAACATCACCGTCATGGTCTCGTTTGGTGCAACTTAAATAAAATATTTATAAATGTGCTTAAAGATGTCTTAAATTATTGTCCGACTTTCTTTTTTCGTCCGTTATAAAAATGTTATCTTGCTCATAAAGTTTCCTTTTATAAAAATAATTTTATATGGAGTACTTACTTTTTCTTACTGATAAAATTTTCTTTTTCAAAAAACATTTTTATCATTTTACTTTTACTTTTTATTTCTTGTAAAATTTCCTTTTTAAAAAATATTTTTACCATTTATTTTTTTTTCTTCCTACTTTTAATTATGTGTCACATGTTTATATGTTTTAAAGACATCACGTGTTATATTAATATTAATAATCAAATCAATTATTTTTCTTAATCCGTGTACCAAATCAATCAGGACATTAAATTTAGGACGGATAGAGTTTATTTTATTATAAATCTTATTGCTTCTCTCATCGGTTACATTCATTGGCAGGTTCCTTATTGGAAGGATTAATTGAAGAAAAAATAATTAATTCGAACTTATCATGGTATGAAGACACCTCGTTAATGACAAAAAAATACTCTCTGGATGAAGTACCCTTTATGTCTCATATTTACTCCATCCGTTTCAAAATAATTGAGAATTTAGAAGAAAATAATTTTTTTTCTAAAATAAATGACGTTATAGAATTTCAATAAAAATTTGTATACATTTTACCAAAATTGTCATTCATAATTACACTCTAATTAAATGTTGTGTTGGGAATGAAAAGCATTTTTCTTCAATATATTGATAATATCAAAGGATTTAGAAAGAAATTGGGGTGAGTAAAAATGTGTTGTTCAAACTTTGAAAAAAAAAATAGGATGATTTAAAACAAGATTCTATAAATCGCTAGGCGGGCGCTAGCGCCAGACAAGCGCTTAGCGGATATAGGCGAGGCCTAGGCAGAGCCTAAAAATAAGACATAATATCTTATTTTTAATATATTTTTTATTATAAACTAATTATTAAATACTAATTTTTTAAATATACTAATATTAAATATCATCAAATAATTTAAAATAATGATTACATTATGATTTTAAATTTTCAAAGTAAAACTAGAAATTTAATATCATTTAAGGTTCAAAATATTACAAAAATAGTCAATAGTTCAATTATTCATAGGTCCGTTGACAATTACAAATTTATAAAATTAATTTAATAATTTGAAATTGATATTTATTATTATTATTTAAAAAATCAAAATGACATTATTTATGGCCAAAATTAAATAATATATATATATGAAAAAATCAGTAGTTGCCTAGACTGCCTGGAGCGCCTAGGCGGTGCCTAACCCACCTAGTCGATTTGTCAAGTTTCTAGCGCCTAGCGCCTAGGCGTCTGCTTAGATCGATTTTTAGAAAACTGATTTAAAGAAGTATGTTAATAGGAAAGAGAAAAAATAATCATTCAATTTATCAACAATAATTGCACTTAAATAAAATTAGATCAATTTGTGATAAGTTTATTAATTTATATGCAAATTTTTAAAAAGTCATTTATTTTGGGACGATGAAGTCTGTGTGTGTATATATATATATTGTATCCTATATAAACATTTTCATTTTTATAAATACACTACATTCTTAAAAGAGTGTCATATTTGATCCAAGATATAGATTACAAAAATATAATTAACTTAATTTTAATATTAGAATACTAGTGTGTTTTTTAAGGATATTGATGCGAGAGAAGGACCCATCAATCAAGGTAATTTAAAAATAAATATTATAAAGCGGGCTTTTTTTATTTTATAATGAGCTAAAAGGAAAAGATAAACTCTCTTTTAGTATGAAGGAGTATTACAACAATTATTATCTAATACTCCCTATATTTTGGTCCAATCCCAACACCACCCTTATTCGTTTGGCCATTCTCACTGTCACCCCTTGCATGAGTTTGGCCATTAAACTAACCATTTTAACTCCTTTTTTGACCACTTTGATCGTGCCAAAAGATTATATAACCATAACAAATATAATATATATATATATATATATATATATATATATATATATATATATATATTATAATACAGCTCATCATACTCACACACTCGAAATGTGGAAAAAGCTAACTACTAATCAGGATTTGTTTTTACTAAACACAATTACCGGTCATAATTAACTCTCAGATCTCAAGCGTGTGGAGCGGTGATTTTCCAAGGAAACCCTCCATATTTTCTCCCTCGAATCTGTTTCTCTCTCTTTCTCGAGTTTGGTTCTCTCTCTTCCTCATTTTCCCAGCCTTTTCCTCTCTATCTTCCTTTTCTTCCTATTCTTATTCCCCATCTCTCTCTCTCTCATCCTTATCTCGGTTTCTTCCTCCTTATCTCTCTCATCCTCAGTCGTCGGAATGTGTAAGTTCTCTCCGCCGTTTTTTGTGTTTGTCTCTTGATTTTCTCCTCCAAACCTTATTTAGTTGGTGGGTTTGGGGTTTGGCTGGGTTTAAGTAATTCTCTCAGAATCTTCCAATTTTCTATACAGTGTTTACTTTCTTGGTTTGGCTATGGGTGGACGGATTTTGGGTGGAGAGAGGGAGATTGTCTGTTTTGTCAAGGGGCAGACCGACAGAGAGAAGAAATAGAATGGTTTGCGTTTGTGTGTGGGTGTATGCGATTGCGGGGGAAGATAAATTGGAGAGGATAGAGATTGGTGATGTGTGAGTGTTGTTGTTCATATAAAATGAGGGTGCATAATAGAGAGAGAAAGAGAGAGAGATCAAAAAGGATGAAAGATATCTATTGCATTTCTTTACAATTACCTCCTCCAACCTCTCCCACTACTCTTGTTCCACTTCCACACAAACAAAAACAAATTTTAAAATTATAATGATCAATATTTTAAATCTAAGTCCACTGTCGCTGTAACTTAATTGTTAAAGTTAAAATTTAGCTATATTTTCCATATTTCATTGGCCAGTTTTTATGGGGGTCTTCCTCTCATGCCTACATTCAATGTGATGTTATTGTGAAACGTTTTGTTTTCCCTTGATTATCCATAAAACAAAATTTTAAACAAACTGCACCTTCCTAATACAATGTTATTTATTCGATTTGATTATGTAGATAGTACTTAAAGGTGTGTGTCTATGTCTCTATATATATATATATATATATATATTATATATATATATATATATATATATTAGTACGATGGCACGTTGAGGGGTTGGATATATATACACTACACAACGAAAAAGGGAGAAAAACCCAAATACGTAAAAAAAATAAAACATTTTACTACGATATTTATTTCATAAGAAAACCAATAAATAAATATTTTAATTGTAACTATTGTAAAAATACAAAAAGAAATTTTTATTGAATGAAAACTCAGTCTTCTTCTTCTGGGGGTTCTTACTTAACAACAATGAAAACCAAATTAATAACGTTGCCAAATTTACCATGAGATGCAATAACTTTGTCCATTATAAATAAATCTAAGCCATACATAAATTAAACTGGGATTTAGTTGATTACGATAGCAATCAATTAAGAAACTACAATTAAATATTTGTAAAACCGTAAAAGTCAGTTTATTATTAACGAACTACCAAAAGTATTATTTTCTTAAAAAAATGACTTTCAAACGGGGCCTCTTTACCCGGAATGGAGGGATTAATTAATAATTTGTATATGAAATTACGGGCTGAACAAACAAAACCGGCCGGACAAAAATTTAATTGATTAAGTTAAGTACGACAACAATTAAAAAGAAAAAAATATCAAAAATTTACGATTTTTTAAAATTTTTAAAATTTGTATACGAAATTGTGGGACAAAAAAATTGATTAAGTTAATTACGATAACAATAAATGTAAAACAATAACGGTAAATGAAGCAGATAATGTGGAAATTAATTAACTGTAAAAAAATAACTCTAAAACTGTAAAACCATAAAACAATAACTCTAAAACTATAAAATCGTAAAATAGTAACTGTAAAACAGTTATAGATACAAACGGTTATAGATCCGTAAAATTAAATCCTGACCAGTGATTGTGTTTGATAAAAACAAATCCTGACCGGTAAATAGTTTTTTGTAACTCCCTGAGCTCTTTTATATAATAGATTGGATGCTGCCAAAATCAATAGGCAAAAATTGCATGTCCTACTATTTTACCCCTAAATCATTTAAATTATTTGTCTTGATTGTTTAAATTCAACTTGAATGGTTTAATAGATTACATACTCGTTGAGTAGTTTAAATGATTATAAACTTATCTTGGTCATTTAAACTATTCGATTACACCAACCAAACGATCTTATTAATAGTTTAGTTTACACAATTGCATAGTTGTTTAAATTACTCAATATTGACTCTATTAAGGGTATGTTAGATTTTTCACATTTGGTAAAAGACAAAAATGCACTTTCCATCCGAACAAAATCGGACTGCTGATCTAAATTTATTAGTCTAGAAAAATTGCCGATCAATTCACTTTTAAAAGATTTACAATTTGATATTTTTTCAACCAAAAATAAATATTTTTGATTAATCTTGATGTATCATTTGATAGAAACTGATATAGAATATACGTATAAGGACTATATTTATCACCATACATAAACATAGTTAATTAGGACTCTTATTGGGCTTGTAATTAATGTGAGTGGTGCGGTTATGAATCTTCTTGATAATCTTGATTCAGGAGGATTTTGGAGAAACCGTAGGGAGTTGGAATCGTATAGGGAGAGGGGGACGCAGAGGGAGAAGAGTTGTGTGGGGACACGGCTAACTGCCGTTCACACATGTGTCAATGAGGAATAAATTACAGCCGTTTGATATAAGTAAAATTAATCAATCACTGGCCATGATTTAATTTCACATATCTATAACTGTTTGTATCTATAACGATTTTATAGTTTTACAGTTTTACCGTTATTGTTTTACAATTAATCAATTTTCACATTATCTGCTTCATTTACCACTATTGTTTTACCATTATTGTTTTACATTTATTGTTATAGTAATTAACTTAATCAATTTAATTTTTTTGGCCAGCAATTTCGTATACAAATTTAAAAAAAAATCAAAAAAATTCATAAATTTTGTAATTTGATATTTTTTTTTCTTTTTGACTGTTATAGTAATTAACTTAATCAATTTATTTTTTTTCTGGCGTTTTTTTGTTCGGCCCACAATTTCGTATACAAATCATTAATTAATCCCTCCGTTACGGGCAAAGAGGCCCTATTTGAAAGTTAATTTTTTAAAGAAAATAATATTTTTAGTAGTTTATTAATAATAAAATGACATTTACGGTTTTACAAATATTTAGTTATAGTTTCTTAATTGATTGCTATCGTAATCAAGTGAATCCTAATTTAATTGATTGCTATCGTAATCAAGTGAATCCCAATTTAATTTATAGTTTGGAATACTTGTATTTTAACTTTTTTCTTTTTAATTGTTATCGTACTTAACTTAATCAATTAAAAAAAATTTTTTTTTCCGACCCGCCATTTCGTATACAAATAAAAAAATTAAAAAAATCGTAAGTTTTGTAATTTGAAATATTTGTTTTTTTTTCTTTTTAACTGTTATCGTAATTAACTTAATCAATTTAATTTTTGTCCGGTCCATTTTGTTTGTTTAGCCCGCAATTTCGTATACAACTTATTAATTAATCCCTCCGTTCCGGGTAAAGAAGCCCCATTTGAAAGTCAATTTTTTTAAGAAAATAATACTTTTAGTAGTTCGTTAATAATAAACTACTTTTACGGTTTTACAAATATTTAATTGTAGTTTCTTAATTGATTGTTATCGTAATCAACTGAATCTCAGTTTAATTTATGTCTAGCTTAGATTTATTTATAATGGACAAAGTTATTGTATATTATGGAAAAATTAACAAAATTATTAATTTGGTTTACATTGTTGTTAAGTAAGAACCCTATAAGAAGAAGACTGAGTTTTCGTTCAATAAATTTTTCTTTTCGTATTTTTACAGTAGTTACAATTAAAATATTTATTTCTTGGTTTTCTTATAAAATAAATATCGTAGTAAAATGTTTTATTTTGTTACGTATTTGGGTTTTCTCCCCTTTTCGTTGTGTAATAAATATTAATTCATTTCCACATTATCTGCTTCATTTATTGATAAATTCTCAAATTGGCGTTGTGCCATCGGCACGGGCAAGGGTACTAATCTATTATATAAAACAAATCATGCGGTTGGGAAAAGCTATTTACCGGTCAGGATTTGATTTTACCAAAGACAATCACCGGCCAGGATTAAATCTTTGGGAAAAGCTATTTACCGGCTAGGATTTGATTTTACCGAAGACAATCACCGGTCAGGATTAAATCTCATCTAAACTGTTTTTATCCCAACCTAATCTAATCTAACCGTTTCCTATTCACGTTTTTCTTCCTAAATCTCATCTAAACTGTTTTTATCTTAACTTAATCTAACTGTTTCCTATTCACGTTTTTCTTCTTATGTTTTTATTTCAACCAGCTTTCTTCCATCCTTTTTAGGCTTAGTTTTTTTTTGTTCTCTTTTTAAACTTTGTACTCCTTCTTTCTTCTTTTTTACTGCCACGAATACCTTAGTGGATAATAACAAACCCTTCACCATCTTCTTCGCACCTCCCCCGCTTAGCTACCGTCACTTTCTCTATTTGATCTCTTGTTTATTTATTTATTTGACTCATCTCTTTCATTCTTTAGTAAATCACTTTTGACCACCAACTCACCTATCTTTAGTTTCAGGAGAGAGAAACTAAAAAGGAAACGAAAATTGGTAGTTGAGTTCTCACTAATTTAAATAAATTTAATTATATATATATATATATACACACATACACACACACACAATATATATATATATATATATATATATATATATATATATATATATATATTATTACATTTATTTATTTGAATACTAACACCGTCCTATACTGACATCGTCCACATACTAACATCGTCTCATACTGGCGTCATGCCATAAGCACGGGCACATAATCTAGTATATTTTAATTTAAGTTTTTGATTTACCTACTCACATACTCTCTCTGTTACACCCACAAAGTTACGTTTTCCGTTTTCAAATAATCGTCATTCTTTACTCGGTATAGCGTTTAAAAAAAATAATTGATGGTATAATGTTGATGTAATGCATGATTTCCTTTAATGCCCTTAAGCATGTGCCCATAATTAAAATATGTAGAAAATGTAAGGGTAAAGTAGTAAAAATATTTTCCAAAAAAGAGTGTTGAAAGACGACAATTATTTTGGAATGGACAAAAAAAAAGGAAAGGAAGATACTTATTTAGAAACGAGGGAGTATTAGAATTTGTTATAATTACAAAAATATTTTAGTCTATATTATAAAATAACTCAGGATCTAACTGGCGGCCCTGATCGAATTGTGCTAAACACAACTGACGGTCCAGATTGGTTCGTAAGTATGTGAGTTACAAATTAATCCATCAGTTATGAGTTATGTTTGAATTACTCATCTACAATTGCATATAAAACCTTCAATTGCAGGTTTTGTTTAAATTACCCCGTCAGTTATGTGTTTTATTTATCCCGACCACTCATTGAACTGATCACATACCGACACCGTGCCTATGGCACGGGCACGTATACTAGTAATAGTAAAAAAGAAGTCGTTGAAAATTATAAAGTAGATATTCAAAGTGTTTATATCCCAAAATATCATAATTATAAGAAGTCATAATAAAAATAAAAATAATAAAAAACTAGAAAGAGAGTGACTCCTAATATATTTACCAATATAAGTTTATTAGTTAATTTTATTATCACTTATTTGTTGGGTTCGCTAGATCGCAGGCTAATCGCAACAGAGTTGTAAATTTTTTATCTACTAGCGCCGTAGAATATTTTTTACACAAATGGGGTTTGGATCATAACACATATCAGTCACAATCTTCGTCTTAATTTTTTAGATTTTGGTTGGTCACGTGTTGTGTTCTAAAGTTCATTTGTGTAAAAAAAAACCATCGGTGGATGAAAATTTAATTATTTTTCATAACGTCCTATAATAACTCTTTCTAATTAATCAAAATCTTAAAAGTAAGTCTCTTGTAAGACGGTCTTATAGATCTTAATTCGTAAGACGGAGCTCCACTCTCTCACAACTTAACCCATCAACACACGGTAAGTCAGATAAAGAGGATTTGTCTTACAAAAAAAATATCTGTAACACCGTATTACCTAAGTTTTTTGCCAAATCCTAATGTGTACTACCTCTAATGTTTACACAATAGTGTATAGGTTCATTAGTAGAAAGATATGGTAATATAATGGGAAAATTATAAAAATAACCATCGTACTATTCGTAGGCAACTAATTTGACCAACCAACTTACAATATCATAAATGTGACCAACGTACCCAGAATTGGGTGTGGTGTGATCCTTGTCGTTAACGATCCATCCAATTTCGTAATAGAACTATTAATGTTGACTAACGAAGGAACTTTTTGGGGTATTTTTGTCCATCTCCATTGAAAATGTAAAAACAAAAATATAAAATAGTGTCATCTTCTTGGTCAAACCCCACCAACATAGTTAAAACAGAGAAAACAATTTCCTAATTTTTTTTTCCAAATCAGGTAGCCATTATAGCTCAGTTGCATTGAAAGAGGATGGAAGAACATAAGAAGAAGAAGAAGAAGAAGAAGAAGAAGAAGAAGAAGAAGAAGAAGAAGAAGAAGAAGAAGAAGAAGAAGAAGAAAAATAGTGTGATTTCAGAATCATAGGCAGAAGAAATAGTGTGATTTCAGAATCATAGGCAGAAAAAATAGTGTGATTTCAGAATCATAGGCTTAAGATGGTGGAAAGCGACGGTGAGAAATTACTTGGCATGCTCATTGCCGCTTGAATTCTCTGGTATTTCTGCCTTTACTCTATAAGGACTTCTCTTCCCTCATTCGTCATAGGCAAGCTAAGGGAGTAAGACCAGAATTCTTCTTTCTATCCCCAGAGGTTAGGAAATCTTTAAATTTCTACTACCATTGAGATCTAAATTATTTCGAAAGAACCATACTGAGAATACGTGGACCAAATTATTAATGTATTGCCTTTGTCGGACTAAGAATACGTGACTGGAGACGGAGAACTTGGCCGGAGAAGATGAAAAATGGTGGAGATTGATAGAGCAAGCCGGATATAAGAGCTACTAGGTTCGGCCATATCGAATGAGATGGTCGCAGTTGACATGGTAGACTCTGTTGTAACCAAGGCTGGAGATGACAAGGGGGGCTGGTGGGACTTGAGACGGATGATGAAGAATAGGGGAGGAACAAAAGGCTTGCTGGCTAGATCTGGATGGGTGGAGGGATGTGATTAACGCGGTTGTGAAGCTGTTTTGTCAGATCGAATAGAGTGGTTGCAGAGAGGGATGGAGATGGTGCGAGGATATGAGAGAAAGGACTGGGCTGAAGGCGGAGAGAGCATGATGAGGCTGGTCTGGCGATGGAGAAGTGGGGAAAGACTAGGATTTCATCTGGTTCATCACTTCATCAAGGACATCATAAAGAAAGAGACAAAAATACCCCTCGTAAAGTCTCTTCGTTAGTCCATATTAATAGCTCATCAAAAATTGGTTGACCATTAACGACAAGGACCACATCGCACCCAATTACTATGTACATTTGTCACATTTGAGATATTATAAGTTGGTTGGTCAAATCGGTTACCTATGAATAGTACGATTATTAATTTTTTTAATTTTCCCTAATATGATTAATATTATATTGTGCCTTTTTAGAGTAACATTTATCTAATATCGGCAATATTATCCCTCATTCTCTTCATTTCTTTCAAATTAACTGATGGCTCCTTCAACGAGCCTAATTAAATATTGAGTTTAGATTTTCAATAAAATCTCATCAGTTAATCTAATGAATTGACCTTGCCTAAATTTATCAATTAATCTCTACTAATCAACTACGTCCAAAAATTTGGAATAATCCTTAATTGAACAACGAAAGGTTCACAACTAATGTTATTTGTAGGCTTACAATGTTTGCAGCTTATAAATAACAATTTATTTTATTAAATAATCCAATTAGTTAATATACTTTAAATTAACTCATTAATTTCAAGAACCTGCAAATTGTCAGACCACCTAGCAAGCAGCACAAATACCTAGCAATAAGTGAAATAGCGAGTGACCCTATTTAAATTGAGAATAAATACATGTACAGTCATTTCGACATAATTTCTTGAATAAATATAGGACATGGATTATAAGTTAAAACACATTTGATTTAATAATTGTGATCCATTTCAAGTACCTCATTTATGAATCAAAATCATCATGCATTGGCCAAGGTATTTGAATCATGAACTATCAAAACAATAAATACTCTTATAATATGAAAAGTGTCGAATTCTATGTTGGCTACTAATTAACCTCCATGCACACCAGTGCAATATACAATATACCCATTTGCGATTATCAAGCAATCAAAAAGTAAATCAAAGTGTTACATTATGTACACAAAGCTAATTATCGTGCCTCAAACCCGAAGACTAATCATGTATTATCGCAACGTGAAAATTTTTAATTTGAAAATTAAAACTTTCATTTAAAAAATTTCAACTGGTCATGTTCAATGAAGTTATTCTCTAACAAACACATGCATATATGCATTTATGCCACTGCGCTGATGCTATTGGAATGCAACATCCTCGTCATACGAGCATGTATCATACATATAACTCTCATAAGGCTATTAAATGTCATTGTCTTGAAAAGTCAACCAACTTACAATCAATTCAAGACAAAGTCTAAGAAGCATGTTTCATGATATATATATATATATATATATATATATGTATATATAGTTTCCATATTTAGTTAGGAGTTCAAATATTTTCAATAATATGAACAATTTGACTTAAAGTGGAAACAACACATGGTTTCCTAAAAAAACATCAATTCCCCCCCCCCCCCACAAAACCCATTGATTTCCCTGCCCCACCGAGAAAGGTTTTATATTATATATAATACATAAGAAGGTATAACTTTTCTCTGATACATGTTATCTGTAGACACCCCAATTTCGTATCTCTGGTATGTAACATGACATGAAATATTAAGACCTGTTAAAAAGCTAACAAATGTCAAATTACAAGGTTAAAGGTGCAAAAGAAAAAATGTAGGATGCATAAGCAGTGAAATGTAGGGGGCCTTAGTGCCAAAAAGAATACCAAAAACCCCTGGCGCCGCCCCCATGGCCTCCAGGCGCCGCG
The DNA here is from genome assembly GCA_013146195.2 of Codonopsis lanceolata. Taxonomy (NCBI): domain Eukaryota; kingdom Viridiplantae; phylum Streptophyta; class Magnoliopsida; order Asterales; family Campanulaceae; genus Codonopsis; species Codonopsis lanceolata. The sequence goes on from CM028383.1 coordinate 72,786,698, forward strand.
CCAGCCCCCTCCATGGGTGGCGCCCAACAGTGCATTCTGCACCGTAGCAGTTTGCCTTCGGTGTAATATCTCAAACGCGTAGTACAAGTCGATGAAGCATATAATGAGAAGTCTTAACTGCGAAGGAAGTCTCATTCTCGACTATAAATAGAGGTGTCCGACCTTCAGAAATTCACACACACCGTTAGCAGTTCACATACTACGTACTTTATGAGTTTCTCTCGAGAGCATTGTGAGATTTCCTCCTTTAGCCTCGAAGCTCGCCAAATCTCCCCCCAAACACTAAAACCAACCGGTCGAAGTGAAACCTAACTGCCCTGCTAGGATTTCACTCTATTTCTCCGTCCAAAAATCCCAAAACAAGCAGTTGATCTGCCCAAATCCAGACACTAAATTAGCAAAAGGCAAGCAGTTGCTCTGCCCAAAATTCGTCAGCAGCAAACAAACAACAAAAAAAAAAAAAGCAGTTGCTCCACCTGGTTCCCAAGGCTTGAAAGAAACTTTTGGAAGCAGTCACTCTGCCCGAATCCCCACAACAACACATCAGCAAAAAAAGACTCCCTCTCCTTGAAGGATAGAGCGAGCGCACCTTAAGCCTGTCAAAAACTAGTTGATACGGGGTAAAACCCCCACGCTTCAAGAGGTATGTCATTTTAAAGTTTTTATTACATAAAAAGTGCTATTTAGGTCGGCAAAAATGTAAGCAATATAAGCAGTTGTGCTGCCCGAATCTCTATAAGGGAATAACACTAAAAAGAGCCATTATTATGATCATAATTTTATAATATATTTGTAACTCCCGAAAGGAGGCTATGGCAAGTATTGCAATAATATATATACATATATATATATATATATATATATGTATATTTAAATGTTTTATTTCATTTGTTAAATAAATATAACAAAAGCATATTTTAGCAACAAAAAAAAAAACTATTTTGAGACCGAAATGGCGAGTTGGGTGCCTAACATCTTCCCACCTCGTAACTTAACCTCCGAACCTTTGCAAATCTGGTTACATTTGGTTTTTCTTTATTTTTCCTTAAAATAAAGATAACGACTAAAGATTTATTTTGAAACCACAATGGGACCGAACGTATCCCACGGGGAATCGCCTAAAGGGCACTTTACTATTTGAAACCGGGACCCGCTTTACGTCGATAGTGAGAAGGATCAAATACCCTTTCATCCTAGACCAAAATCTTTTGCAAAAGTTGCAAGTTAAAAGTCCCTAAGTCGTCTAGCCATGAAGATGTGGTGTTTTGGGCGACTTTCATAAGATAAGATCGATGCATTTCATAGGTTGGACCAAAATGTTTTGCATTAGTTGACAAGTTAAAAGTCATAAGATTCCTAAGTCGTCTAGCCATGAAGATTGGTGTTTTGGGCGAGTAGCGATTATGGGCGACCGAGGTTGGACTATTACCCCAGGATTCAACCTGGTTTTAAAAAAAATTGAAGATGTGGTGTTTTGGGCGGAGTCGAGATCTTAGAGTGAAGTCATTAATAATCAAAAAAGAAAAGAAAAGAAAATTCAGAAACGCACAAGTTCTAAAAAAAACCCATCGATTTATCCATCCCTTCACGACCGACGGAAAGAACACGTAGCAGACAGAAGACCACTCCCCCACTCTCCACAGACAATACACTCAAAATACCAAACTCTACTAAAAAATGAAAGCGTATTTTCATTTTTTTGATCCATATAGAAGTAGTCATTTTCTCAAATTGAGCAAAGAAGATTTGATTTTGTATTCTGCTAAGGTATGAAGGCTATGTTCCCTCTTCTAGTATGCAGGTATTTATCTCCTCTTTCTCTCTGACCATCTGTTTGAATTGAGAAATTGGTTGTACTAGGGTTTTGAATTTCGACATAAGCAGCATAGGGAGATTATATTCTTCCTTCAATTTGAATTTCAACATAAAAGTGAGCTCACATCAGCTGCACTAACCCAAGCTTCATCTATAATAGAAAATCACCTATTTCAAAAATATTGGACACTGGAACTGTGGAGAAAGAAAGGCTCATTTGGTCTTTGAACTCCGATTACACTTCATACACCAATCTAAAGACAACTTATAGGGTTTACGAGCCTGTAAAGATCATTAGTATCGAGCTTCTCTAGAACCAAGGACATTCAAGAAGTAAAAATCCTATTGTTTACTTGATTTAAGCCTAAATTTGTGCTTTTGTTTCCAATATGATAATTTTTGATACATCCATCAAACATGCATTACCTGTTGATTATATACTTGTCATTTCATAGTATACCTTTGAATTCACTTGTGGAATAATGCATGTTCTTAACTACTTCGGGCTTCTTGCTAGACTTCTTTTTTAGACTGTAACAAGTTCACATTTATTTTACCATGTACTTCACATACAATTGATTCATGAATGGGTGTATTGTGATAAATGCTTAATCTATTTTATTGCAAAAACATTATGCGTCGAAGCGTTGACTATTTGTCTAATTTTATCGTGCTGGCCCAATTTTAGTGCATTATGGCCCTTCAATACTTTGGGATGGCCGGATGTGTCAGTAGAGGATTTTAAGCGATTCTATCCAACATCAGTACTTGAAATGAAATAGGGTATGTACCTACTCTTCATGCCTCTATCCCCCACCCCCTATTCTTCTATTGTCAATATGAGAAACACTCAAATTATTTTGGATTGTACGATATTAAAATGTAAGTAGGAGTTGATTTGTTATATTTGGTTATGGAGACCTTGGAGGAGAAGATATATCAGTAATTCAGTATATTTTATACATGAAGAATATTAATTAACTTGCTACAATTTTGGATAAAGTTGAATTAGTAATTATGGAAAGAGTGGAAATGAAATATTTGAAAGGAAAATATCAAAACTTTGGTGTTAAATGCCAGTGTATGAACTTTATTTTTGCAAATAATGGTGATTAGAATTGTTACCTTCCCTTTACAATGGAAGATGGATAAAACTGGAAGGACAGGACTACGAACTTCACTCAACCATGCGCTTGTCCTAATTATCAGTCATTGGCCTACGTTAGTTCAATCTAATGATTTAGTAAAATGCAAGATTTTTGGTTAACTAGAAGGACGTGTCTTAGATTGTTCGATCAGTTGTATACAAATTTCAATCCCCATACTAACAAGGGGTCACACTTACCTATAAAAAAACTAAAGTTACAGTGAAGTTCTACTAGGCTTAAGTTGGGAACATAATCATCATAGTTAATGAGTAAATGATTCTATTGGAATCAAATGATCATTGGTAACTCTGTGTGTGGCATTTTTGGGAGATGCGCAGGCGTATAAATCGGTGCCCAGATGGGGAGGTTTTATAAAGAAGAAACACTAGTTTCTAAAGGGCCATTACTATTTTGTTCCATTGAACTGTATCCCATAAACTTTGGCAAGACGGACTCCTGGTTTTGGTTTCCTTGAAAGCAGTATGTGGACCTCTAAACAACCACAAAATATTAGTTAGAGTTCGGTCTTCTTGGTGTGTACATCTTCAATTTGTCTGAAGTTACTTTAAAGAAGAAAAACTTGTAAACTTTGGTTGTTGTATTTCTTTTTCCTGGCCAGAAAAAAGTCAATGTGACTGATATGGTATAAGGATTACAATGTTATTTGTATCTGACTTATGAAATGTTAATGGTGCATCTTCTCTATTAGTGAACTTGAGCATATGGAAGATGTGTTACAGTGAAACAGCTCCAATGAGTGGCATGACTTATCAAGGAGTGAAGACAGTTATAAGAGACTTGAACAACCCCGCCTATATTCTCGACATAACCGCACTTTCAACAATGATGAAAGATGCTCATCCATCAACCTATTGCCGATATTTGAGCCAACACAAAGGGCTAACCTTGACCTCTGTGCAAATGGTAGTCATTGGTGTCTTCTTGGCTTGCCTATACATTGCTTTACTCTTTTTAGCATTTCTTAAGCCTTATGGTTTTCGATATGATTTTTATGTATATGCATAGTGAAAATCTTAGTCAACTGGACTGAATCTATTTTGTTTAGGCTTATATAAGTTTATAGGTGATGTGATATGGTGCTCCTTCGAGAATGGAAGGTGAAAACTGCTCCCCATCTCAGGGATTGGCTTTTTTGCCTTTGTCAATCTATATTATAATAAAGTCTTTCTGAAAAGTTAACTACTAGTCAAGATTCATTTTTACCTAACATAACTACTGGCCATGATTAAATCTCAATATCCCCAAACGTGTGAGCGGTTATCTATATTATAATTGGCTAACATTTATCCAATATTGTTATTGTCGTAGTTTATCCACAATTGTTATTATTGTAATTACCAAACATAACTACTGACTATGATTAAATTTCAATATCCCCAAACGTGTGAGTGGTTATCTATATTATAATTGGTTAACAATTACCCACTATTGTTACTGTCGTAGTTTATTCACAATTGTTTTTTTTTTAGACCTTTTCTCTAAGGGGGCATGGGAAAAGATCGAACTTGAATTTATCCACAATTGTTACTGTTGTAATTACCAAACATAACTACTGACCATGATTAAATTTCAATATCCCCAAACGTGTGAGCGGTTATCTATTTTATAATTGGCTAACATTTACCCACTATTGTTACTGTCATAGTTTACCCATAATTGTTAATGTTGCAATTTATCCACTATTGTTATTGTCGTAATTTACCCACTATTGTTACTGTCGTAATTTACCGTTATCACTGATTCTTTTCTGACCCTCCTCCTTCCGCCTTTACCAACTCCTTCCACCTTTACCAACTCCTTCCACCATTTTTATGGATCTCTCTATCTATTTGATCATCCTCTTTGTATCACTTATTTCTCTTTTCTTCTTAGTCTCACTTTTCTTCTCAAGCCGCCACCCTCTTCGTCGCTCGCAAGTTACTGCAAGCACCTCTTCCTCTGTCGGTTTAAAGCGACTCCCTTCCTCTGAATTCGAGCGTCCAACTCCGCTTTCTTTCTCTTATCTTCTCCCATCAAGCCACCGCCCTCTCAGTCTCCATTAAAGTCAACTTTAAAATTTGTAACTTTCTCTCCCTTGATCTCTCTAAAATCTCTCAATTTTGTGGTAAATTTTTTGGGTATGCATCTCACTAACTGATTGATTTTGTTTCCATTTCCCCCCCATATAATACGCCTTTAAGCTTTTTTTTTATTTCTAGTTAATTTGTACTCTTCGACACACTTATATCAAAGGTACCCGCCGCCCTCTCCACATCAATTGTAAGTTCTATGAATTATTTGTTTTATTCTTTTGCCAACCTTCTCATTTTTTCAATTAATTTTCAAATACCCTAATCCTATACACCCTTAATATTTTTTTGAATCTTTTCTCTGTGCACTAAAATCCACCTCCTGCTCGACCATTAAACTTTTTTTGATTTTTAGTTATTCTTTATTATTATTATTATATTAGCATGTGTTTCATATATGCTTCACTTTGTTTTTCATTGTACTCCTCCAAAAATGCTGGTGGGGTCGATAACTCGGTGACATGTTTCTTAGATGGAAGAATGGCTCTGTGTTTTTATTTTTAGTTAATCTCTTTTCATCATGATCTTGCTTTTTTGAGCTTAAAGGGTAATCATATCATCTTTCAAGCTAATGTACTATGGGTAGTTTTGATTTTCTCCCCAATTTCTAGAAAAATAGTTTATTATTTAGTTTATTAGTTTTAGGTTGTTTCTTCTTTTAAGAAACTGCACAACTGAGAGATTATGTTAGCCTTTTTATCGGGTCCACGCCAAGAAAATTGAGAACCTGAGCAAAATTACTGTACACCTCTTCATTCACATATTAGCAAACTAAGACAGACAAACATACAAGAAAGACAAATAGAAAATTGATAATAGTCTGAGGATTATGAGAATGGTGGATAAATTTAACTAGGCTTTCTGACAAATCAAGTCTGAATCCAAGCATATATTGATTTATTCGAACACAAGTAATTTAATAAGTATGTAAATAGAGTCGGAAATGGGTTCATATTGTTCTTAGTTGACGTTGTGCCATAATACACATTAGGGTATAACTATCGACCTGAATTTAGTTGTGTCAAACACAATTGACGATCCAGATTGATCCGTAAGTATGTAAATTATGTATGAACCCCTCAGTTGTGGGTTCTGTTTGAATTACCCCCTTCACAACCAATTACATTGTAACTAACCCCTCAATTATGAGTTTTGTTTTTGTTGACAAGATGATTATCTATAAATTATCCCGAGCTTCCATTGCCCATACCGACACCATGCCATTGATACAGGCACAAATACTAGTAAGATAAAAAAGGCCTTCAAATTTAATAAATTTCAATAAAATTATTTTACACGTATAATAAAAATTTAATCTAATTGGAACGCCGTGCATTCTACTATAACATTATCCAAATAATATTGGTACTTTTTAAATATATTTTAATAATCCAAAAAGAGTTTTACTCCTAAAATATCTACCATTATACTAATTTATTTTAGTATAGTTACTTATCCAAATAATACTTATTCCTAAAAGGGTGTCTTGTTTAACCTGACACACATAATAAGAAAATATAACTGGCTCTATTTTAAATATTAGAGTAGTGTAAAGAGTAGAGTCCATCAATTACAGTGAAAATCGAATCAATAGTAAAATGATAAAGATAACTCAAAAAAAAGAAAGATAAAAAAGTGTATACTCTTTGGAAGGACCTAAAATCTCTCTCTCTCTCTCTCTCTATATATATATATATATATATATATATATATATATATATATATATATATATATATATATATAGCCTAGGTAGTCTAAAAATAGTAATTTTCCACCAAAATTTGCATTTCTAAAATATTAACCCCTATTTATAACAAACATTTAATGAATCTTATAATTAAATAATACAAATTCAAATACTTATAACTCATTGAAATTAGAGCCTAGGAACTAGAACCACTACATTCATTGCTTTGATATCAAAACACAACATTTTATGCATACAATCATTAGTTTTCCATTGTTGCCAAATAAACTTCAGAAAAATTAGGATGACCTTGTGCAAGAAATGTCAATGAAGTGAATCACAAATACTCTCAACTCATCACCAGGTTGAAAGTTATTAAAACAAATACTTTCAACGAAATCACAAAAACTCACAACTCATTATAACTAAATAAAATATATAAATATTTTTTTGTTTATTTCATCGGATCAAAGTTCTTAAAAGAAATATTATGAACAAAATTACAAATACTCATTATTAATATTACATATATGACTGACCAACAAAAATATATAGATTTGAAATTTTGTTGTCCATTCCAAAAACATCAAAAGTTTATCTAAAACACGAATGCACATGATTAATTATAAATGACTGACAGATCTAAAAAATATATCTATTTGAAATAAATAAAATTTAACAAATATTTCAAGTAACAAGAACTATAAATGGTAAATAACAAAACGAAACAAACAATATTGTGATGCGTATGCGAAAGCTTGGATTCAACAAATATGTTCCAGCCTTTGTATTCAGTTCCTTGGACGCAATTTGCTTCCCAAAACAGCCCCAAAACAACTTGTTTTTTAAAAAGAATTTTCCCTTACAATTATAACCCAACAACTAACAACTAAGCTTCCCTCAAACAACCTCAACTCACGCCTAAATCGAACATGTATGGACTGCCCAAAAGTGGTTTCCCTTAATGAACAACAAGCCTGCCCACGAAACAGTCCTAAAAACCGAATATAACTCCCAACAACCCTTCTCGATATTTAAGCAAATTCCCTTACAAGTTGGCCCAAAACCTGATCTAGCTTTGATGATATTACAAGGTAATATTCTGCCCAAACCTTAAACCAACAGCCTGCGAACTAACTGCCCAACTTCAGCCCCTTTCGAACAAGCACACAAACTGTCCAACGTACTTACCAATGATCTCCAAGCACCCCACGCCTGGGAAGTTTCAGGCTGCCCCAACGAACAAATTAAAATAAAAAGAAGAAGAAGAAGATTAAGATAGATCGACCTCACTGGACAAGCTTCACTCACTTGTCGTAAAGAATGTCGTTTGATTAATCTCTCTAGGCTTCACTCACCTTGGAAAGCGAAATCGAATGAAGAGCAAACTCGTTCTTTGCAATACGTTTGCACACCAAAACTAATCTGTTGTGTTATTAAATATCTGCCTTTAAAAAGGCTTACAAACTTGACCTAATTCTAATTGAAAAAAGACTCCTAAACTTGCATGAAAAGAAACCCTATACTAGTATTTAAAACAAACTACTTCCTAACCAATTTAAATAAGAATAGGAAACTAATGAATTTAGGAACTAAAACAAATAAAAACTTGTGGCATATTTATTTTCTAAGTTAACTAATCCTTAGGGAACAAGGACTATGGTGCCCCTCCCTTTTGAAGTTGCACAAGGCTGCCCTTTTGCCGTTTCTTGTGTAGCAACCCTCTTCCATGCATCCACCAAATGTCGTGCCCCTTGTTCAGCCCATTTTCCTCGTAGTCCATCCAAAGTCCACGCAAAGCTTTCGGTGTCCATACACGAGCCTTCCTCCCAAGCAATCAACCACACTCTTTTCGTGACAAAGCCCTTACTAACCCATTCGGGTTCAATCCACTTAATCAACCTCATTAATCCAGCCCCCTTTATTTGCAATCCTTGTACCCGTATAAAACTAGTAAAAGATAAACTCTTATTAAGGAAGAGAGGGAGTAGTATTTTTCAAAGACTTGAAAGGGTGGCTCTAGATCGTATCGAAGACACACACGCAGAGAGAACTCATATGTTTAGGGTCAATTTCATGCAACTTACATTTTCGCCTTTGTCTGGATCCATCGACAGCACTGCTATGGTGGTGTTTCTCGTCGATTATGAAAAAAATAGTAGTTTCCCGTGATGGTTTTAGTCTTATAGGTGGATCCAATATGACCTTATTGTGGTGAAGTTTCCCCTCGACTATTAAAAAGATGAGACTATAAGAATAAAACAAGCTAGTAATTGAGTACTTACCCAAAATAAAATATGGATGTAACTACGTTTATTACTCCATCCGTTACCCTCAAAGAGTCCATCATGTTATTTTATGATATTTCACTTTAAAAGTACACTTTAAAAAATTATGCTTACAATTTCTATATAATTTCATTTTTATCATTCACTTGTATTGTAAATAGATTGCTTATGCTTAATTATTTTTGTAATTGTGATCAATTTCATTTACATCAATATAACCTCTTAATAATTAGACTTTTCAATAAAAACTCTTCGCCCGAAACGAATGGAGTATTTGAAAATGTTTTTTCCAAAAGGTCAAGACTAATTACGGGCCTCTAGTATATAGATTAGGGAGAAATTCGGCCTGGTCTCTTTTCCAAAGTGTCTAACCCCTCCAGACCCCCTGTTCTTTTTTTTAACCACAAAAAACTACTTTTCGAAATATTGTTCTAAAAATGTCATTGTCTTTTTCAACAACTCCGACAACACACTTTGGATTCAAAAATCACGATTGTCCGTAACGAAACGAGGATCGACATGCTCGGTCAGGTCGAGGGGGCAGCGGCCCCAAAAGGTAAACAAGTTTTTTGATTCATGAAATACAAAACTATAATGGATCTGTACTGAGTTGAATGATTTTTCAGTTGAGACGAAGGCGGAGAAGGAGGAGAAAAAAGAAAGCTTACGATAGAGGAGATGGAAGAAGAAGTGGATGACGTAAACTGGTTATTTATGTTTTTGTATCGCGGTGCAAAAATGAATTAGATAATATTTTTGCACAGTGGTTCAAAATTTAATTTCCTAGTCTATTTTTGAACCGCGGTTCATAAATTTCATTGTATTAATTTTTACACCGTAGTTTAATAGTTTAATTTCATAGTCTAATTGCACCGCGATTCATAAATTTAATCCGATATTTTTGAACCGCGATATAAAAACATAGCGCGTCTCAGACTCATTAAAGATATCGCAGTCATTTCACTATCAAAAGTGTCATTTTCCAACAAAAATAAATGAGTTATAAATTTTAAAAAGTGACCGACCGCAATTTTACCTATACATTATTGTGGGGATAGACCCAATGGGTTGTAGGATTTGTCATTTAACAAACTCTTATGTTAAATTTTAAACTTTCTTAAACTTGCGACTTCTCTTGCCCAATACCAATCCAAATAAATTCAATTATATTATCCACCCATTTTTTCTTTATCTTTTAAAAAACAAAAAGCGAAAAAAGAAACAAACAATATAATAAAAAATCATTACAATAAAAATTCATCATAACTCACTTAACTTTAATTTTAAATAATTAAAATTAAAAAAGAGTACAAGGAATAGCCAAACTTTTGTCTTAAAATAAACAAAATCAAAAGTCAGACTTTAAAATAATGGGTAAATTACATCAAACCCACGTCAAATATAGGTTGAGTTCAAATTATTTCATAAACTATTAATTGAAACAATGTATCTCCCTCACTTATAACATTTTATTTAATCGTACCTTCTGTTTAAACATTACTTCATGAGTTGACGAAAAATGTCTACCTAAGACAAACGTGACTATTTTTAGGTATTTTTTTTACAACTACTAATAAACAATTCTAAACAAAATAACATTAGTTATGGACCAACGCTAGGAAAAATGACATTTTTTTTAAATGTAAAACTCCCAAACTATGTAGTGATTTCGCAAGAAATCTCCACCTTTGTTCAAATTCCATTAAGTCGGCAAAAATCTATGTTAATGTTGTCGATTTCAACACCATGAGTGAGCACGCTCGATGTGCTCAAATTTCTTATGTTAAACCCAAATACCATGTTACCAACACCTTAGAATGTTCATGCCTTTATAAATATTTGTAATTGAGTAATTTGATTTATCGGGAAAATCCAATTGGCCCAACAAGTTTGTTGAGGGGGAAGAAAAGGAAACGTAAGTCCTTTCCTCTCCTTGGCGTTGTCTGTCAGCAGCAGCAGCGAAAGTTCCGATCAAGGCCAGTAGAGGTAAGTGTAAGTGAAGAGGATGTCGGGTGTTACTAATCAGGAGGAAGACAAGAAGCCCGCCGATCAAAGCGCCGGAGGAGCTCACATTAGTTTGAAAGTCAAGGGCCAGGATGAGAATGAGGTGTTTTTTAGGATCAAGCGAAGCACACAACTGAAGAAGTTGATGAATGCATACTATGACCGACAATTTGTGGAGATTAACTCTATTGCATTCTTATTTGATGGTCGTCGTCTCTCGAGGGGAGCAGACCCCAGATGAGCTTGAAATGGAGGGCGGTGATGAGATTGATGCTATGCTGCACCAAACTGGAGGTGCTGCATATGCCTAATTATGGTTGCAGTATTCTCATGCCTAGAGGAAGCTTGTAGAATATATCTGTTACTCTTGTTTGATGTTAGTGAGAAGCTTAATTGTTTGATAGTTAAGACCTAAATTTTTTGATGGACTTCCAACCTTCTGTGCTCGTTTGTTACTCGTTTCTCTAGTCTGTAGCATGTGGTATTTACTTGTTTCCCCAAAAAAAAAAAAACTCATTCATACCACCCACATTTCAATGGACATGGACATCGAAAAACTTTCAATAGGCATAAATGGGCAGTGCCCATTAAAGCCCCATTTCATTCATAGGTATAAATGGGTGGACGCCCATGGGCATAAAAAGCTTTGAATGTCAACAACAATAATAATAATTTGACTATATACTCCAAAATCTGCAAAACAAATTTCTTTTTTTTTGTCCTATTTTTTTCTTTGTGTTTAAAAGGAATAGGCATGCTTTATTGGTCAAGTTTCTCGAATTGTAATTGGTCAAGTTTCTTGAATTGTAATTGGTCAAGCTCTAATCATTATACTTTTCTTTTTTGATATATATATGTTGATTGACATATATTGGTGAAGTAGTAGTGATGATAGATTGGCAATAGCTCTGATGGTTTACTTTGTGAAATAGAGTGAATTAGCGCCTATGGGCTAACCAACCCATATACCCACCCTAAAAATTTAAATTCATTGTTTTAGAGGCATGTAAAGGTGACAATTATCGTCCATACTCATTTACTCACTTAGACCGCACACACATAAATGAGTATCTAGTATATCTTTTTAGTAATGAGTTAGAATACGGCGAGATCATTTTAATCCACTAATTTTTGTAGTTGAAAATGGGTCTAAGGGTGTCCAATCATAATGCCCAAACTCATATCATGTAATGCATTGCATGTCGTGACATCATGTAAAATGAATTTATTTTCTGTACTCAGGTATCATGAATTATAACACTCGACAAAAAAAAAGAAGTTAGGTAAGAGACTACTATTTCGTTCTTGATATTATCGATATGCTTACATTTAAAAAAAAAAAAAACCTATTTTGTCATGTCATTTTTCATTGTTCCTTACAATTTTCAAGATATCTTAGGGCATCCACAGTCATAAACCTTTCAAAAGGTTTATTCATCATCGCTTATAAACATTTTCTATAAATCACATGTCGAAAATGTTTTGGTCCCCAAAAAAACAATAGAAGTTGGTCCCTGGTCATATCGGACCAATTTGCCTCCTCTCACCGTTAACGTTAGTTTTACAATTGACGAGAATGCCTCTTCTTTATTTCCCATTTACGTAATGAGACCATGATCTACTTCTCTCTCTCTCTCTACCTCTCTCCTCCATTACACTAAAATTCGTCAACTCTAAATTTCACGCATACATAAATCTAAAACGCCCAATTCTCACTTATGCCAATGGGTCTGAAACCGTCCAATTCACTTTCCATTCGAATGGGCGGAGAAAGAACGCCATATAAAACAAAATATGCACGAGATTTCGCCTTGACAAGGCGAGTTCACGCCCATGAAAATCATAGCAAGCCGTATCCCTACGAACCACTCAAAACGGCCGAGGCGTTGACTCCTTGTTGCTTAATCTCTAGATCACGCGAATAAGCAAAGATCGATAACGTTGATGGGTGCGCCTTGCTCAATCGAGCACAACACGACCAAAATCATAGCCACGCTATTTTCCTTGGCACCTCCACAAACGAAGATGGGATTCTAACATTTTTGATCTCATGGGAATTTTGGCAAAAAATCAATCGTACTCCATGAAAAACGGAACTAGGAGAGGCTTGGATTGCATTTTGGTATAGTGATTGATTTGAAAAAGAAGAGGTTAGTGGATGGAATTGGTTTGGATTCAGGATTTGTCGGACCATGGTTGAAGGTTGAAGATGGTTAAATTTAAAAATTGACAACTAACCCCTTCTATTTTGCTTTTCTTAAAAAGTCAACCATAAGAAACTTTTTAGTAAGGGTAATTTAGTCATATTGTATAAAAACAGACGGCAAAACTAACGCTAAGGGAGGGGCAAATTGGTCCAAAAAGACATGTCACCAACTTCTATTGTTTTTGTCACCAAAACATTGTAACCAAACATTATATTAATCCTAAATTTATTCTCCACTATATATAAACTCATAAAAACTTTATAACATGGACCCACAACTAAATATTTTATTCTTTTCCAATATACATTTACTTTCAAAAATAAATATATCGTTTGAAAACATAAATATTTATAGAACAAATATAATACGTCCAAAAAATAATTTATATATTTTTAAATTTTATATTTGAAAAAACATTTTTATTCATAAATATTTATTAGTAATTCAAAATACCGATGTAACAATATAGATTTTATTGAACTAAATCAACATAAATCATACGAATTATAATTAAAGTTGCATAATACAACGAGAAAACAAAATAATTAAATACTAATATGAAATATTCAATCGTTACAACTTAATTTTCATTGTTGTTGTCTCCAAAAAAGAGACACAATACAATATCGAAAATCCAAATAAATTACATAAATAAAATATTAAATTGATTGAAATAAAAAATGGTTTGAGAGCCAATTTATATTATAAAATAAAAAAATCATATTTTATTTTTATTTTTAGATAAAGCCGTTTTAAAATGGCAACATTTTAAAAATTGTCATTGTTGCCTTTTTTTGTTTTTTGTCCAATGCCTTTTGTTTTTTGTCCAACTTACCACTTTGAAATGGAGAAATCAAGTGGACAAAACCACTTCACCAAGTTTCAACCAACTGGAGTATTCCAACTGGTACATCATCCTCCAATACCAACTCAGCAGCCACTATGGTGGGTTTGAAGCATCAACCTATTTATTCAAAAGAGGATAAACCTTTTTTTTAGCTCCATTGGAAGCTGCTCTTAGTCCAATAGAATAGTACACATGGGCATCTTCCTACTTGTAGTACCATAATGTAAAACAAATGAAGCATATGTTGAAGTAATTCAATCCGGAGTACCCATGAGAACTTTTAAGAATTTGAATTAGCTCTATGACTACGAGAAATGAAATTGATTAAGAATATACCACTCGTGTCAAATTCTACTTATATACTCCGTCTGTTTCAGACAAAGACTTTCTATTTGAAAGTCAATTTTTTTTAAGAAATGACATTTTTAATAACATATTAGTAATAAAATGATATTTTTATGCTTTAATTTTTGAAAGTTGACTTTTTAAATGAAACATCAAAATAGAATAGTGGACTATTTACTCGAAACGAAGAGAGTAATTATTTACTAATACCACAAGAATAAGTCATGTAAGACCGTCTTGCGGATCTTTATTCGTAAGACGGAGCTCTACTCTCTCACAACTCACCTACCAATACACGACAGGTCGAATAAATAAGATCAATCTTATAAAAAATATCCGTAAGACCGTTACACAAGTTTTTACCATACCACAATTAGTTAGTACACAAATAATTCAAAGAAAAAAAAATCACATTTATGCCACTTATGAATCTCATGAATGACAATGATATGTGCTTTAGTGAAAACTTTATCCATTGCTTTATTTGAATTTTTGTAGGCAAAACATACAAATTGGTCACCAAACTTTCTATTTTTTAATTCGGCTACCGAAAATTTGAAACATCTATTTTGGTCATTCAACTATTGTTATGATGCAAGCAAGCCTATTTTCTATCGGGCATTAGATCATGACGTTAAGTTAAGGTGCAAAATAAGAAAACCTGTGTTTGGATGTTAACTTAGGTTAAATACATGTTTTGTCATCGTCTTCATCTTCTCCAAAAATATCCCAAATTCAAAAATCTTAAATTCAAGAAAATTTATAAAGTCAAATTCAAGAAATTATGAAGAACACAGATGCATCACACAAGCACAAACTCCATATATCTGGATTGCTCCATTGTTTCCAACTCTATCTCTCTCTCACTCTCACTCATACACACAGGCACAAACTCAGATCATGATTGCTCATTCTCATCTCCCAGTTCGCTTCCCCTCAAATCAGAACTGAGAATATTGAAATCAATGCTATTTTTCCGACAACCACCCACCATAAATCAACTCAACAAAGACTATGGACCATCAATTTCCCTCATCAATTTAGCTTTAAAATAAAGCAAATCAACAACAAATTAATATTTCGACGCAATAGACATTAACCAACTTTAAATCAAATTGAAAAGAGTACATATTTCCTCTTTCGACTGCATCTTGATTATGCAACTAGGTTGTTCGAAATTGGAAGATCTTATTTAAAATGCACAATGGGGGTTTCTAATTTCAAGCCTTAGGCTTGGATTTGCAGAGATTTCACGAAGAATGAAGATCGAGTTGTAGATAGCAGAGGAGGACGACACTGGAGCTTTGAGCACTAGACTTGGATTTGCAAAGATTTCACGAAGAGTGAAGATTGGAGTTGTAGATGGCGAAGGAGGACGACATTAGAGCTAGAGCTAGGTGAGCGTTGACCGAAGATGAAGGGCTCTGCACAATGCGAGTCGAGTAGAGCCAGCACCGACGAGGACGTGGTCGAGCAAGTTCTAATGAGAACGCACGACATATCTAGACTGGAGTTGTTGAGCGGGGAGAGAGAAAAAGAGGATGATGCAAGGGTGGAAGGTGGCAGCCGGCGATGATGGAAGACGGCGGGGCTGGAATTCCGACGCTGTAGAAGAGAGAACCAAGAGATGAGTTTGTTCTCATGGTAGATTTGGACTAGAATTGTGAAGCGGGCAGGGAGAGAGGACAAAGCTAGAGTTGAGGTGGCAGCCTGCGATGATGGAAGATGGTGGGGCTGGAGTTCCGATGCTTTAGAAGAGAGAACCGGAAAGGGGAGCTTGAATGTGAAGGAGTGCGAAGGAATACAAAGTAAGGGTGCCGACAGCCTTTTAAGCTGAGGTGGCAGCATGCCATGATGGAAGATAACGGGGCTGGAGTTCCGGCGCTTTAGAAGAGAGAACCAGAAAGGGGAGCTTGAATGTGAATGAGTGTGAAGGAAGATGAAGTAGGGTGCTAACAACCTTTTTAGTTTTATTTTTTATTACACTTTGACCCCTACTCTTTGTACAAATAGGCATATGTGATTATTTTTTTAAGTTAGACCCCTTTAAGTTTCTAAAATCACACAACTTAACGATTAAATCTAACGCCCATCCAAAAAATAGACTCATTTGCATCATAACAAAAATTGGATGACCAAAATAGATATTTCAAACTTTAGGTGGTCGAATCGCAAAAAATGGAAAAACTAAGTGACCCAATTGTGTGTTTTACCAATTTTTGTATAGTAATATTTATTTTATTTAGTAACCTTATCATGTTAACAATTAAATGAGCACCAACGCCTATTTATGATAACACACATGCGCACAACCCATTTGAGCCCGCAGAGCCCATGGGCACCCACCCATTCACATGGCTCTAGCCCTAGACATATGATGTGTTAACCTCAAACATCCACTGTAGCTGATGTCTGCAATGGTGGTGAATGCTGTCA
Organism: Codonopsis lanceolata; assembly: GCA_013146195.2. Classification (NCBI taxonomy): domain Eukaryota; kingdom Viridiplantae; phylum Streptophyta; class Magnoliopsida; order Asterales; family Campanulaceae; genus Codonopsis; species Codonopsis lanceolata. Next base: position 72,803,566 of record CM028383.1, read on the forward strand.
ATTGCTGTAGAAAAGAGTCCCACAACAATCAAATGACACTAATTTACCCAGATTGCAAAAATATAACATCATAACTATCTAAAATCATTGATACAGATTTCAAGTGTTTACAACAAACTTAATCCTAATGCATAATAAGATTCTCTGAAATCAATATTTTTCTTACCAGGCTGAGCACAGATTGTAAAAGGCATAAACTGGCCCAAAAGAAGCAGAATGGAATTTCTTAAAAGATTATGCTCCGTCTGGGTGGACAAAAGGATTGGCAATCTCATCTGTACCATCAGTTGGTGAGACAAGCATCACTGCAGTACCCCTACAAACCTGCAGTATAGTAGAACAATGAAGCAAGCTGTTATCAACATTAACAAACTCAAATTCCCAACATAACTTTTTTCTCCAATGTCACAAACAAAAAAACTTAAGATTCTTCAGCTATTAGCCAATACATCAACACCTTCTGCAATACTAATAAGCCATAGCCCATTTCGCACATGAAAAAAATGATTATTTAAAAATCCCAATTCATGAATTTTACTTGAAAATACAAATTAATTAATAATTTACAGATATCCGTAAGAGACTTAGTTGAGAAACAAGAAGCAGCTGAATATCTTAACCATAAAATAGTCAACAACCTGATATCATATCATGTATAGTGAAAATATAAACAACTTTGCTAGGTTTACCACCAGGATTACTACTATGGTGACAACTATGCCTTAAAGATGCACATGCACCTCACATGCACTTTGCCTTCAAGGCAAAGTTGTCACCATAGTGGTAATCCTAGTGGTAAACTTAGCATTTTTCAAATATAAAAGGAAAAAAAAAACTTCAAATGGGATAGAAATAGGAAAATGTTGTATTGCATCTTGAGTCCCACTCCCACATTCGACATTAGTGTATCCCAGGGTAAGAGTCTCGTACATCTAAGTTAGCTCTAAAGTTTTTGATGAATTAACCTCTACCTATTTGGTTTTTCCAAAATCACAACAAACACCCCGTTGGAAGGAGCACTCTTTTATTTCTGCATACTGACGGCTTTTCTGTGCAGCACAAGGGAGAATAATTAAGGCAGCTTTGCCAGATGGATCTATCACTCACTACGATGCGTCAATCCATCACTCTAAGCTACCTCCAAAAACTTAGGAAATTCCAAAATTGTCAATGATAAACTCCAATCGAAAAAGGAAAGATAGCAGATGGGGTTCTGTTCCTTTGGCGATTTGGTGGAATGTATGGAAGGAGAGGAATAGAAGAATTTTTTAGATCGAGGAGTCGAATTTAGACCGGATAAGAGGGATGTGCATCAGTCTATACAATTCTTGGAATGGTGATATGGGCTCAGATGCAGGGGATCTCTTCGTTAATATAAAGAATAGTATATAGCTTTATTTTTGGTCTTGTATACTCTCTGTGTACATGGATGCGTCTCCTTTTTAGGCGCTGTGATTAATAAAAAAAAATTAACTATAAAAAAAAAAAAAATAGTGGCAAATAAAGGATAATTTGGAGGAGACAATTTCACAACATAATATATACTGAAAAGGTTAAGGGATTCGTACCAATATAATTAGTGCTGCCATAATAGATTTCAAAATGTCAACAGTAACACACTAATGACTGATCCGGTCCGATAGACGTGGAAATCATCACCCCAACTGCGAATACGAAGCTGCCCCTCCCCAAGTTTGACAGTTATCAAGCTAATGGGGAATACCAAGATACAGGATTTGGGGAACATGGGGGTTATGACATTAATATCCCCCAACCAATTATTCAAACCGCACAAGTACTACTCCCCTCCGTCCCACAAGGAGCGGAATGTTTTCCTTTCAAATTTCTCCAAAAAAGTAAAAAAGAAAGGAAAAAAAGGAAGAGATTGTCCCTTTTGGCAAACTTTTTTGCAAATTGACTTTAGTACCCTTGTCAATTTGAAAGGATAAATGGCATGGGTCCACCATGCAACAAAAAGAAAATTCTTCTATTACAACATTTTGGGGGTTTAGAAAGTAAAGGAATTGTCAGCTATTTCATTAGTTTGTGCAATAAGTCAAAACTTAGCTTTCTTTTTCGGACGGAAAGAGAAGACTTTTATGCTCTTGCATATACTTGTATTTACGGAATAACCCAAGTACATGCATATAATGCTAATTGCTAATAAAGTTCAACTTCGCAGGAATTTGATTTCAAACTTATGACCTTAGTTGCTAAAGGCGAAAAGTGAGATACATTTTCCGGGCAAAAGTCGAGGCGAGAGGTGGGCGAACAAAAGGTCGAAAGGTGGATTCTCACAAATATAAACAACCATCTAGATCCTCTTCAAACCAGCCAAACACTTGATCTAAAGGCGAGAAAGGCCTACACCTCATGTCGCCTTTAGCACATCACCTCACCTGGTCCCCTCCGGGCGAAGCACCCTCGCCTCAGGTGAGCCGAGTGCTCGCCTTTGACAACTATGCCTCTGACTGTTGTGACTTGTGATGAAGTTAGTAAAACTACAATACTGAAAATTGGTTATTTTTGATGGTCTTGTCATCTCTTGTGAACTAAATAAATTGTCTTATGTACTGGATTTCAGTTGTCTTACTCTTCGCTGGCAATGTGCTAACAATGTTCTCTTATCAAATAATCTAATTTTATGTGCTTTAAAGTATTTAGTCCATTGGTACCATATTATTAGCAAAGAAGACATAATATCCCTGTACAGAAGGTTCGTTACCTACGCCAATGGGTATACGGAAAACAGAGGATTTCCAATTGGGGAATAGAGGATACATGAGAATAAAAAGAAATTATGGAATGGATACGGGGAATGCCATGCCTGCTCCTAAACTGCCACATTGTCATTTCTACAATCGAATTCAAAATCAAATGTCAAAAGCCCAAATTCGAAGATTTTAGTCCTTCCTGCCAATACCTTCTGGCTTGAAATATTGACCTGAAATAGTTGATCCTCACTAAGGACCCTGCTATCATTCAACTAAGTTTACACTGAAATGTCAATGCTGAAAAAATTACTTGGACAAATCAGAATGATGTCCTTGTTAAAATCAATAAACTCTGTCAGCAAAGCTTGGTTTAAAAGGGCGTGTAAATTTGATGCATAGATAGTAAGAGAACATACTATTAAGCCGAGACGCCGGGTTTGGTCAGTTGTCTTCAGTGGATCATCAGCATCTGCAGCACAGAGATGATAAACCCAAATCCTTATTCGTGAAGCCTCAAGTAACAATAAGTTTCTTTCTTTTTTTTTTTTTTGACAAGTAACAATAAGTTTCTTAAGAGAAAAACAAATATATACTAGTACTATGGAGCACATAATATGATAAAACTTTTCATTACAATAAAGTAATTGAAGATCAAAATGTAAAATAGGAAAAGCAGTTCCAAGAGACGCATGCTAAGAACAACTAGAGATGAGCACTTTTGACATCTCAACTTTCATTAAAGAAGGCCAGATGCTATAGAGAATCTGTACACTGGCCCAGATTGTACCCTTCAAGGACACAGCCATTTCAGCCACCGGTTCGGCTTTAACCTAGAATAATGCCATTGAAAAATAAATTTAGCTTTTTCCAGAGTCCAGAGATTTAACTATGTCCGTATGAAATTTAATTAGGTGATAAGAGAAGGAAATAATCACCATGAGACATTGACATCAGGAAAACGGAGCAACGGCTATATTAAGTGTTAAGTTACCAACTCATGTGCCCAACAATGTATGTCAAGCACAACACTTCCCCTTACGTGTGACCCGTCCACACATGGAGAGACAAACAAATATGCCTCACCGGGGCATCACAAACCAAACATAGTGACAACATGTACTCACAATATTACCGGTAACAAATGCAAAGGGGGATGCTTCAAACCCACAAACTTGCCAAACCAGTCTAACCAGAGCTCTCATAACATGTTAAGTTACATCTAAAAGCTTAAGCGGTTAGATATGGGCTCAATAATGTATATCAAGCTCAGAATTAAGAACTACAGCTACGAGAAAACTTGTGAAGTGGCTATAGTGACTGCATCTGGTCAATGGTGACTTGTTATGATGTCGGAGAAACTAACTCAAGAACAAGGTTTCGCAATTGCAGTTGTGGTTTCGTGGAAACAGGTATTACATAGCAGAAACACTTGTCGTAATTGTGATTTTTTTTTATTAGAGTTCCGAGCGTTGTTCCCCAATCAACGACCCCTGCTGCTCCAATATATATGTGTGTGTGTTTATAATGATATAAGTGTCCATGAGATTCAAGGAACAGTTACAAATCAGACACCTGTCCGGGATGAAGTTCTTATAGGGTCTTGGATATGAAAGGGACTTTATCTTCCAAGTGAACGAAAATAAGGGATATGGAGAACTGTTTTTTTTTCCTCCTAAGGGGGGCATGGGAAGGGATCGAACCTGAGACCTCACACTTTGTGAAACCCCATGCCTACCACTGGGCCACCCCCTTAGAGGCTATATGGAGAACTGTTGGGTAATAGCATTTAAATGGGATAGAAGTGAACGACAAGAGAAGTGAACAAAACCTCAGGATCGAGAATAAGGAATTTCAGAAAACCCCACATGGAGTGAGAATTTAGAAAGACCACAGACCTCCTTTTCATCACAATCATCTATATTACAGAGGAAATTGAAATTCCCAGGAGACAAGTTCCCAACCCGCACCCCCCCGAGTGCCCAACCTAAAGCAATTTGCAAGAGAGCTTTCCACATCCAAATATCCTCCTGAAAATCGAATGCCACCACCATCTCTCAAACTCAAACTCGGAGGGACAGAGTAGTATTGATGAATGAACTTCCAAGGACAAAAAAAATCTTCAAAAGCACAATTAGGTCTCCAGAGCAAATATATCCTGAAATGCCTAGATTGTGTTCCAGCTAATAAAATAAGTAAAGACAGAAAAATTGTGCCTTGAAGGGATGTGCACAGGCTCACTGCAGACTTGAGCCGAAACTTGACCCGAGGGCCATAGGAGATTGTAGATGCTTCCTAGTTTGCTAATTTTGATACATCAGCAGTGTAAATGAAAAGTTTACTCAAGCGCTTCAATAAACAAAATTATATTGTAAGAAACGTAAAAACCCAACTAATATATATGAAATAAATTTATATTGTACACATTTTTCATGTATAAAATTACCAAAAGTCATAATTTGTGTATAAAATTTAGGGTGTAGTTAATATGTGATGAATATACAATATATGCTATTCAAAGAAAATCTAATCCACCAATATCGTTTTTGTGCCGCTTGAGCAAAAATTTCTTTTACACTGACGGGTATATAAAAAGTTTAATAAAAAACTGTAGTGGTGTTGCAAACTTGCTGAATACCCAACAGAACTGCAATTCATCTTAAAGTGTAAATGCAACGAAATTCTTCATTCACTAGATCATATTTGAAGTCACTTCTTAAAGTTTCCTTCGCAGTGATGCTCTAAACTCGTGGGATCAGTATTTACACAGTTAAATTTCAAAGAGAAGTCATGCTAAGATACCTTGTTAAGCTTGATATACATTGTTGAGCCCCTATCTAACAGCTTAAGCTTTTAGATGAGTTGGTTACTTAACATGGTATCAGAGCTCTGGTTTGGCAAGGTCGTGGGTTCGAGCCATCCCGCTTGCATTTGTTACCCGGAATATTGTGAGTGCATGTTGTCACTCTGTTTGGTTGTGATGCCCATGGTTGAGGCATGTTTGTATATCTCTCCACGTGTGGACGGGTCACACGTGAGGGGGAGTGTTAAGCTTGATATACATTGTTGAGCCCCTATCTAACAGCTTAAGCTTTTAGATGAGTTGGTTACTTTACATACCTCATACAATCTTCAGGCTGAGAGATCAGCACTTGGAATAATGAACGATAGCAGTGTGTATGCGCCCTTATGGTTATGTAAATGCAAAATCCTAATAGGAACTTTAGACCATAACTTATGTCGAGGTATGATATGTGTGCAAATTTTGTAAAATCATAATCCTTAAAATACTGGAACACTACATGACTTCATGGGAGTCATTAGATGTGTACCAAACCATATATGAGGTTATCTGCTTGAGAGTGAAATGAAGACATTCTCTACCACAGTCGCAGTGAAACTAATGATTTCTAAAACACAAGTGAAATAGATCAAAAGCATGACAATACAACCGGCAATCTCAAAGGTAGGAAAATTTAGAATTAGGAAGCATGCAATCAAGAGAACAGAAGTTCATAAGACAACAGATGGCAAAACATGACTTTGAACCTCTCAGAAACTCTACAGCTTCATCCAGCACAAGATTCAGTAATTGATCATATCCTTTTAGTGTCCCTGTCACTGAAAGAGAAATTATTACTAGAAGTATGAGTAACAGCGTCAAATCCAGAAAGACATCACTTCATCTCAATGTAAACACAACTACAGTATATAACCAGAAGATAGTAGAGACAAACTTACAAGCTTTCATTCATTGTGAGGAAACAAACAGCAAAACAGAGCAAGCAAACCAATCTTAATGTAGTGCAAACAAGAAAACACGAAGTAATCTTTTTTTTGATAAAAATATATTAATAACAAAAGTGACAAAGAAGGTGTCGCGTCCTATGTACACAGGAAGATTACACCAATAATTACAGATTACAAATGTTCGCTACAAAGTCATCAAAAGAGTTGACCTCAGGCCTAGCACCGTCAATACACCAAAAAAACAGCAGCTGAAGAAGTTCATTCTTCATCATCGACATAGGCCTTTCCTCATAATCAAACGCTCTCCTATCCCTCTCTCTCCAAATCACCCAACACACTCCCAAAGGAATAGTCTGCCATATAAGATCTCTTCATTTCCTTTTATGCAAAGACCAGTCAAGGAATAGGTTCTTGATTGATTCTGGCATAACCCAAGGTAAGTTAAAAATGCAGAAGATAAAATCCCACAAAGCACCCTCCACCGGATAATGAAGCATAAGATGATCAGCGCTCTCACCATTCCTTTTACACATGTAACACCAACTCACTATCACCTTACCACACCTCCTAAGATTATCCCCCATAAGAATAGCTTCATTCACCACTTCCCAAATGAAAAAGGCAACTCTAGCCGGAGCTTTAGTCTTCTAAATAGCTTTCCAAGGAAACAGACCCCTTCCCCCCAATATCCGAGCCAAAGTAGAACGAATTAACCAAGAACACTTTATTTTTAGCCCTTTCCCAGATGACTTTGTCATCATTACATCTGTCCAGCTGCTGGGAATATAGCAACTCGGAGGGCTGGAGAAAGCTCTCTATTTCCCAATCCTGAAACTACCTTCTAAAAACTGGATTCCAACTATCATGCCTTCTTCCTGCGAAATAATAGCACTGATGTTGACTTCTTTATCAATCGCAATGTTAAAAAGGATAGGAAAGACCCTCCACAACTCCACATCTCCACACCACCTATCCAACCAAAATCTTTGAACCTTTCCCTACTTCAAAGAAGATATTTCTAGCAAAAGCATCCCACCCTTTCCAGATTCCTTTCCAAACCCCCACCCCACAAGACAAGGAGACTTCCTTTGGAAACCAAAGATGATTTCCTTCCCCATACTTGCTCACCACCAATCTCCGCCAAAGCGCATCCTTCTTGCTCAAGTATCTCCAAAACCATTTACCTAACAAAGCTCTATTGAAAACTCTGAGGTTCTTAATCCCTAGGCCACCCGTTCTGATACTAGAACAAAAGTTTGTTCAATTTACTAGATGATACTTCCGATCCACCATCGAACCTTCCCATAAGAAGTCCCTCTCTAGTTTTTCCGGTCTGCGACTAACTGAAATTGGGATTATGAACAAGGACATAAAGTATGTAGGCATCAAAGACAACGTGCTCTTAATGAGAGTAAGGCAACCTGCCTTCGAAGACAAGCATTGCTTTTTCCATCCTACCAAGCGACGTTGAAATCTTTCTATCACTGGAACCCACATGTTCGAGCTCTTAAAGAAGCTCCAAGTGGAAGACCCAAATAGGTAGAAGGGAGGGTTGTCACCTTACAGCCGAAGACAGAGGCCAACTCCCCAATGTTTCCTACATTCCCCACTGGAATAATTTCAGACTTGGAGATATTAACTTTAAGACCCGAAACAGCCTGAAAGAAAAGCAAGACCATCCGTAAATAGCTTAGCTGAGAGTCCATCGCTTCACAAAACACAAGATAGCCTTCAAAACCTCCTCGCCTAGTCGAGGAGAGGCCAGGCTCTAATGCCTTCAAAACCTCCTCGCCTAGCCGAGGAGAGGCCAGGCTCTAATGCCTTCAAAACCTCCTCGCCTAGCCGAGGAGAGGCTAGGCTCTAATGCCTTCAAAGCCTCCTCGCCTAGCCGAGGAGAGGCCAGGCTCTAATGCCTTCAAAACCTCCTCGCCTAGTCGAGGAGAGGCCAAGCTCTAAATGCCTTCAAAATATTCTCGCTTAGTCATAGAGGAAACCAGATCCCAATACTTCGAAAAAATAATAGCAGTAAAAAATAATAATAGCAGGGAAAGCAAACAAGAAGGAGAAACACAGAAAGTACTTGCATTGCAAAACACACCACAAGTAATATTACAAGTTACCATAAAAAAACATTGTTTCAAATTGTCTGTAAACCTATTCTAAACCCTCTCCCCTCTCACGGGCTTCTTCACGGGCCGCCACCTGCTCGAAGACATACTGGTGCTTTGATAATGCCTCCCGGCTGGTTTTTTGGCCCTCGAGCTCCGCCATCAATTGATCACCAACATACTAGGCCTGTGGAGGAGAAGCATGCCTCGGCACCGTGTAACGACGGTAGCTCTCTTTTACCCACACTTTCTCACAAGCCATCAGGGCAAAAAGATTGTTCGCCTCAGCAGGGGGAGGTAGCCACTCGGGGGCCTGAGCTTCAATATCAGCATCCTTGATCTGGCCCAGCTCGGTATCGTCAAAGGGCACGAGCGAGGCAACACCTCGGCACTCCGAACCGTAAGAGGCAAGACTCGCCATCTTTACCACCTCCGACATCGGCACACCAATCGCCACCGCCGCCCGGAAAGCTTGGACCCGGCTGGTCTCCATATAATCCAGAGCCTCCTCCCCGTATGCCAGCGAGCCCCGATACCTTTCCAAAACCTCCTCCTCACTGGGCTTCGCAGCCAACTCGGCCCTCAGACGGTCGTTCTCATTAGTCAGCCCTTTAAGCTTGGCCTCGAGCTCGGCCACCTTTCGGTCCTTTTCACCGACCTTGTCCTTCAACAGCTGCTCCCTCGCCAGCCAGGCGGTCTTCTCGGCACCTAGTTGGGAGAGCTCGTCAACCTTCAGTTGTAGGTCCCCCTCCAAGGACTTTATTTTTTGAGCTGAAGACGAGATCTCCCCCTTCGCCTTCAGCAAAGCCCGCTCCAGGACCCTCACCGATTCGGCAGCCTTGGCCAGCTTGGTGTCGTAAGTTGCGAGACCAACGCCGAGCTGCAAAAGCAAAAACAGAATAAGCAAACAAACCAAAACAAGAAGTAAAAAATAAGGGAGCAAGGTCCCGCAAGATCCGTCTGCCTCGCTTATGGCTAGCGCGCACAGGTCGTTCAATTGAAACTCCCTAGCCGGGAGCAGTGCCGCCACAGACTCGGCTGGTATGCTTTGGCCCATCAGCCTCTGCCCATAGCCAGTAAAAGAGTCGGGGAAATTATTAATTGTCTTGCAAATATGGCCGATAACATAGTCGTTATCGGCCGCCTCCTCGCTCGCCGGATGGGGGGACTGGGACGAGGGCAGTGGAAGTTCAGCAGGAGTTGACGAGGGCGGGCGTTGACTTTGAGTCTTCTGCCTCTTGGGCCTCGGGACTTCGGAGACCGGTTGTTTGCCCTTGACCTTGGGAACCGGGGCAGTAGATAAGGGGGCCGCCTTTGTGGGATCCTTTAGCTCGGCCTCCCTTCGCTCCTCCTCGGCCTTCATCCGGGCCAGAATAGCATCCCGAGTCAAAACCATTTCTACAAGACAGAAAGCTTGCATCAGAAATCAAAAGACAAATTTAACAAAAGTGACTGAAAAACAATGAAGGCAGGAATGAACAATATTAACCTGGTGTCAAGCACTCAGACCCATCTATACCCTTACACCTCGGACACTCCGAGCCAAACACCCAGCCTTGGTGCAGGGCCTAGCCCCCTCGGCTCGCATACTCAAAGTTAGAGTAAGCCCTCTCCACCCCCTCAACACTGGCTGCCGAGACCCAAAACTTTGACAGGAGGCCCTCATCTTCGACTATGGCCTTCCAATTATAAGACCGAACCTGCACCCCTTCATCATCAAGCAAGGGGGCCTCAATCGCAGCCTTAGCCATCTTTCCTTCGAACCTCAAGAGGTTCCACCCTCGGCTAGACTTCACCAGGAGAACCTTCTCAGACCACCTATGATCTTTATTACCGAAGCTGGCCAAAAGGGGGAATCCCTGAGGGTGCCTAAGAACAGTCAGCCGATTCATGAAAATGCTGACTTTATAGTAGTAGCAGAAGAGCGACAATGTAGGCTCGAAACCCTTCGATCAGGTGCAGATGACGAAGCTCACCAAAGCTCGGGTAAGGTTGGGCGAGAGGTCTAATGGAACAGAGCTTGTCTGGGTCAAAAACTCGCAAATGAAGGGGTCAAGAGGCAGACGCAGCCCCGATGACTTGAAAAGACTGGAGTAGAAGCCCACATAACTACGAAGACTCCGTAGCTCGGAGATACCCAACCTCGAATCAGGGACTAAACCTCGGAAAAAATTGGAGTCATATGCTCGTGACCATGCTTCTACATCTGACAAGCCTATCTTATTCTCGAAGGGCCTCAAATAGCGAGGCACCTTCTCGCCGTCATATCCACCCCGTCCAGAAACAGAAGCCTCAGCTCCACTCGCCATTCTATCAAGTTGCCGACGTCGCAGGCCTCGCTCGATCTGCCGGAAATGCAGGACTCTCTCCCTGGTGAAAAATTGAGCAATCAGACTTAACGCAATACGATCTTGGCTGAAAAACACCCTCATAGGGGTGTCAGATGGATAGTCCGGGACAGAAAACACTTCGTCACCGAACTTCCAGTGTGGGCTAACCTTCATTCCAAAGCTCGCAAGAAGAAATCTCGCTTACCGAGGAGTAACCGTTACCCACCTACCCTCGCACTGTCTGTACATGGGACCCCGACGCAAAGACTTCCCGAAAACTGACTCGAGGAACGGGCCCTCGTCATCCGAATCTACTGAGGAAATCGAGCACAACGAAGAAGTCTCCGAGCTCCGAGGGCCCACGGTCGTCTCCATATGAATAGTGGTGTCTACCACTCTTTCCTCGGCCGAACAAATCCTCACCTCGACACCCCTCCAAGCAGGGCCGCGAGGTGCAGACTCAGCTTCGTCATCACTTAGGTCATTGCCCCTAGACTCGGCTAAATTAGCGTCCTCGGCATCAGGATTGGCCAAAACCTCAGAGGTAACCTCGGCAAGAGGGCGGGTCACACCCTGATAAGGTACTAGGGCACGAGAAAGATCCTCGGCCCAAGGAGACACACCCGGAATATCCTCGGCCGAAGCCGAGGCCTCGGCCACGTTACTAGAAAGGGAAAGAAGGGGACTCCTAACTGACACGGGTATATGAATTATCCTATTCCAGTAATCTATCAGCTCCATGGAGGAACTGCTAGAAGAAGAAGAAGAAAAAAAAAATGGGAAAAGAGATTCTACGAGACATACCCTAAAAAACAAAGGGAAAGGAAGGAAAAAATCGTACCAAAAGAGTTAGCTGGAAAGAACGCCGGAGAAATTAACAAGAGAAGCAGAAACACGCCTGAAAAAGCCAAAAGAAGTCGGAAAATTAAACAGACAGAAGAAACAGACACCCCAGACAGAGTAGCAAGCCGGAAAAATGCAAAACGGTGACAGGAAAAGCCACCCGAAAAAATAAAACGTGGAAAAGGGAAAGGAAAAGCAAACTTACGGGCTCCAGGTAAAATAGGACTCAACGGAGGGTATAGTCGGAGAGATCGCCGGAAATCGCCCAGAGCTCAGTGAGTAGAAACAGTGAAGTGAAAAGTAGGAAACGGTGAAAGTGAAAAAAGAAGAAAAAAGCTCTTATACCCCCCTGCAACGACGTCGCATTAAGGTGGGGCTCCTAAATCCACCGGGTTGACCCGTGTGTTTTTACCTGAGCAAAACCCGAAACGACACCGTATGTCATGGCTTTCTCTGGATCCGGGAAAAAGGGCGGCATTAAAAGCATTTCGAAATTCGAAAAGCCGCCCCAAACAAAAATCAAGAAGCCGCCAAAACTTGCATTTAATGTTGTGACATCCCGAAAAAGACAAATCGTCCTGATTGGACGGATACCCAGAAAACGCCCCATAAACTTCCCTGAACCTCGGCTTGAATCCTGGAGTCAACCCCGGCACCAAGCTCGGCACCAACCTCTCACCACCGAACAAAGAGAATACTTCTCGGCCTTACGACATCGAGCGGCCAAGAAGTAGGGGGCCACTAAAAGGATTAAACCGAGGAAATGATCCTCGGCACAATAACGGGCCCCACTTAGAAAGCCGCTAGTAGCAAAGCCATAGAAACATGCATCCCCGAGATGACGCGAGTTTGCCGGAGTTGAGTAACAGACAACCCACGACTTCCAATGCCCTCGGCCTCGCCCACTAAAAGTGGTCTCCAACACCCTCGGCCTCGGCGGTAATAGCACCTCGTCACAAGACCGCTCAGCCTCGGCGTTAGATCAATCATCACCCGGCCTGACAAAGAAGCTTCCCTAGGCCCGGTGAAACCGCTACACGCAACCACCAACCCTCTGACAAACGCTCAGCCCACTTATTTCTGACAGAGGCCGTCAGTGCATTCAATGTCCGCCGCAACATGTTCCCCAATGAGCAGCCGCCACGTCATCAGGAAGATCAGGTATAAATAGAAGACATTCATTAATTGTAAAGGTAAGTTATTGCTGAGATATCAAAACTCCCTTATCACAACCCCTTATCAAACCACTTATTATCACGGCACATTTATTACCCGTCTTTTACCGGATCTCTTACTCTTACGCCGGAGGGTTCTAGTCGGGCCACCCCGACTCCTTAACGGTGTTTGTTGTTTGCCTTGTGCAGTTAGCAAGGAAGCCAGCGGAGGACGAATCTGTGGAACCCACGTCATCCCTAACTCAAACGTGGACAACAAGACAAGGTCACCACGAAAATAGCGTGATCAACTATTATTAAGAAAGGTAATATTGGAATATATAAAATTTCAATAAAAAAGAGGACTCGTATGTTTTTGAAAAGTAGAATTAAGCACTAGGCTTAGTGTTTATAACTTAAGGTCTTACACGTGCTTTAAGTGACTTGTACATGAATTATGGCTTATCTTACCATAAGTGAAATCAAACGCTTCAAAAACAACTTATGATAAGTCAAAAGTCATAAACAGTTCCAGATAAGCCAAATCAAACAGGCCCTAAATACTCTGAACTTCGCAATTCAAACTTCAACTCTGAAATCATCGACATTTTTTTATAAGTAAATATTGTATATATCAAAGCACCAAATCAGGTAGCACATCCTTTGTACACTAGAAGTATACACATTAAACTATTAACAAATTCTACAAAAGAAATCTAGTAAATAGAGTCTCCATCGACTCAGAACAGAGTGCAAAGCAGGGTGTCGTTAAGCTGAAGTATGGAGCCTTACTCATTCTCAAACGCCCTTATGTTTCATTCCCCCCAAAGAATTCAAACCACAGCTAAAGGAATTGTCTCCCAAAAAGTAGTCCTCTTCCTTCTCTTATATATAGACCAACTCAGCAGCACCTCTAAATGATCCAGGCATCACCCAAGAGATTTTAAATATCCCCAAATAAAAATCCAATAAGTCTCTAGCTGTTGGACAGTGAACCAACAGATGGTTATCGCTTTCTTCATTGACTTTACACATAAAATGATAGGAAAACAATCATTTTAGTGCAAAACTCCCATACAAATCTAGGTGTTTGGTGTCAAGCATGTGATGGGTTAAAGGGTGACATCACATGCTAAGTCATTTGATATCTAACCAATCATATGCTTGCCACCTAAGTTAGTACACAAAAGTTGTACAAAAATAAAATTGTGTCACTATCACTACTCTTTTAACATTTTCATAAGATACAACCATCACTGTTTCAAAACGTTATTGCTCAGCATCAGCTTTCTTATTTTGATAATCACACTTACCTATCAAAAAAAAGATAAGTTCATGTTACTCGCACTCTCAATAAACCATAATATAATTGCAATACATAATCCAGGTCATGGCCACACTCCAATTTTATCCCATGAATCAAATTTTTTTTTTTCACCTAGGAAATCTAAAGTAGCATACGCACTCGCAATGTTCCTTACCCTAAAAAACCAGTACTTTTGAGACTTTTCAATACATCTTTGAGCAAGAGTCTAAAGAGCAGTTACAGGTTTCCAGAAAGTACCTGCTGGCCTAGCTGGTAAGGTTATAATATTAAGGTGAGATAGAGATAGTGGTTACCAACTTAGTCATTGGATGGTAAAATTGAAACGCCATAGATACAGATGAAACCCACCTAAGACTGCAGCTCCCTAATCTACTAAGGTGCCAAAGCTGCCATATTCTTGCCCACAATAATCAAAGAAACTAAATAAGACATCTCTATGCAGATCAAAGAAGATAATTATCACACTGACCTTGTCTTCCACCAGTGAGCTTGACTTGTACACCCTTGTCCACGAACTTTGCTAAATCCAGAACTGTTTCCTTCCTGCCTGACTGAAGCAAAGATAAAATAAAAAACATGTCAGAGTTATGATAAACAAGTGCATGTATATAGATGTTCTTTTTGAAAAGTAGACACAAATGTTCTTTTTGACAAGTAATATATGCATATGTACAAACAAATGTTCTTCTTGGTTCAATTCTGGTTAAGGTTTTCCAAAATTCTTTCTAGGTACTCTTCCCAAAAGAGCACCAATAGATCTTTCTCTACTCTACTCAGCTCAATTTCGCCCCCCAGGGCCCCACCACCACTGCCACGCACACCCACCACAAACACACTCTTCTTCCTTTTCACCATCTTGATTTCTAGTTTCCAATTTGCCAACTCTTGAGAGAATCACGTTCAATTCTGAATGATGCTAGGGAAATTCAACTAGGATACCCAACTTTAAATATACCATGACATTACCGATAATATTTAATCAATTTCGTGGGTTTGAATAAATAGTGGTTTAGACATAAACACCCTCTTTCACGCACCTTAGTAAGTACCCAACCCAGAATTGTATATACTTATCGTGTAACCCCAGCATTATCCTTTATCAATGATACATTTCCGTTCATTTCATACCTCCAAACTCAACACCTTATAGCATGCTCTTCCAATACTGAAAATGCAACCGTATGCTTGTGTGTGTGTGAGAGAGAAAGAGAGAGAGGTACCATTTTGATCAGTTACTGAGTTGCAATTCTAACAAATCGAAGCCCTTCCACTTAGAACACCAAATTAATATCTACGAGAATCGAATAAAAGAAACATCAATATCAGAAATTGATTCAAACTCACTTCATAAGCTGTTTTTTGATAAGTACACTAATTTGAATTACTGATAATAGTTAATTACCCACAGCGTCAACACCAAAGCAAGAATGGAGTAGAGAAAAGAGTGCACTAGGTAGTGTTTGGTAACATATCTGTTTCTTCATTCTATTTCACAAGTTTCTATTTAACTTTGTTTTTGTTTCATTTCTTTCTGATTTAGAACTAGAAACAAAAACTGTTTGATAATTGTTTCTATTTGTGTAATATAACAGAATTACAAACATGTCATGTTTGACAAACATTTCAATTTCCTTTCAAAAAGTTAAATTCTTTTCCCAAAAATATTAACACATAACAACTTCATGATATATTATATCCAACTTAAAAGGCACCAAAAAATAAACCACATTTCATCCATTATTAAAAAATGGGGATAAAAAAATAAAAAAGTAATCATTGTCATCATCTTTTTCGTTCTTTTCAACTTTTTTCCTTCCCTTATTTATTTTCTTCCCTTTTATCTTTAACACTTTTACTTCATCATCATCTCCAATCAATTCAACCAAATTACTAGAGCTTCTACGACAAGATTCCATCTAAACATACAATTTGACACCTATAGCGATAAGGTTGAGTAAAGTTAGACAAAACAAATTCTAGAATGGGGTTGAAAAAAAAACTATAAAGGGGGGACACTTGATTCTATTGGCACAGAGAAGGGAATGACAAACTTAGTTCATATTTCAAATCCAAAATGACAACTGAATGGGAAGAGAAAGAACATTTCCAAAATCAATGCAAGACTACAACCTCATAGTCATATCATGAGAAATTATCACTAGAAACTTATAAAAAATCTTCAATTACAACACTTCAACTTCTCAAAATCTTCCATTACAAGACTTCAACTTTCCAAAAAAATTCAATACACGACTTAAACTTTTCAAAAAAAGCTTAAGAAATCATCAATTACATCCACAGTCCAAAAATAAGAACACGAAGCGACATACTTAGCTACAGTAGATTGATTAAACCCCAATTCTTGAAGAGACCGAAGTTCTAATAATAATTTTTTTAAAAAAAACCCATGACTATTTATAAACACTTTGTTAGTCTCCTTGTAAATCATTACTATTTTTTATTTTATTTTTTGAGGCGGGTGGGATGGTAAATTAGTGATAGCATAAAATGGAAAGACAGCCTACAAGGGGCATGCCCGAGGACACAAAAAGCAAAAACAGAAAGAACAAAAAAACTACTAATACTCTCACAAAGTTTACCTTTCTTCATCCCTTCTCTCAAATTAAAAAATACTTTAAATTGTACACCAGTATCCAAGTGAAAACATAGCAAGCGATTATGCAAAGATGTCGGTAGCTTTAAGGGGATATTGTTGGGGGGACGAAACATTCAAAAATTTGGAAGATTTAATTAAGGTTTGAGCAGCCAATACCATTGACTTTATTTTCCAACTTCTGAATAGAACTTAGAATAAAATGATTTGCTGGAAATACTTAAAAGGACAACGTTAATGGAATTTATTAAAATTGATTGATATTTTCAAGTCATTATAACAGGCAAAATCAGGATACATTTGAGATGGTACAAAGAGTTGATTAAAAACCCTTTTTTGCAAAATTACTGAAACAACTAACATATAATTCAAAATTTACTACGCCAACAACCGAGCGCTTTGCTTTTAGCCTTAGCCGCGTGAGGCTCGACTGTGATTGGAAATCAAAATGATAAAGTGGTCAGAAAAAATGAGCAAATTGAAAGACGGAGAAATTCCCGCCAATGGCTGAGATCGTCAGTCGACTCCCTACCTCATAGACAGAGAAGAGGAAGAGATAGCCATGGAAATTAGAGAAATGGTGGTAGTGCGAGACTTACCTGGTGGATTTCGTGCGCCGGAGACGAGAGAGGCGGTGGTGGTGTGCGTCGGAGATGAGAGAGACGCTGGACCGAGTTCGTTATTACTTTGCTGCGTCTCTATTGAGATGTTTTTTTGCAAGGGTATATATACGGGGTTTCTTCGTAAACGTTGGATACAAAACTAACCTACCTTATAGAAAAATAATCCTCCTCATTAAGATGTTGTATTTTATGTTGTAAAATATAGTATGAATATTGAAAATCTGAAAAATAATCCTCCTCGGTCATATTTGAATTGAAAACTCGAATATTCTTATAGGCTCGATTAATTAATTCATAATTGATTCATGAGTTGAGTACTTAGACTCCTGATTGACTTACATGATTGATTAGGTTTGTTAATTAATTGGATATAGGTAAATTTCAATTCGATCCAAAATTTACGGATTAAGTGTATATCAATTTATATCTAAATTCGTTACCAGTTAACATATTCAATTAAATATCCGATCAGATCCAAAATATAAATATATGAATAATAAAAAATTAGAATATGAAAGAGAGGAAAATCAAAAGACAACATTCATATATAATTGTGTATACTATGTATATGTATAGTATGTTATTTTCGGATCGGTTCTTTAACTGATCGGATATAGCTAAATCTATCTCCAATCCGTTAATAAATAAATTATCAGATTCGAATTCAGGTTATTGGACCATTATACAAATTCATATCCGAAATTTCGGATCGGAATCGAACCAAAATCTGATCCGTTGACAGGCATATGATCAACACATGAGTCGATTAATCCACCCATGATGGGTCAATAAGAAAAAAAGAGATTAGCAAAGTTAAGGTTTAGTGCTCTGACTAGAAATGGAGTTCACAACATTATAACGGAGAGAGTGAGAGCAATGGAAGATGAAGCTCGCTTGTCAGCGATGGAGCAAAGGTGGGTGTTGGAACTGTGAAGGAGGCGGACGAGAGAGATGGAAGGGGAAAGAACATAATGCTCTGAGGGAAGTGAACTGTGAGTGAGTTGTGAGTCAAGTATGGTCATGTAGGATTTTTGGGTGTATTGGGAAGTGTACAATTTATATATAATATCTATATTACAATACATCTTGGATTGCACATGTGCAATTGATAAAGGCTAATGAGAGGCTGAGATTCATTCAATTACGGAGATCCGACGGCCTTTATCAAATTTTAACCCCAAGCGTGTGAGAGCGGTTCCCCAACTCCCCCCCCTCGTCTCCCCACGTCTCTCACTCTCCGGCCTTTTCTCTCTCAAGGTCATTCATCTGCTAACCTTTCATAATCTGAGGTAAGAAATTCTTTCTCTCTCTCTTTCTCTATCTCTTTCTCTTTTCCTCTCTGCGTGTGAAAGTGGTTCCCCAACCCCGCCCCCCTCCCACTTTCGTCTCATCAACCCCTGTCTGGGGCCTCCAAACCCACGTCTCACTCTCCCTTTCATCCGCTACCCTTTCATCTGTGGCCTACCGTGAACCGTTGATTCGCGGAGATGGATAGGGCACAGTGAGATGGATTGGAGGTGGCCGAAGGCGGCTGGATTGTAGATGAAGGGGAGGTGGACGCCAACAATTGAACAAGAAGGGGGGAGATTTCCCCGGAGAAGAAGGGGGAGAAGATGCGGGACCTGCTCGATTTGAACGGAGGAAGACGGTCTTTGGGCGCACTTGAGTTCGGAGAAGACGGTGGTGGGGAGAACGGAGAAGACGAAGGACGGAAAGGCGGGAGGAGCGAACTGAGTACGCATGGCGATTGTGTTAGCGAGGGGGAGAAGGAGATTTGGCGGTGGGCTTTTTGTTCTCTCTTTTGCAATTTGTTGTTGCTCGTAGATGAATTCATCTGTTTCATAATGAATGCAAAATTCGAGTTATTTGTTGTTCGTGGTCTCGGTTGTAGCATTGGACTTCTTTCATTCGTTTTTTTTTTCTTTTTTTAATGTTTGAAGAGGCTTTTTTGGATTGCAAAGGATGCTAGCAATCCTACTGATTTTTCTAAATGCACATTATCTTTGAGTTGTATTTGTTCTTGAAGGTGTCAATGTCAGTCCTTGGCTATATTGATTCATACTTATTTCAAATAGGCCTCTTTATCGGCCCCTAGAAATGGATTGATCTAGGCAGAGTATATTTTGTAAATGAGAATTCTTCTAATTTTTTATGTTATTAAGACCACTCTAAAAAATAAACTGTTTTTATTTTTTATTTTTAAAAATAGAATAAGTAATAATATGTATAATTATTAATTTGAAATTCTTCCGATTTTTTACGTTGTTAATAATATATATAAAATATAAAATACACTTTTCATTAAATACATAGTCACTTTCTTATACCAACATAAAAAAAGATATATTAATTGTTTAGTATCTATCTTTCACACTAAATCTATAATATAAAACATGTTACGCGGTTAAAAAAAAGTTTTAATTTTTTCTCAACTGTTGAATGATCATAATGCTTTAATTGATTATCGAGAAGTCTTCATTTTCAATTTGTTATTTTAGACTTTTTGGAAACATGATTAAAACATATATTGATTTTTTTAAATATTGACACCCTCCAGTACTGACATCCTCCCCTACTCGCGCCGTGTCATAGGCACGGGCACTAAGACTAGTATAATATAAAATAGATCAGGTGGTTGAGAAAAGTTAACTACTGGCCAAGATTGGTTTTTAACAAACACAATTACTGGTCATGATTTAATCTCACGTATCTCAACCGTTTTTATCCACGTTTTTTCCACAAAATTCATCCCTCTTTTATCTCCTCAATCCTTTTATCTCTTTCTTTCTCTATCTCCCTCTCTCTTCCTCTATGCGTATTCATTGTCTCTCTTCCTCTCTCTGTTTCTTTCCGGCATCAGTTTCTCTCTTTGTTCTCTCTCCCTATTCATATTTTATCTCCTTTTTTCCTCTTCTTCCTCTTTCTTCTTCTCTCTTTTTCCTTGGTTTATATCTCTCAATCTTGCCATCTCTCTCGGTTGATCTCTCTCTTCGGCAGGTTTCTTCATCCTTGCCTCGGTTGATCTCTCTCTTTGTAAGTTTTTCATTCCTTTGATTTTTCTTTTTGGTTTTTGTTTTCTTTCCTGTTTTTGGTTTTTGTTTTTGGGTCGATTTTTGGTCTCCTCTGCTGATCTTGCCACTTCTTTCCTCCCTGCTGATGACCATCAATCCTAAGCATCACCGACGACCTGGGCACCCAATCAACCCGTTTGAGTTGCTGTACCTGGATCGTCCACCATTGTTGACGTGGTTTCTCAGAAATCGACTTCTTCTTCTTCTTCGGTGCATCATACTTTGAAGTGAAACACTTGGTTTGGGGTTTTTATTCTTTTTTGGTTTGTGGGTTTTAAATTGTTTTGATTGTTTTCAATTTCTGATTTGTGGGTTTCTTTTCGAAATCTGAGAAACCAAAAAAAAAAAGAAAAAAAACTCTGGTTGATACCCCATGTTCAGATTATGTGGGTTTTAAATTGATACCCCATTTTCGATTTCTTCTTTATTGATTATTGATGTGGTTTCTCATAAATCGATTTCTTCTTCAGTGCATCATACTTAGAAGCAAAACAATTGGTTTGGGGTTTTAATTCTTTTTTTTCTCTGATTATCAAGTTTTGATTTGTGGGTTTTAAATTGTTTTCACCTGAAACTGTGATTTCTAATAAAATTGTGAACCAAGTGATTGAGTTCATTAGGATTGGGGAGATGATTGTAACTGGGTTAAGTTTTTATAACTGGGTTCGGGATAGAAAACCAAATTTGTCTTACAATACTCATATTTGTAGCTTGATCATTGATAACTATGGGCGGGTAGGTGACGACCAGGGTCGGCCCTGAGTTTCAAGAGGCCCATGGCCAAAAAAACAGGGGGGCCAAGTATATTAACCATTGGAAAAAAAAAACTTATAGCAAAAATTGAAGCCAAGATCTCTCACAATCTACCAAGTATATTAACCATTGATCATCTATTATAGATTATAATTATCAACACATTATAACTTATATAGAGTTCACAGACTAAAAAAAATAACAAATTAAAACAAAAAAGTAACAACACATGATTTGAACCTAAAACCTTTAACTTAAATCATGAGCACCTTAACCAATGGGTTAAGAGAATCAATTGTTAACATTTTTGACACTTTAATATACATATACTAAATATAAGGTAGTACCCAAACATTTGGGGCCCTAAAAAATTGGGGGCCCATGGCGGTAGCCCCTCCCGCCACCCCCCAGGGCCGGCCCTGGTGACGACATACGTCACCTGAAACTGTGATTTCTGATAAAATTGTGAACCAAGTGATTGAGTTCATTAGGATTGGGAGAGATGACTGTAACTGGGTTGAGTTTTTATAACTGGGTTCGGGATAGAAAACCAAATTTGTCTTACAATACTCATGTTTGTAGCTTGATCATTAACTAAACCAAATTTGTCTTACTCAAGGCGTTTGGTTTTTCAACAATGAAAGATAAATTTTCTCCAAATCTAAAAGTTTTTTGGATGATGAGTTAGAGGCTTTTTTTTTTTTTTTTTTTCGTTGAATAAGGATTCAACTACCTTCATTTTCCTACCAAAGAGGGAAGAGCTGGTCAACCTGCTAGCTTTAAGCTTTTTTGGTTGAATAAGGATTCATGCCTTTTATTCTTTTGGATGTTGATAATATGTATAACCATTAATTGAGAATTCTTTTCGATTTTTTATGTTGATAAGACTACTCTAAAATAAAAAAAAATTTTTTATTTTAATTTTTTAGAAATGGAATAAGAAATAATATATATAACCACTAATTGGGAATTTTTCCGAATTTTTATGTTGTTAAAACCACTCTAAAAGAAAAACTATTTTTATTTTAATTTTTTAGAAATGGAATAAGTAATAATATGTATAACCACTAATTGAGAATTCTTTCGATTTTTTATGTTGTTAAGACCACTCTAAAAGAAAAATTGTTTTTATTTTAAGTTTTTAGAAATGGAATAAGTAATAATATGTATAACCATTAATTGAGAATTCTTTCGATTTTTTATGTTGTTGGTTTATTTTTAATCTAAGAACATCGTTTTCAATTATGGGACGTGTCAGTATTTAAATAAATCAATATTTTTTTTTAATTTTTTAAAGGTCGGATTAATGTACACTTCAAAAAAAACCCATTTTAATGACTTCAAAATTTGCAAAGATAGCATTTTAAAGGTTCGACACTTTTGTAATAATTAAGAATGGTGGAGTCATATTTTTTTGTTTAACCATTTTTTTTGTTTAATACATTTTTTATTATTTAATGAAAATTGTCTCAAACACAATTTATTGAGTTTTTCTTACAAAATAAACTGCTTTTATTTTAAATTTTTAGAAATGGAATAAGTAATAATATGTATAACCACTAATTGGGAATTCTTCCGATTTTTTATGTTGTTGGTTTATTTTTAATCTGAGAGCAGATTTATCAATTATGAGACGTGTCAGTATTCAAATAAATCAATATTTTTTTAATGTTTATAAAGGTCGAATCAATACTGTTAAAAAAACTCATTTTAATGTATTCAAAATTTGCAAAGACAACATTTTAAAGGTCCGACACTTTTGTAATAATTAAGAAGGGTAGAGTCATCTTTTTTGGTTTAACCATTTTTTTATTGTTTAATACATTTTTAATTATTTATGAAAACTATCTCAAACACAATTTATTGGGGTTTTCTTACAAAATATGTTTAAAAATCAATATATATTTTTTAATTTTTTAAATGTCGGATCAATGTACACTGTTAAAAAACTCATTTTAATGACTTCAAATTTTGCATAGAAAACATTTTAAAGGTCCGACACTTTTGTAATAATTAAGAAGAGTGGAGTCAACTATTTTGGTTTAACCATTTTTTTTTATTGTTTAATACATTTTAAATTATTTAATGAAAACTCTCTAAAACACAATTTATTTGGTTTTTCTTACAAAATAAGTTGATATTGGGTTTTGAAAATTTTAAATTTACCCTGTTTCATTTAGTACATTTTTTGGTAATTATTTTATGTGATTATCAATTTTTTGCATTTGAGCAACTTTCACTAAATTGACCAACCTTCAGCTTCAGAAAAATGAAATGAACCGGTGCCACCATCTTCACAAGAGGTATAATTATTTAAAACCCCCTCTATTAGATCGTCCCAAATATTATCTTGATAAAAGATATATAAAAAAATTTCCTTCAAAGATAAATGAAAACTATTTACCAAATAATATTTGATCCTACATCTATGTTACATACGTATATTCGTCTAAATCTATCATCTCATACCATACTTCAATGCTATATACATATATTCGACTACATTTCTTCTATATTTTATTTAGTTACATTTATTAATCTAGGACGACGATTATGATTTTACCGTGCGATTAAGTCGACAGCGAGCCGAACGAATGTTCCGACCTTCTTTTAATATGGAGTTAGGAGAAAGTTCAACTTCTAGACTTCATATAACCAACCATAATCGACCGCCCCATGGTAGTTGTGGAACTAGACTACCAATACATATGTCTATAAACATTGTTTTCTGATCGATGTATTTTATACGTCGATTTTATATGCTTCTATGACTTAAATTATGCTATTTCACGAGGCTTTTGACTACTTTTTTTCTAATAATATGTTTTCCCTCTAGGTGAGAACCATTTTGTAACTAATATATGTTTTCGGTGAGTTTTGTAAGTTTCAGTGTTAATTGTGAAAATATGCGAAACTCCAGGGTTTTAAGTGCAAATTTCAAGAAGGGCCAAAAAGGAAAAATGAAGAAAGAATGAAGTATGTCAATTCTGGACACCTTGCGGACGCAAGGTGCCTCAGACCTTGCGACCGCAAGGTAGGCAGTACGGGTCAGAAAGGCAGCAACCAAGAATTCCAAAGGCCGGACAAACTGGAGACCTTGCGGACGCAAGGTACCCAACACCTTGCGACCGCAAGGTAGTCAGAATGCTTGATTTTCGGATTTTCACACAGTCATTCGATTGAATTACAACTCCCGAGTATATATAGAAGTCAGATGCCGAGCCAAAAAGAGGAGGACGGCTGAAAGCTTTCTTTAAATAGATTTTAGGTAGTTTTTAGATTGTATAACATAGTTAGATTTTGTAATTTCAAGTATTGAAGATCAAATCATGTATCCGATCATTTCCATGTGCTGTTCATTGTCTATGATGAACTAAATCATCCATAATCTAGGAGGTGGGAGGTAACTTGTATCAAATTTATGCTTTAATTCTTATATATGTTCATTCAATGCTTGTTGATTGTGTTGTTTATCAATCCCTATATTATTTTGCTTTGAACAAATGAATGTAATTGCAAATAATAAAGGCTTAGAGGTGCGGATAACTGCATGACCAATGTGCATATGTCGTACACTGGCTCACCAACACAATAAATTGGACCTATCGATGCACGAGAGTGATAAGTTAGGACCAGGTTCTTACATGATCTAGGTGACAGATAGATCATAAATCTAGGTGACGACTAGATTAGGTTCATGTGCTTAGGATATAGAATGGATGAATTTTGCGGGGATGGAGGCTGAACCAATTGTTCAACAGTCTATATCTATATTTAGTGAACGAACCCAAGACATTGAATGATATTATTATGAATTGAACATAAAAGAGATACAAGTGAAACTCAGAATCCTAGATTGCCACCCACCATAAGATCTTCATACCTGTTATTACTGTCTAATTAGGTAAACATCTATAAATAGTAGTTTAGAGTAGAATTAAATATAAAAACCCCCTTTAGATTAATAATTTGTTATCAATAAATTGCACTGTTCGTGATCACTTGTCTCTGTGGGTTCGACCCTTGCTTCCAATACTATTCTATAATAGTCTTGTCCACTTGCAAGGAAAAAGATTAATTAAAACATCGATCAAGTTTTTGGCGCCGTTGCCGGGGACAAGCTAGTTCACGTAGTTAGTTTGTTGGTAGCGTAGTTTTTAATTTAATTTAGTTTTTAGTTTAATTTTCAGTTTTCATAAAATTAAAAATACAAAAAGATTTTATTTTATTTTATTTTAGTTAGTTGTTTTAAATTGCTTTAATTTATTTTTTATGCACGGTCGTAGATCTTTGAACCCTAAATTGGTAGACTTAAATCAAGATATAAATATTGTTAGAAGAAATCAAGAAGTCCTTGAAAATCTAGCTCCCGAGTTTGATAATCAAGACCAATTGAATCGAGAGGATCCTCTTGTTGATCCTCCAATGGAAGAAAATAACAATAATAGAAATCCTGAAAATCCAGTTGACCCAGTTAACCGGAATCAAAGAGAAGAAGAACCTGCAAGAAGGAATATGAAAGTAGTGATAAATCAAAGAACTATTAATGACTTTAGTAGACCTTCATTAAATGTTGTGACATCATGTTTAGTCTTGCCAGATGCTGTTAGGAATTTTGAGTTAAAAGGTCATTATTTTAATGCCATACCATCTTTTCATAGGATGCCCCATGAAGATCCTGTCAGTTTCTTAAAAGAATATGAATACATGATGAGTACTTTTCCTTTAGGAGGGTTGACTGAAGATCAAATTAAAATGAAATATTTTCCAAGTGCATTAAAAGAATTGGCAAAGAGATGGTTTATGAACTTAACACCTAATAGTGTTTTTACTTGGGCTCAATTATATGATTTGTTTATGAGTAAATTTTACAAGCATGCATCTCTTACTGAATATAGAAAACAAATCATGTCATTCCAAAATGAACCAGGTGAAACATTCCATGAGTCATGGGATAGATTTAAAAATCTGCTTATTATGTGTCCTCATCATAATTTGGCTCAACATATGTTAGTGCTTCAATTTTATCATGGTCTTTCGCCAGACTTACAAACTATGGTTGATAGTGCAGCTGGTGGTTCTATTAATAGAATGACACCAGAAGCACTAGAAGAATTATTTGAGATGTTAAGCATTAATTCCCAACAGAAAAGTGCTAGAGGTAAAAATAGGAGCATATATCAATTGCAAGATAATTCAAATACACAAGCTCAATTTGAAAATTGGCAGATTCAAGAAGCATGTGCTTTATGTGGATTATATTCTCATGCTACTAATTTTTGCCCGTCAAGTGCTTTGTACTCTGAACAGGCTAATGCTATGAATATGTACCCTCAAAGACCTAGGAATGATCCCTATTCAAACACATATAATCCTGGTTGGATGAATCATCCTAACTTTTCTTGGGGAGGAAATAAGCCTTTGCAACCTCAACAATTCCAACCTCAACCACCACAACCTCCACAGTTGCCAAATCAAAATCAGTTGAGAATTGAAGAAGTTCCCAAGCAAGAAGTAGCTAGTAAAGGTCAAGCAGCATTGATGAAATACATGCTTGAAGAGATTGAAAATCTAAAGAAGCACATTGCAAATTCTGAAGTTGATAAAAGAGAAGAAGGGAAGTTCCCTAGTCAAACCGAGCAAGCCAAGTCAATTACCGCTTCATGTCTAAGCCCAAGGTAATAGGTGAAGAGGTAAGTGATCCTGATCCTTCTTCTAAAGTGCCTGCTACATTAGGAAATTCTGAAAAGGAAGTTGAAAAAGAAATCGAAAAAGATAGTGATGAGAGTAATAAAAAGAATAATGAATTAAATAATCAAGAAGTAGAAGTTGAAGTAGAAGTATAAGTTCCAAATAAGGAACAAGAAAAAGAGGTTCAAAATAAAGAAAATACAAAAGAAGTTGAAAAAGAGTTGGATCAAGAAGAAGAGGAACCTTATGTGGCCCCTCCACCTTATGTTCCTCCAATTCCGTTTCCAAGAAGACTTATGAAAAACCGAATGGACAAACAATTTACAGAAATTTATAATATGTTATCCAAAGTGAATGTAAATCTTCCTTTGCTTAATGTTATTAAAAATATTCCAGCTTATGCAAAGTTTTTCAAAGATCTTCACTCTAAGAAACACAAGTTTGAAAACAATGAAAAGATTATTGTTTCAAAACGTAAGTTACGTTTTACAGAATTACCACCTAAGTTGAAAGACCCCTGGTAGCTTTAATATCCAAGTTTCCTTGGGAAGCTCTAAAAAGATGAAAGCAATGCTAGATTTAGGAGCAAGTATTAATTTGATGCCTTTTGCGGTCTATAAACAGTTGGGGTTAGGAGAACTAAAACTCACTACTATGCAACTACAATTAGCTGATCGTTCAGTTAAATATCCTTTGGGTATAGTGGAAGATATCCTAGTTCAGGTTGATAAACTAATCATTTCAGTTGACTTTGTGGTTCTAGAGATGAAAAGGAAAATTTGCACCAATAATGAAGTCCCAATATTGTTAGGTAGACCTTTTATGGCCACTGCCAATACAATGATTAATTAGAGATGTTAAAAAAGCCGGAAACCGTAGGGTCGACCCTATTAACCGAAAACATGAAAGGGTTAGGGTTGGGAAAATTCAACCCTGTTAATAAACCAAGCGGCGACCTGTAGGGTCGTGGTTAACTCCGGGTTGAGCCCAGCGGTTCTGGTGGCCCGCGGCCGGAAGCTTATGGCTAAAATAATTGTTCGAAAATGTTAAAATTGAGATTTGAACCCACAACCTCTTAAGAGTATAAGAACTTATGGATGACCCTTTATACCATTCAACCATCCTAAATTATTTGTTTTAAATTGAAATGCATAACATATATATCATCTCATTTGGTAAACCAATATCTATGCCCCTGATAGCTTTGTGATGATGTAATGTGCAATTTGATGAAAGTTAAACCCAAACATGGTCGTAAGTACAATTATAAAAAGCCAAAATTGGTCAAAATGAT
>CM028383.1:72831934-72862487 GCA_013146195.2 Codonopsis lanceolata
GTCATTCCATTTCTGTCCATTCCATTTGGTAACAGGTATAGTCAATTTCTAACATAATTCACTTGCAATCTAGTCCAGCGGCGAATATCTTTTGCTCACCAATTCGAGGTACCTACTGAATTAGCTTCAAAAGTTTCCGTCGTAAGGATGTGAAGGTTCATGAATAAAAAGTTTTAAGCATCCTTCAAATAGTCTCCTATGCTAATGAAATGAATGAACATGAGATAGTAATTATGAAATCTTTAATATACTAAATGTAAATGCATCAAGTAGGTGTTTCCTGCAACTAACACACGTAACTGAATAAAATCAAGCCAAGTAACAAGGTCTATTACCTTGGCAAACAACAATCATATCTACTACAAAACTCGTGTACCTAGTACACTCAACCAAGATAACTTCCTAGGAATCACAATGAATCAACCGTCTCACGTGCTCGTAACGTCTATAAAACTATCCTTTCTTAGGCTCTAGACCAAGTCTACAACCAATGCACTCTAAGCATCCTAACACAACGTTAACGTTAGCGTCTCAAAGCGATATATCGCGGCACTAACCTTCGCAATCGAGTGTATCCTACTCGCATAGTAACTAACGATAATATAGTATAATATTATTCATTACATAAAACATATCTCTATACTATATTCAAACATCATACCAAACCAAATAAGTATCAACATACAATTCATGCTTCATATATATACATACTATGGCCTTTGTATATAACCACATAAAATCACAACTCTATATATAGCATAGTCTTATACATAGATAGACTAAACAAGAATCCATACACAAAACAAAACAAACCATATCATATATCGATCTCATATTGGGGTATTATTCTCCAGCGAGCAAATAATCAATATTACACAATACACCATATAATGTATGTATGAATGCTACGATTAAAAGCGGCGTACTCATAATAACAGTAATAGTAGCAACGATATAATTTACATATATATATACAAGAATATACCTTCCTATTTCGGATAGGTCTTCTGTAATGGCCAACCGCCACGTGCACAATGACCTCAAACTCTAGAGGCATCCACCACTATCTCTCTGGAGGCCTTGATTGTTGACTAGCTCCTCCCAGGGCCCGACTAACTCTCAGGCAATCTTTGAACATTTTCCTTTTCTTACCCCTAGCACCTATCCTCGGTGTGTCTGTTTTCTTACAAAAGTTACATGTCAACTTCGTCACCTCCTCGTCTCCGTCTAGAGGTAGAAGTAGCAATCCTAATAGTCTCTGAGGTTCTCTCAAGCATCCTCATCGCATATTCATACTATGGTAATCCAGTAATTTGTAATGGAATAAAAGGCTGCCTATTCACCTCGGGCCTTTCCGTCTTCTTCGGCTCATCTTGTACTACGAGCCAATTTCGCAAACTTTGTTGAATCTTGAGGCCATGATCATATCTCCTTGTTCTAACGATAGGAATTCCATCTCGTCTTTGAATTACCGCCGGAATAAACGCACCATAAACTCCATGACAAAGTTCTCCCACACTCGAGGCACTCCATCTTTGTCTCAATGATCTCGTAATTCAAGCCACCAATGCTCGGCCACACCATCCAATCTAAACACCTTAAGGTCACCATCTCTTCGATGTAAACCCAAAACTACAAGATCTTCTCCATGCTTTCTAGCCAGCTCCGCCTTAGTAGCATCGGCTCCATAAAAACTTTCGGTTTCAACTTCAAGAACCTTACAGAAAAGAGTAGAATCGTCTTCCAATCCAAACATCTGTGGAGGAGTTACACGCGGATCATTAACGTTCTCCTCTCTCTCGTCGCCAAGTTCCTGACATAATACGCCTACAAAGAACACTCAGCGTTAATAACTCAACAATAAACCCAACCCAAACTAGGCCAAGGAACCTATCCTGGCGAAATAGCTAACCTATAGCTTTGATACCAAGTGTGACCCGACCCGGACTCCATGCGGAATCCCAGGTCGTGCCGTCAAGACAAGCTAAAGATCTAACAAGCACCTGCTAAGCATAATGGCGTTGAAGTCAAGATTTGAGCCATCAAGCTCAAAACAGGAATGTAAGGCCATAACGGCAATACGGAATAATAAAAATCAACACCTGCGGAAGCGAATCATAAGTGGGATCAAAGCCTATAATTAAAAAAACAAGGAATACAAGGCTGAGAGTCAACTATCTCTCGGCAAATCTACGACTCGCGTGACGCAACATTGCGCACGGGCAACAAACCATCGGCAAACCTAAGGCCGGCGAAGCAACAAAATACCAACCTGATAAACAACCACTCGACGGCTAAAACATTCCGAGGGACAAATCATCTAAAATAATAAGGGATTAAATACTAGACACATTGTAAAGGTGCAATTTGATCCTTTCTCTTCCTGCCGGCCTCGTCCACCATCATGGTGGAACCGCAGCCTGTTCCGCCAGATCCCTCACCTCCTAAGACCTTTGCTGCCGCCTTCTCTTCTACCACCCCATCCCTAAATGCATTCCATATTCCCCCCTCATCCTACAAAGGTGAGCCATCACTCTTGCTAAGCCTTTCCAACACACTCTCATAGGGAAGTTTTCACATGGCAGGCCTTCCCTTGATTCGATCCGTAAACTCTTTCATACTTTCAGCCTAAAGGCAGCCTTTACGGTTGGTCATCTTGATGCAAAGCATATTCTTATTCAAGTGTTCCACGATGACGATTACCAACGATTATGGATCAAGGATCAGTGGTACCTTGGTCGATACCCTATGATGGTCTTCAAGTGGTCTCCCGACTTTCGACCAGACGTAGAAAGCCCCATTGCACCTGTTTGGTTCTCACTGAATGGACTGCGCATATACCTCTTTAATAAATCTACTCTCTTTTCGCTTTCTTCTTTATTTGGCCGACCCTTAATGATTGATCAACCAACCACGAATCTTACTCACCCTAGTATAGCACGTGTTTGCATGGAAATTGATTTATCCAAGCCAATTCCTAGCAGGATCTGGATAGATTGTGGAGCAATCTATCCAAGTTTTTGGCAATTAATTGAAGCCGAAAACCCACCTCTCTATTGTTCGCACTGCCTTCGTCAAGGCCATTCAGAGCTCCACTGTAAATCTAAAATCTCTTCTGCATCTTCGGGTGAGGCAGCCTCTTTCATTCCTCCCCCGAAAGCTCGATGGGCTCCTAAAAAGCCTACTACACAGGTCACCAATCAGACCCCTTCTGCGACTGGGGTTCAAGATGACACGCCCAAGGCACCGGATGTAAATCCTCCGGCTTCAGCCCCTACTACTCACACTAATACTGGTAATGATATTCCATCCAATTTAAATGATTCTCTCCCAGTCAAGGACAATTCTTTTCCTAGTAACAATATTAACGATTGCTCTACTAATCTCCCTCATGTTACTGTGGAGGATCATGACAGCAACTCTCCCGATTTGAAGACTAATTCACCTATGGAAGATGCAACCGATAACATTATTTCACCAAACAGATTTGCAGCTCTTAGTGACAATAATGATTGAGCCGGTGAAGATCTAGTTGATGAAGAAGAACCTGAATTGGATGTTGATCCTGAAGCTAGTGCGTCTGTGCATGCAATGGGCCCTTTACCAGATGTTTGTAATCCTGTTATGGACAACTTAAATCTGGACTTCTCCCTCCCACTTTCGAAACGTAATAAGAAGAAGAAAGCCAAAATCTCCGCTCCAATGATGCAAACAAGGTCCAAAGTTCGGTCCTCCGCCAACACTTCCAATGGTACATTAATCGTTATCTTTATATCTCATCCGGTATTGGAAATGACCCGTCTATTGCATCTCAAGCCGACTAATTAAATTGCATAAAGTCTCTTTTCGCCAGTATTCGAACCAAAAATAAATCTTGATCGATTCATCGAGTTGCTAAGCGCTTAAAGTTTAAGCATTGTTTTTCAAATTCGCGTGGGTGTATTTGGATTTTCATTAAATCCTCTTTTACTTGCTCCGTTCTGCATGACGCAGACCAGCATCTTACGATGCAAGTTAAGCATTTTCAATGGGCAAATTCAGTAAATATCTCATGCATTTATGCCAGCTGTGATGAAGATATTAGGAGGGATTTATGGTGATATTGTGGATATGGGTGCTTCGTTTGACTCTACTCCTTGGCTTGTGGGTGGTGACTTCAATATTATTCTTTCCCAGGAAAAGTCGGAGGTAATGGTTGGGAGCGTTACGGTGCTTTGGACTTCCACTCTTGTATTTCAACAATTTTCCGGCCTTGTTGATTTAGGCTTTTGAGCAACAACTTTACTTGGTGCTTTGAATTTTTCTATGCTTCTTCCGATCGGGACGTGCCTGCTGCGCACCATGCTCCTCTACTAGCGAAAGCATTTTTCTTCTTATTCATTTTCTTAAGACTTCTCATTGCATTACTTGCATTTCTTTATTTTTTTGAAACTTCTCATGTCTTTGCTTTTGCAGCAAGCTTTGAAATTATTGGAATAAAGATTCTTTGGCAATATATTCACCAATATCCAACATGTTCAAGATGAAGTTCGAGAGAGGAATTTCGAGGCATAGAGGCTCTATGAATGCTTGCTAATCTTGCTCAAAATTGAGGAGAATTATTGGCGCCAAAGTCTAGAATTACGTGGCTTAAAGATGGTGATGGGGAGGCTGTCGTGCACATTCACTCCATAATTGGTTCGATGGTCGTGATTTCTTCGATTCGGGCATTAGGATCGAGCCATTCATCATTTTGCTCTACTCCAACTTTCGATAATGAGCTTATTTCCACTATTCCCTCTCATCTCTAGTGATATGCTTATTTCACTATTCCTCTCTCATCTCTAGTGATACCGCCTATCCTTCTTGATGATGGGCCAATCGATCTTTCTATGAATGGTGATCCTTCTGGTTTATTCTTTTCTCATTGTTGGGACCGGTTTATTCTTTTCTATTGTTGGGATATTATTGTCGGATCTCCATGTTGCTATTTTAGAGTTTTTTCGGGGTTTTTGCCTCGTATTTTTCGTGGCCGTGGACTAGCACTCTTATTGTCACTATCCCTAAAAGCGAAAATCCTCTTCATTTTCTTCATTTTTTAACAAAGTCATCTCAAAGAACAAAGTCATTGCTTCGCCTTCTTTGTTCTTCGGATATCAAAGATCATTGCTTCGAATCAAAGTGGCTTTGTCAAAGGGCGCATTATTTCTCCGAATCAAAGTGGCTTTGTCAAAGGGCGCATTATTCAGACAACATTCTTTAGCCCAAGAAGCTAATTGTTGACTTCCCTCAATAAGAAATTGATTGGCTCCAATGGCTCAATATTATTTTGAAATTGGATATGTCGATAAAGCTTCGATAGAGTTGGCTTTTTTCATTAAAGTGCATTAAAGTGCTTCGTCGTTTTGGATTTTGTGAGACCTTCATTGATATGGTTTGGCGGCTCATCTCCAATAAGCGGTTTTCGATATTGGTTAATGGATCCCCTTACGGTTTCTTCCCTTCTTCTAGAGGGCTTCGCCAAGGTGATCCCATGTCCCTGCTCTATTCATTATTGCGGCCGAGGTTCTTAGTCGAATTTAAATGATTTGCACTCATCACATCCTCATCTTGCTTACTCTTCGACTAGTGGTTGTCCTATCATTTCTCACTTGGCGTTTGCGGACGATATCATGATTTTTTGTAATGGCATGGCACACTTCATCCCTATTAAGGCATCAACAACTTATCTCCCACTACGGCGACTTTCGGGCCGATTAGTTAATGCCGGTTTCTTTGCTTCTTCAAAGCTTCAATGATCGGGATCGGGCTCTTAATATTGCTTCCTATTACGGGCTATAATCGTAAGGAATTCCCTCTTATTTATTTGGGATGCCCTTATTTTGTGGGCGGAAATTGAAGAGGTATTTTGATCCCTTAATTCTAAAACTCCAATCTCGGATTGATTCTTGGATTGGCGGTTTTTATCTCTGGCGGCAAGATAACCCTCATCAATTCGGTGCTTCATTCCATTACTGACTTATCAGTTGCAGCCCTTGACCCCCAAAATGCATTGTGGCATGGTGGAAAAAGCGCTAGCTAATTTCTTTTGGGGCCATATTGATCATCAACGGCGCCATTGGATTTCTTGGAATCTTTTACTTTGTTTCGAGGGAGGAGTTGGAATTCGTTCTTTATCGGATGTGGTTCGAGCCTATTCGGCTAGCATTTGGTGGCGATTTCGCACCAAACAAACTCTTTGGTCTCACTTTCTTATGGCCAAGTATTGTTCTCTTCATCATCCTACTCAAGTCTCTATTAGGGGTTCTCATGTTTGGTGTCGAATGATCGATTCTCGGCCTTTTGTCGAGCAGCATCTTCTTTGGCTCGTGGGCAAGGGTAATTGCCCTCCATGGTTTGATAGGTGGCTAGATGGGGGTCTTGTTTCCAGGCCGCAATCTATTTAGTCCTCTACGGTTCGCGAACTTTTTCAGGACGATTTATCCATTGCTCTGTTATTGCTACCCGTCTTCCACCATACGATTTGCGGCCGAATCGATCAATTTCTCTCTTTCATGATATTGATGATTCTCCTGTTGGACCCTTTCATCTAGGCGGATTCTCCCTTACTTGACTTGGCACCTAAGGGTCCCGAAACCTACGTTATTAACCTCTAAGTTTTATTGGCACCCTAAAGTTCCTCGGCAAATTAGTGTCTTTATGTGGAGACTCTTTCATCGCAAGCTCCCCTTAGATGAAGCTCTTCTGAAAAAAGGATTTCACATGGTCTCCAAGTGCCGGTGTTGCACTTCAAGTCAATCAGAAACTTTCAACCATGTTTTCTTGACCTCTCCTTCCGCTTCTTTCATTTGGTCCACCTTTTGTGATGAATATCAGGTAATTTTTCGGCCTTCTTCCATCTCCCAGGTTTGTCTTTCTTGGTGGCTTTTTCTCAAGCCTTCTTTGGCCCATGTTGTTCTTCCATCGCTGATTTTATGGAATATTTGGAAGAATCGAAATGCCTTCTTTTTTGAAGGCTATGGTCAATCCTCCATGACCTTACTTCACAATATTCGTCAAGACCTTTCTGCCATTAAGACTGCTTTCTCCATTAATCATAATTCAACCCTTCTTACTCAACCAAGGATTCAGATTGTTCGTTGGCTGCGTCCTCCTTCCTCTTTGGTTAAACTTAATTCAGATGGGGCTTCTCGTGGCAATCCTGGTATTTGTGGAGGTGGCGGTATTGTTCGTGATGCTTCTGGTAATCTTATTTATGCTTACTCTTCGCATTATGATTCTGCTTCGAATACTATTGCGGAGGCTAAGGCTTTATTGGTGGGAGTGAAATGGCTTAGAAATGTTGGTTTTCGTGGAGCTATAGTGGAGTTGGACTCTAAAGTTCTTGTGGGTTGCCTTTCTTCTTCTCACTCCTTCCCTTGGAAATGCTGGTCTATCCTTTATAGTATTCGTGCTATTCAAAAGGAGTTGGATCTTGACATCTGTCACTGTTACAGGGAAGCCAACATAGTTGCAGATATGCTGGCTAATTTGGGATGTGATTCTCTAACTTCGGCTCAATTTAGAGATGTTTGCGACTTGCCCTCTCGTATTCGTGGCTCTGTTATTTTAGATCTTGATGGCACTACATTCGTCGTCAGAGAGGCGTTATTAATTTATGTATTTTGAGTTTTGAGATGTATTTATTTTTCGAGGTCAGGCTCCTCCGTCCTCCAATTTATAAGGGCCAGGCTAGTTGTCCTCCTCAAGTTTGTATTCATTTTCTTATTCTAATAAAACTCCGCAGGGTACCGTCCCTGCTTCCATAAAAAATAAAAAAATAATAAAATAAAATAAAAAAAAAAACTAGACAACTAAACTAAAAACTCACGACTAAAGTTGTCGGAGATAGAAATAACAATAACACAATACTAGAACATGCGAGCTAAAGCCTTGCTCGGAAAGACAACGGAATAAACTTCTAAATAAATACAACAGCTCGACCAAACAAGTCGGCTCCCAAAAAAGAACGATAATAAAATACTAACATAATCTACCAAAGTAAAGTCTACATAACTTTACATCTGTGTCTCACAAATACATAATAACAATAATAATAAAATCTCCAAGCTTAAAGCCCGGAAGACCACCTGCTATCAAACATGCACTGTAGGCGCAAGCACAGCGCTAACGAGCTCACTGCACAAACTAAGGAAAACAAACACACGAAATGAGTCATAATGACTCAGTAAGTTACTAAATGCAACTGTATGACATAGCATGGCATGGCATGTAAGACCTCGATTCCCGGTTAGCTTGAATTGCGTGCAATGCTCCCACTTCTTCCCTTGTTGATTGCTTATTTGATTTCTGA
This sequence comes from Codonopsis lanceolata, assembly GCA_013146195.2. NCBI lineage: Eukaryota > Viridiplantae > Streptophyta > Magnoliopsida > Asterales > Campanulaceae > Codonopsis > Codonopsis lanceolata. The sequence goes on from CM028383.1 coordinate 72,840,267, forward strand.
GAGAGTCTAGATGTGTACGAGAGATCACATTAAGACCAAAATACTTTTAAGAGATGTCATTTAGTTGTTAACTTGCTAAAGTCACAAGTCGTAATTCGACGATAATCGAAATGTGACGCGATTGAGAGTTTACTCGGGTTTTTGTGTTCATGACCTCGATTTGGTCCTAGATTTTTTCATGATGATTAAATAACATGTTTAGATGTGTTATACTTCTAGATGGATGCATATATGTAAGTATTAGATATCATTCATAATATCCTTAACATGATTTAAATCTTGTTTGAACGCTTGTCGAATCGACGGTTTGATTGCTACTTTACTTCTTGTCGTTCTTCTTCTTTGTACGACTTTTTCGGTTGGTATTATTTTGACCGTAGATGACTAGGGGACCTTGGGAAATTAACTTAGAATTATTTTTGAGTGGTCGTGTAAACGTTTACACACGCTCGAGTTTGATTTTCGGAAATTCGCGTATTTCCGAAGGCCACGATAGGTCTGTAGTATTTTGGCCATAACTTTGTGTACGAAACTCGGAATTCGGATCCGTTTGATGTGTTAGAAACTAGACTCATAGATATTTCTAATAATACCTTTTTTGTAATTTCAGGACGTGTATTTTGGTACAGGAACATTTTGTAAAATGACCCAAATTCTGGTCTACTATAGTTGGCCACTCATTGTGTGTTAGACTTTCTATTTGGCCAACTTAACCCTACCCAAACCCAACCTAACCCACCCTAAACCACCCTAGTTCGTCCTACCTATCCTCCTATGCATGCTTGACAAGTTTTGGGAGCTTTGAGTGCATCCAAGACATTTGGCAAAGAAAGACCTCCAACATGCACAAACATGCATTGGACACTTTCTCCCACCCCACTTCAGCCATAGAGTGGCCATTACCTCCACTAAACCCATCCTATTCATCCATCCTCTCCAAAATTCGTGGCTGATCATTTCTCTAAGGTTAGAGAGGAGTTCTTGAAGGTTATTGGGTGATCAACAATGGTGGCCAAAGCTTGGGGAATCCATTTACAAAACCCAACCATAGAAGAGGAAAGGAGGTCAAGGAGATCACGTACCCACCTTTGCATGGACGTTTTGTACATATTGTAGGACTGATTTAAGGTGAGTTACAACATCCCTTTCTATTTATTTTAGCCTCATTGACCCTAGGGAAAACAATCTTGCTATTTGAGGTCAATGAGAACACTTAGGACTTTGTAGAGATGTCATGTTCTCCTATATGCTAAATGATGAATTTTGGTTGTATGAACATATTATAAACAGATTATAAACCATGATTATGATGTTATTTAGGTGTGATAATGTATGATAAATCATTCTACCTTGTTGTTTAAGTGTTGGGAGCATGTTTGATGACATAGTTAGGCTTGTAGAGATGCCATGTTCTCGTATATGCTAAATGATGCATTTTTTGTTGGATGAACAGATTATAATCAGATTATAAACCATGATTATGATGTTATTTATGTGTATTGATGTATGATAAATCACCCTATCTTGTTGTTCAAGTGTTGGGAGCATGTTTGATGAAATAGTTAGGCTTGTAGAGATGTCATGTTCTCGTATATGCTAAATGATGCATTTTTGGTGATGAACAGATGAACAGATTATAATCAGATTATAAACCATGATTATGATGTTATTTATGTGTATTGATGTATGATAAATCACCCTATCTTGTTGTTCAAGTGTTGGGAGCATGTTTGATGAAATAGTTAGGCTTGTAGAGATGTCATGTTCTCGTATATGCTAAATGATGCATTTTTGGTTGGATGAACATATTATAATCAAATTATAAACCATGATTATGATGTTATTTATGTGTATTGATGTATGATAAACCACCCCATCTTGTTGTTCAAGTGTTGGGAGCATGTTTGATGAAATAGTTAGGCTTGTAGAGATGTCATGTTCTCGTATATGCTAAATGATGCATTTTTGGTTGGATGAACAGATTATAATCAGATTATAAACCATGATTATGATGTTATTTATGTGTATTGATGTATGATAAATAACCCTATCTTGTTGTTTAAGTGTTGGGAGCATGTTTGATGAAATGGTTAGGCTTGTAGAGATGCCATGTTTCACTATATGCTTGATGATGAAATTTTGGTTGGATAAACATATTGTAAAGTATGTTTATGATGATATTCATGTGTAGAGATAGATGATGAATTATTCTATCTTGTTTGTTTAAATGTTGGGAGCATATTTGATGAAATGGTTAGACTCATATTTGAGGAAATAGAAAGAATGAATATATATGTCTTGTTTGTGACTTCTATTCTATGTTGACTAGTTAATTGTTTGAGTGGAGTTTTATGGGTTTAATAACCTTAGTAAACAGATTGTAAAGTATGTTTATGATGATATTCAAGGGTAGAGATATATGATAAATCATTCTATCTTGTTTGTTTAAGTGTTGGGAGCATGTTTGATGACTTGTGAATGAATATATATGCCTAAGTTGTGACTTTGATTCTATGTTGCATACTTAAATGTTTGATTTGGGGTCTTATGGGTTTAATGACGTTAGTAACCTATTTATTCATGTTAGTATGGACATAGGAGAGTATTGAGGCCAAGAGCTTCTATACCCTAATTTTTGAAAGATTGATTATGACTCAACGGAGTTGACCATTGGGTTAGTATGACATTAAGGAGTAATATGCCTAAGTCCTACGAATTTTTGGGTAGTATTAATGGAGGTTAAGCCTCCAAGCATTTTAAAGTGTATGAAGAACACTTGATGATTAGAGCCTTGATTTTATCTCTAATGTGATTATGTGCTAGTTGTGAAGTAAAAGCATGACTAGATGATGGTAGAGTACATGCCTACTTATTTGAGCATATGAAAATGTATTATGTGTGCTTGAAGTTTGAGTCCAGCTGGAGTCGGTTTGTTGAGTCTTTGGGGCGGGACGATGCATCATCTTCACGAATTGTGAGATTCGTGATTTTGATGGATCGCTGCGCCGGATTGCACACACCCTCTATCGATGGCCACGGTAGGGAAGTAGTTGATCTCAGTTGTAGTATGGAAACATGACTTTGATAACTATCGGAACTCGAGCGGGGAAATGTCTCGGGGACGTCGATATCCACGAAAGGGATATCGAGGACACATAAAGGTTTTGCACGTGTTTTTGCAGGAGCGACACGGCGGAAAAAGGGTAACGGTATCATATCCCTTTTTATATGAATTGACTCACGAGTGCTTATATGTGAATAATGTGCTACGTGAATATGATATGATATGGAATGATGGTTGAACGAATTAATGAAATGTTATACTTGTTGATCACATGATACTCGAAATTGTTAAGTATGGATATCTTGACATGATTATTTATGAAATGTATATTATGCCAATAACATGAATTATTATTGTTGAGTATGATGCCATGACAGGAAGTTATGTTAGTAACTTGCTAAGTCTTTATGACTTACTCCTATTTGTTTTGATTGTTTTCCCTAGATCCGAGCCGAGCGAGCGGTTCGAAGTGAGTATCGATTTGCGTTGGAGAAGCTTTTGACGAGGTTCCTACCTTGTAATTTTAGTTTCTTTTGGCAAGGACGATGGGAACATAAAGTTATATAAACTTTATGAGGGGTAGCAAGACTTTGTGTTTGATTATTAGTACTTATGTTAATTAGCACTTAATCTTTTGAGAACCGACATGTGTTAGTCGTGCCTTATGTAATTTGATGATCATGCTTTAGTTGTTTTAACCATGTATTAGTTAGTTTATTGCCAAACATCAGGATGATATATTACGCCTTGAGTTTTCTCTGCAACAAAGCGGGCTGGCTTCGGTGGAGAAAGATTTAGTTTTGGTTAAACAATCTCTTGCGCAATGTATTAAATGGGAAGCAGATTTATTAAAGCAAAAAGCTAGGCAAAATTGGCTCCGTGAGGGTGATCGAAATACAGCTTTCTTCCATGCTTGTATTAAAGATCGTATGCAAAATAATGAGATCAGGATTAGAAATGAGGATGGTTCTTGGTGTGATGATGGGGATACTCTAGGTTCTCAAACTGTGGCTTATTTTAATAACTTGCTTTCTCAGTCCTCGCATGTGCTTCATGAAGATTTGTTTGATCATGTTGATAATGGTATTCAATTAGAGGATAACGAGTTTCTCTCAACCCGGCGGAAGAGGAGATTTGGGATGCGATCAAAGCCATGAATCCGGATAGTGCGCCTGGTAGTGATGGTTTCACTGGTTGGTTTTATCGTGGTTGCTGGGACATTATCAAAGGGGATCTTATTAGAGCGGTTCAAGACTTTTTTCTTGGAGCGGATATTCACCGAGGGATTTCTGCTACTACTTTAATCTTGTTACCGAAAATTAAAACCCCTCTTGGTTTTGGTGATTTTCGTCCGATCAGTCTCTGTAATTTTTCTAGTAAGATTTTATCTAAAATTGTGGCATCTCGGATAGCTTCGTTTCTTCCTCTGTTGATTTCTAAGGAACAGACGGGTTTTATTAAAGGGAGAAGCATCCAGGAAAATGTAATGCTAGCTCAGGAGGTGGTCCATCGGTTGAATTATAAGTCGCGCGGGGGGAATGTTATTTTTAAATTTGATATGTCCAAGGCATATGATAGAGTGGAATGGGATTTTTTCTTCTTGCGCTCTCCGGTCTCTTGGCTTCAAAGTGATGTAGTTGTTCTCTCATTTATCGTATTATTGGGAATAATTGGTATTCGCTTCGTATAAATGGAAATAATTATGGTTTCTTCAAGTCTTCTCGTGGCGTCGCAGGCGACCCTCTTTCCCTCTATTGTTTGTGTTAGCTCAAGAGATCTTGTCGAAATATTAATCGGGATATTCAGCTGGTCGGATCTCCCTTTTATGCATGGTCGAGGCGGGTTGTTATTTCCCATCTTCTCTACGCGACGACATGTTGTTATTTTGTAATGCCGGTAAGAGGTCCATTCAGCAGCTTAGAAGTCTTCTTATGAGATATGAGTGTGCTTCGGGTCAGCTTGTCAATCTTGCCAAGAGTGGGTTTTACGTGTCCTCGAAATGCTCTGCTAGGCGGCTTCGAATATTCGAGACTGACCGGTTGTTCCAATAAAAGTTTTCCGATGCAATATCTAGGGATTCCCATTTTCCAAGGTCGCTCTAAGGTCAGTATATTTTGAAGCTTTGGTTCGGGGATTACGTGTAAAATAGACGGTACTGAAATCTAGACTTCTTTCGTTTGGTGGCGGGTTGACTCTTTTAAAATCGTTCTTAGTTGTATCCCGATTTATTCTCTTGCTGCCATCGAGACTCGAAAGTAGTTATTAACCGTATGGAATCTCTGCCGCTAATTTTACGTGGAGCTCTAAAGGGGAGAAGAGAATTCATTGGATCGCTTGGGATTCTATATGTTGGCCAATCATGAGGGGGGCCTTGGCGGTTGAGTCATATCATGGCTTCGCTCCACGCTAAACCGGCTTGGACGGCTTTACAAGGTACGGGTTTATGGTGATTTTGTCACTTCTAAATATATGATTGGCGGTCGGGTGTCTCAGATCCCACTTGTTTCTAGCGGGTGGAAGGCAAGAGTGCCGATTGTAATGCTTAAGGATTATTCTCAATGGGTCATAGGTGATATCTCTTTTACGGAATGACAACCGGTGTGGCGAACCATTACTTGGCCCTTTACCGGTACATATTTATTTGAAAGTTCGTGAGGCTTGGCCTAATATTGATGAGTTCTTGCCGTTAATTCCTTCACAATTTCATGCAGCCATTGCAAGAGTGGTTATTCGCCCAACAGTTAAGGATAGGCTGGTTTTCACAAAATCGAATTCGGGCTTGTTTTCGAAGTTCGACTTCTATGATATAATTCGCAACCGGGTCCTCAAGTGACTTGGGCGGCGAAGATATGGCATAACTAGATCCCGCCCAAAGTAAGTGGTTTCGTTTGGAAGTCAAGCCACTGGGCCATTCCAAGAGACATGCATCAGTAAAGGTATCCCTCGTCTCCAAATGCGCTCGTTGTTCGGCCAAGACGCTTGTGAATCCATTCCTCATTTATTCATCCAGTCCGAGTAGCGGCAGGTATGGAGAAAACTGCCGCTGATTTTTCATACTCCTATGGTCTTCACTTCCATGCGGCATTTGTTCGATTCTTGGACCTCGGATAGTGGTTCTGAGCCGCCTTGGTGCTTGTGAGTTGGGTATATTTCTATTTGGTGTTGGGAGATGGAAAGCCCATGCGGTTTTTGATTCTTCCCCTATGTTGGTTTCGAATATAATCTAAGGTGCGCATAGAGTGATAGAGCTGAATTCTGTTTTCAATCCTTCTACGCCTCCTGGGGTCATTGGCAAGCTGAGATTAACAGAGTTTAGTATTCCTATTCAAGTTGTTAGACCGCGGCGTGGTTTATGGTTGCGTTGGGAGAGGCCCAATGGGGGTTTTAAATTAAATACGGATGGTTCTGCCCGTCATGGGGCTTGCTCGAGGGGTATTATTCGGGATCTGACGATGGGAGTCCGTGGGCTGCTTTTTCTATTTTTGGGTAATGGCTCCAATATCTATGCGGAGGTGGCGGCCCTTCGCTTTTGGGTTGGGTTGCAGCTTTGTGCAAATCTTGGTCTCTCTCGAGTTGAGGTGAGAGACCGCAAAGAAATAGTTGCTATAGGTATTGTTGGGGATTGTCAATTCCTTGGAGGTATAATTATGAGCTGGAGGATTGTAGAGTTCTCGCCGGTTAAGTTGAGTTTCGGTGTCCCATGTCTATCGTGAAAAGAACAAGGTGGCTGATCTTCTTGCTGCGGAAGCATATTCCCATTGAGGGCATATTGTTTACATGGATATCGAGCATCTACCAAAGCAAATTCTCTCAGCTGTGAGACACGATATGTTAGGGCTTTATAATTTTCGTAGGGGCTGATTTAGAGTTTCTGTTGATGTATTTCTTTTCGAGGTTAGGCTCCTTTGTCCCCCCGTTCTAAGGGTAAGGCTGGTTGTCCCCCTCAAGTTTGTCTTTGTTTATTTCGTTTAATAAATTCCGCAGGTGCCGCCCTGCTTCTCCACAAAAAATAAAAAAAAATATAAAAAAAAAAAAGTTTGTTATCCGGCATGTTTTTAGCCGTTAAGCATGTTAGACTAGAGTTGTAGACTTAGTTTAATGTTGGGTTCCGGCCGTAGTGTCGCCGATGACTTGGTATATATCTGCTATAAATTGTTATCACATGATTTTATTTTTTGGACCAAGAGATTCATTATCTCTAAGGTTGTCATAGTTTAAGCTTGTGCTCACAAAGCATACAGTTTTACTATTATAATGCCGCATGTGTTAAAGTTTTTGGCGTCTTTGCCGTTATGGCGCACCGTTATTTGTTATCTTGTGTGTTTTTGACGACACGACCTCGGGGTCTCGTATTGGGATTTGGGTCGGGTCGTCACATGGCATGGCATAATGCACAAGTATAAATACATTAGTGGCATCATAACAATAATGCACCAACAATAATCATGTATATCCAGAATATGGGCACAACCCTCAATAATAAAACCATGGGTCCAACCCTCAAATAATCACAAATGCACTTAGCATATTATTCACATAAGTACGAGTATTAAACATCACAATAGGATATGTTATGGGCCCGGCCGCTACGTAGCTCCTGCAAGAAAAACACCTTTTGTTACCCAATATCGTGACTACGATGCTCGTGTCTTCGCATCGATATAGAACTCCGCTAATAGCGGCCCGAGCCGACGTATTGTTCGGCAAAGGGCTACTTCCCCATTGCGGCCAACAATGGAGGGGTGTGTGAGGTCCCAGGTACGGCGATCCATAGCGAATATGAATCTGACGATTCGTATAGGCGATGTATCGTCCCACCTTGACATAAAAATCGTACAAGTAGATATTTACTCGTCAAGACCAAATAAGGATAAGATTCGACAAGAGCGAACCCGTTCGACCAAATGCTCAAGTATGTATTTACTCAATATAAACAAATAAGGAATGAATTCGACAAGAGCGAACTCATCCGACCAAGTAGGTTATTATTCTCTACCATAAATCAAGTCAAGGCAAATACATTACTCACAGCCAAATAATCTTAAAAAATCTCAAGTCACCAATTAAATCAAGAATAGTATAAACCCTCCAAGAAGCATATTATGAGGTCTATAATGGACCTCTACTTGAAATCAAACTAAACAGTACACCGTAGTCATAACCCACAAGTACGTTCATGTGCAACCGATCAATTTTCCCAAAAGTGAGAACTCACTCGACAATTATTTTTCAACCACACTCGAGACCATAGGTTGGTCTTTAATGTACCGTGCTCTCCCACACGCTTCTAAATAAATCCCCTAATAAATCTCTATAATATAAGTGTCTCAATTGGACACAAATCGAGATGCTCAGGTGTTCACCATCATAACCAACCAAAACCCGAACATCGTAGGAATCATCCCAACGGTTATTAACATGTTATTGAACTTGTAACGACTCCAGTTGAGATATCTTAGCACTACCTTTCATTATTTATATATATATCATAAATCCCCAAATTAACACTCCATTCAAATATATAACAAAATACTAAAATTCATTCGGGCTAGATTTCCAAGCCTAAAAGTCCAAGAACTCATCGTAATCATAATCCCACTTGAAGTTTAGAAACTATGTACACCACAATCATAATCAAACGAAACCCAAACATCGTAGGATTTCAACCCAAGTTCACTAACACATTATTGAACTTATTACGACTCCGTTGAGTCCAAATACTAAATTTCATTCTTCACCCATTTCATCGATCTCAACATTTACACCCACTTCAATTAATGACAATTTCTCCAATAATTCGGGCTTGATTCTCAAGCCCTAAAATTCATAAAACTCAATATAAATCACAACCCATATCTTACAACACATAATAACATTCAAATCATACTATTCATGTTATTAACAAGTTCACATCTCCAAAAATCCCCAAAATGGGCATACATAGCATATCAAGTGTTCATTGCCCACAAATAGCACATAGGTTGTTTTCCTTAGGGCCAATGAACCAAAATAAAAGGAAGGTAACTTACCTAGCTCGGATGAAAACTCCCAAGAACGCAAATCCGATCGGTGAACTTGTTCTACTTGTCGAGGGCTTCAAGATTCCGAAGTTTGAAGGCAATCCGACGGTTGGATCGTCATGGATCAAAGGAAGAATGAAGCTAGGGCTCAAAAAATCTCCAAGACCCTTTCTCTCTAATACATTATGGAGGAAGAGAAGAAATGAAGAGGATTTTCTGAAAATTGCAAAGGGTTTGAGCTTTTATACCTCCACAAACCAAGAGGGCAAAATAGGGAATTCCTTGGTACAATTAGTAGAGATTAGGGGTAATCACCCAATAATCCAACCTTAATTAACCTCCAACTAATGTTAGTACATGATTAGGGCTAAGTATGGGAGGTTAGAAAGGGTTTAGAAGGGGTTTGATGAGGGTAGGATAGGCATTTCTCATCAAAAATCGAAACAGGGCAAAGCAGGGTCGGGGCACCTTGCGGTCGCAAGGTCCCCTATAGCTTGCGACCGCAAGCTCTCCAGCACTCTCCATGGACAAATTCTGATGACCTTGCGGGGGCAAGGTCCTTCCCCCTTGCGACCGCAAGCCTCCCAGACCAAAAAGGCCTTAGAATTCAACCCCGAACGACCTCAAACACATAACCAAACCTAACAAGATATAAACCTCATCCAAAGTAGGTCTATAACTCCCATAGAACAGCCCACAACAACTCCCGAAACAACTCGGAGAGCAAGGTGCAACAACGTGCAACCGAAACAGCGAATGAACTAGCAATTGAACGAGCAATGAAAGGAGACTTTTAAGGCAAGTATAAGGGCTAATGAAGAAGCTTGAATACTCCTAGAAAGTTGAATAACAACTAGGGAAATAAGAACGCCAAAGGAGAGACGATTACGCGACTCGATCCCCGAACTATGTGATAGAGACGAACGCTATCTCCAAAGCTTCCAAATCATCGATAGACTTAAGGAACACTTCTAACTTGAAGTCTAATACATCTAAACATGTTAATCAATCATCTTGTAGAGGTCTAGGACCAAACCGAGGTCACGAACGTGAAACGCAAGCAAACCCTCAATCACGTCGCATTCCGACTATCGTCAAGTCACGACTTGTGACTTTAGCAAGTCGAAAACTATATGGCATTTCTTAATAGTGTTTTGGTCTTAATGTAGTCTCTCATACATATCTAGACCCTCTCGCAAACCAAACATACAGTCGACAAAGGAAGAAGTGCAAGTATGGCAAGCAAACCGAGCTAACGAAGGAGCGGGGTGTTACACTCTCTCCACCTTAAATAGAATTCGTCCCGAATTCTAAATCATAACACGAACCAATGTTGAATTAACACCCAATCACAATACACCGAGACAATGATTACGGTGTCTCTTAGTCCCGTGTGAACACTCGGTCTCAAACCCACCAACCCAGACTCGAACCTTCGAGTCTACCACCACACGAGGGTCAAACTCTAATAGTCCAATTTCAAAAGTCCACGAACTCTCAATAGACACAACAACATCAACACTTAAGATTGAAAATAACATGACTCATACTTGAGTCGCGGATACACATACGAACAACACTATGTCAAACATGTAAGCAAAGTCCCCAAATTTCAACATAAAGAACACATTCAAGGATATTTCAACATCCATTTACCGAAACTATTTGTCTCGGGGCACATCATGAAATTCAAGCACAAGAGATTCTAAGTTACAAGAATTAATAATTGCCTACGGAGCAATTCACAAACAAATTAAAGATAATCAAATCGGCATTTTAAACCATGTAAATCACACTCGCGATTTCCCCATCGCGGTAACAACACATAAGAGCACATTAATGAAATGTTTTGAAAAGTCATTCCATTTGTCCATTCCATTTGGTAACTTGTATAGTCAATTTCTAACTTAATTCTTACCAATCCTAGTCCAACGACGAATACCTTTTGCTCACCAATTCAGGGTACCTACTGAATTAGCTTCAAAAGTTTCCGTCGTAAGGATGCGAAGGTTCATGAATAAAAAGTTTTAAGCATCCTTCAAACAGTCTCCTATGCTAATGAAATGAATGAACATGAGATAGTAATTATGAAATGCGAATTTAATATACTACAATGTAAATGCATCAAGTAGGTGTTTCCTGCAACTAATGCACGTAACTGAATAAAATCAAGCCAAGTAACAAGGTCTATTACCTTGGCAAACAACAATCATATCTACTACAAAACTCGTGTACCTAGTACACTCAACCAAGATAACTTCCTAGGAATCACAATGAATCAACACGTCTACCGATACTCGTAACGTCTATACTCATAAAACTATCATTTCTTAGGCTCTAGACCAAGTCTACAACCAATGCACTCTAAGCATCCTAACACAACGTTAACGTCTCAATACTCACGGTGAAGCGTCAATCTCTCCCGTGCAGCCGAAATCAACTGATAAATCGCAGCACTTAACCTTCGCACTAATCGAGTGTATCCTACTCGCATAGTAACCACTAACGATAATATAGTATAATATTATTCATTACATAAAACATATCTCTATAGTATATTCAAACATCATACCAAACCAAATAAGTATCAACATACAATTCATGCTTCATATATATACATACTATGGCCTTTGTATATAACCACATAAAATCACAACTCTATATATAGCATAGTCTTATACATAGATAGACTAAACAAGAATCCATACACAAAACAAAACAAACCATATCATATATCGATCTCATATTGGGGTATTATTCCCGAGCGAGCAAATAACCAATATTACACAATACACCATATAATGTATGTATGAATGCACATGAGCTACCGATTAAAGCGCGTACTCATAATAACGGTAATAGTAGAAACGGTATAATTTACATATATATATATATATATACAAGAATATACCTTCCTGATTCGGATAGGTCTCAAAACTCTGTAATGGCCAACCGCCACGTGCACGACGACCTCAAACTCTAGGGTGTCCACCACTATCTCTCTTGGAGCCACTGGATTGTTGACTAGTACTCCCAGACTGACTAACTCTCCTCCTCGGGCAATCTTTACGAACATGATCGCCGCCACAAACAGAGCATTTTCCTGTCATACCCCAGCACCTATCCTCGGTGTGTCCTGTTTTCTTACAAAAGTTACATGTCAACTCGTCACCTCGTCGTCTCCGTCTAGAGGTAGAAGTAGCAATCCTAATAGTCTCTGAGGTTCTCTCTCGAGCATGATCCTCGATATCCATCTTCATCGCATATGCACGATCCACAGCCCCTGGTAATCCGTAAGTAGGCGTAATGGAATAAATGCCTCACGATATTTCGTCCTCAGGCCTTTCACGAACCGCTCGGTCTTCCTGGCCTCATCTTGTACTAAGTAACTACAATAAAGAGCCAATTCCGCAAACTTTGTTGAATACTGAGCCACGATCATATCTCCTTGTTCTAACGATAGGAATTCCATCTCTCGTCTTTCCCGAATTACTGCCGGAATAAACCGCACCATAAACTCCATGACAAAGTTCTCCCACACTCGAGGCACTCCATGCTGTCTCCAATGATCTCGTAATTCAAGCCACCAATGCTCGGCCACACCATCCAATCTAAACACCGCTAAGGTCACCATCTCTTCTGATGTACAACCCAAAACTACAAAGATCTTCTCCATGCTTTCTAGTCAACGCTCCGCCTTAGTAGCATCTGGCTCTCCATCAAAACTTTCCGGTTTCAACTTCAAGAACCTTGCAAGAACAAGAGAATCGCCTTCCAATCCAAACATCTCGTGGAGGAGTTACACGGATCATTAACGCTCTCCTCTCGCCACGAGCTGTACTCGAATGAGGTCTACTAGAACTAGCTCCACGCCAAGTTCCTGACATAATACGCCTACAAAGAACACTCAGCGTTAATAACTCAACAATAAACCCAACCCAAACTAGGCCAAGGAACCTATCCTGGCGAAATAGCTAACCTATAGCTCTGATACCAAGTGTGACATCCCGACCCGTACTCCAATGCGGAATCCCAAGGTCATGCCGTCAAGACAAGCTAAAAGACGGACAAGCACCTGCTAAGCATAATGGTGCAAGTCAAGAGTTGAGCCATCAAGCTCAAAACAGGAATGTAAGGCCATAACGGCGATACGGAATAATAAAAATCAACACCTGCGGAAGCGAATCATAAGTGGGACCAAAGCCTATAATTAAAAAAACAAGGAATACAAGGCTGAGAGTCAACTATCTCTCGACAAATCTACGACTGCGCAACATTGGCACGCAACATTGGCACGCAACAAACCATCGGCAAAGAAACCTAAGGCCGGCGAAGCAACAAAATACCAACCACGATAAACAACCACTCGACGGCTAAAACATGCCGAGGGACAAATCAACTAAAAGAATAAGGGATTAAATACTAGACAACTAAACTAAAATCTCACGACTAAAGTTGTCGGAGATAGAAATAACAATAACACAATACTAGAACATGCGAGCTAAAGCCTTGCTCGGAAAGACAACGGAATAAACTTCTAAATAAATACAACAGCTCGACCAAACAAGTCGGCTCCCAAAATAGAACGATAATAAAATACTAACATAATCTACCCAAGTAAAGTCTACATAACTTTACATCTGTGTCTCACAAATACATAATAACAATAATAATAAAATCTCCAAGCTTAAAGCCCTAAGACCACCGCTATCAAACATGCACCTTGTAGCCGCAACGCGCACTAACGAGCTCACTGCACAAACTAAGGAAAACAAACACACGAAATGAGTCATAATGACCCAGTAAGTTACTAAATGCAACTGTATGACATAGCATGGCATGGCATGGCATAATGCACCAGTATAAATACATTAGTGGCATCATAACAATAATGCACCAACAATAATCATGTATATCCGAATATGGGCACAACCCCTCAATAATAAAACCATGGGTCCAACCCTCAAATAATCACAAATGCACTTAGCACGTTATTCACATAAGTGCGAGTATTAAACATCACAATAGGATATGTTATGGGCCCGACCGCTACGTAGCTCCTGCAAGAAAAACACTGTTACCCAATATCGTGACTACGATGCTCGTGTCTTCGCATCGATATACCGAACTCCGCCGGCTAATAGCAGCCTGTGACGCACGTATTGTTACGGCAAAGGGGCTACTTCCCCATTGCGGCCAACAATGGAGGGGTGTGTGAGGTCCCAGGTACGGCGATCCATAGCGAATATGAATCGACGATTCAGAGTAGGCGATATCGTCGCCCCACCCGACATAAAAATCATACCAAATAATGCCAGCTGGACTCAATGCAATGCACAAGTAGATATTTACTCGTCAAGACCAAATAAGGATCGGATTCGACAAGAGCGAACCCGTCCGACCAAATGCTCAAGTATGTATTTACTCAATATAAACAAATAAGGAATGAATTCGACAAGAGCGAACTCATCCGACCAAGTAGGTTATTATTCTCTACCATAAATCAAGTCAAGGCAAATACATTCCTCACAGCCAAATAATCTTAAAAGATCTCAAGTCACCAATTAAATCAAGAATAGTATAAACCCACCAAGAATCATATTATGAGGTCTATAATGGACCTCTACTTGAAATCAAACCAAAGACTACACCGTAGTCATAACCCACAAGTACGTTCATGTGCAACCGATCAATTTTCCCAAAAGTGAGAACTCACTCGACAATTATTTTTCAACCACACTCGAGACCATAGGTTGGTCTTTAATGTACCGTGCTCTCCCGAGCACGCTTCTAAATAAATCCCCTAATAAATCTCTATAATATAAGTGTCTCAATTGGACACAAATCGAGATGCTCGGGTGTTCACCATCATAACCAACCAAAACCCGAACATCGTAGGAATTCATCCCAACGGTTATTAACATGTTATTGAACTTGTAACGACTCCGTTGAGTCTTAGCACTACCTTTCATTATTTATATATATATCATAAATCCCTCAAATTAACACTCCATTCAAATATATAACAAAATACTAAAATTCATTCGGGCTTGATTCCCAAGCCTAAAAGTCCAAGAACTCATCGTAATCATAATCCCACTTGAAGTTTAGAAACTAAGTGCACCACAATCATAATCAAACGAAACCCAAACATCGTAGGATTTCAACCCAAGTTCACTAACACATTATTGAACTTATTACGACTCCGTTGAGTCCAAATACTAAATTTCATTCTTCACCCATTTCATCGATCTCAACATTTACACCCACTTCAATTAATGACAATTTCTCCAATAATTCGGGCTTGATTCTCAAGCCCTAAAATTCATAAAACTCAATATAAATCACAACCCATATCTTACAACACATAATAACATTCAAATCATACTATTCATGTTATTAACAAGTTCACATCTCCAAAAATCCCCAAAATGGGCATACATAGCATATCAAGTGTTCATTGCCCACAAATAGCACATAGGTTGTTTTCCTTAGGGCCAATGAACCAAAATAAAAGGAAGGTAACTTACCTAGCTCGGATGAAAACTCCCAAGAACGCAAATCCGATCGGTGAACTTGTTCTACTTGTCGAGGGCTTCAAGATTCCGAAGTTTGAAGGCAATCCGACGGTTGGATCGTCATGGATCAAAGGAAGAATGAAGCTAGGGCTCAAAAAATCTCCAAGACCCTTTCTCTCTCTAATACGTATGGAGGAAGAGAAGAAATGAAGAGGATTTTCTGAAAATTGCAAAGGGTTTGAGCTTTTATACCTCCACAAACCAAGAGGGCAAAATAGGGAATTCCTTGGTACAATTAGTAGAGATTAGGGGTAATCACCCAATAATCCAACCTTAATTAACCTCCAACTAATGTTAGTACATGATTAGGGCTAAGTATGGGAGGTTAGAAAGGGTTTAGAAGGGGTTTGATGAGGGTAGGATAGGCATTTCTCAAAAAATCGAAACAGGGCAAAAGGTCGGGGCACCTTCGGCAGGTCCCCTATAGCTTGCGACCGCAAGCTCTCCAGCACTCTCCATGGACAAATTCTGATGACCTTGCGGGGGCAAGGTCCTTCCCCCTTGCGACCGCAAGCCTCCTAGACCAAAAAGGCCTTAGAATTCAACCCCGAACGACCTCAAACACATAACCAAACCTAACAAGGTTCAAACCTCATCCAAAGTAGGTCTATAACTCCCATAGAACACCCACAAACAACTCCCGAAACAACTCGAGCGAAACCGGGAAGAGGTGCAACAACGCAACCGAAACGATTTAATGAACTAGCAATTGAACGAGCAATGAAAGGAGACTTTTAAGGCAAGTATAAGGGCTAATGAAGAAGCTTGAATACTCCTAGAAAGTTGAATAACAACTAGGGAAATAAGAACTCCAAAGGAGAGACGACACGCGACTCGATCCCGAACTACGCGATAGAGACGAACGCTATCTCCAAAGCTTCCAAATCATCGATAGACTTAAGGAACACTTCTAACTTGAAGTCTAATACATCTAAACATGTTAATCAATCATCTTGTAGAGGTCTAGGACCAAACCGAGGTCACGAACGCAAAACGCAAGCAAACCCTCAATCACGTCGCATTCTGACTATCGTCGAGTCACGACTTGTGACTTTAGCAAGTCGAAAACTATATGGCATTTCATAATAGTATTTTGGTCTTAATGTAGTCTCTCATACATATCTAGACCCTCTCGCAAACCAAACATACAGTCGACAAAGGAAGAAGTGCAAGTATGGCACGCAAACCGAGCTAACGAAGGAGCGGGGTGTTACACTCTCTCCACCTTAAAAAGAATTCTTCCCGAATTCTAAATCATAACACGAACCAATGTTGGATTAACACCCAACCACAATACACCGAGACAATGATTACGGTGTCTCTTAATCCCGGGTGAACACTCGGTCTCAAAACCACCAACCCAGACTCGAACCTTCGAGTCTACCACCACATAATACACGAGGGTCAAACTCTAATAGTCCAATTTCAAAAGTCCACGAACTCTCAATAGACACAACAACATCAACACTTAAGATTGAAAATAACATGACTCATACTTGAGTCGCGGATACACATACGAACAACACTATGCCAAACATGTAAGCAAAATCCCCAAATTTAAACATGAAGAACACATTCAAGGATATTTCAACATCCATTTACCGAAACTATTTGTCTCGGGGCACATCATGAAATTCAAGCACAAGAGATTCTAAGTTACAAGAATTAATAATTGCCTACGGAGCAATTCACAAACAAATTAAAGATAATCAAATCGGCATTTTAAACCATGTAAATCACACTCGCGATTTCCCATCGCGGTAACAACACATAAGAGCACATTAATGAAATGTTTTGAAAAGTCATTCCATTTCTGTCCATTCCATTTGGTAACGGGTATAGTCAATTTCTAACTTAATTCTACCAATCTAGTCCAACGATCGAATACCTTTTGCTCACCAATTCGTACCTACCGAATTAGCTTCAAAAGTTTCCGTCGTAAGGATGCGAAGGTTCATGAATAAAAAGTTTTAAGCATCCTTCAAACTCCTATGCTAATGAAATGAATGAACATGAGATAGTAATTATGAAATGCGAATTTAATATACTACAATGTAAATGCATCAAGTAGGTGTTTCCCCGCAACTAATGCACGTAACTGAATAAAATCAAGCCAAGTAACAAGGTCTATTACCTTGGCAAACAACAATCATATCTACTACAAAACTCGTGTACCTAGTACACTCAACCAAGATAACTTCCTAGGAATCACAATGAATCAACACGCCTACCGATACTGTAACGCCTATACTCCGCAAAACTATCCTTTCTTAGGCTCTAGACCAAGTCTACAACCAATGCACTCTAAGCATCCTAACACAACGTTAACGCCTCAATACTCACGGTGAAGCGCCAATCTCTCCCCGCAAATAAAATCAACTCGATAAATCGCAGACTTAACCTTCGCACTAATCGAGTGTATCCTACTCGCATAGTAACCACTAACGATAATATAGTATAATATTATTCATTACATAAAACATATCTCTATAGTATATTCAAACATCATACCAAACCAAATAAGTAGCATACAATTTGCTTCATCACATATACATGCATACAGTCGCTATTAGCCACAATTCTATTATATATAGTTCGGTATAATAATGCGAAGACACGAAAGCATCGTAGTCACGATATTGTAACAAGTATTTTCTTGCAGAGCTACGTAGCAGCCAGCCCATAACATATCCTATTGTGATAAGTTTAATACCGCACTTATGTGAATAACGCTAAGTGCATTTGTGATTATTTAAGGTTGGACCCATGGTTTTATTATTGAGGGTTGTGCCCATATTCTGATATACACGATTATTGCTGGTGCATTATTGTTATGATGCCACGATTGTATTTATACCGTGCATTATGCCATGCCATGCCATGCTATGTCATACGCCTACATTTAGTAACTTAGTGCATGCCATGACTCATTTCGTATGTTTGTTTTCTTAGTTTGTGCAAGGAGCTCCGCAGCGGGGTTGCCTAATGTGCATGTTTGACATGTGGTCTTCCTGCTTTAAGCTTGGGAGATTTTATTATTATTGTTATTATGTATCAGGAGACACCTGGATGTAAAGTTATGTAGACTTTACTTGGTAGATTATGTTAGTATTTTATTATCGCTCTATTTTGGGAGCCAACTTGTTTGGTCGAGTCAAGTTATTTATTTAGAAGTTTATTCGTCTTTCCGAGCAAGCAAGTTTTAGCTCTATGTTCTAGTATTGTGTTATTGTTATTTCTATCTCCGACAACTTTAGTCGTGAAATTTAGTTTAGTTGTCTAGTATTTAACTTTTATTCTTTTAGTTGATTTGTCCCTCCCGCATGTTTTAGTCAGTCGAGTGGTTGTTTATCTTGGTATTTTGTTGCCGCCTGCCTTAGGTTTGCCGATGGTTTGCTGCCCGCATAATGTTAAGGCCACGGGAGTCGTAGAGCGAACTATCCGACCAAGTAGGTTATTATTCTCTACCAAATCAAGTCAAGACAAACACATTGCTCACGTACCAAATAATCTAAAAGATCTCAAGTCACCAATTAAATCAAGAATATTATAAACCCACCAAGAATCATATTATGAGGTCTATAATGGACCTCTACTTGAAATCAAACCAAAGACTATACCGTAGTCATAACCCACAAGCACGCTCATGTGCAACCGATCAATTTTTCCCAAAAGTGAGAACTCATTTGACACCAATTTTCAACCACACCGAGACCATAGGTTGGTCTTTAATGTACCATGCTCTTCCGAGCACGCTTCTAAATAAATCCCCTAATAAATTTCTATAATATAAGTGTCTCAATTGGACACAAATCGAGAGTTCTGGTGCTCACCATCATAACCAACCAAACCCAACATCGAGGAATTCATCCCAACTGTTATTGTTATTGAACTTGTAACGACTGCTGAGTCTTAGCACTACCTTTCATTATTTATATATATATCATAAACCCAAATTAACACTCCATTCAAATATATAACAAAAATACTAAAATTCATTCGGCTTGATCCCCGATCGATGTATTTTATATGTCGATTTTATATGCTTCTATGACTTAAATTATGCTATTTCACGAGGCTTTTCACTAATATATGTTTTCTGTGAGTTTTGTAAGTTTCGTGGTTATTTGTGAAAATATGCGAAACCTGTGGTTTTAAGTGCAAATTGCAAGAAGGGCCAAAAAGGAAAAAATGAAGAAAAGTAAAAGTTGCGTATTAGAGACCTTATGACGCAAGGTGCCTCGCACCTGCACCGCAAGGGCGCACGGGCCGAAAGGCGAAACCAAGGAATCAAACGACCAAACATATCGAGACCTACGTGGATAGTACCCAACACCTTGCACGCAAGGTGGTCGAATGCGACTTTCATTGATTTTCACACGGTCATTCGATTGAATTACAACTCCCAGTATATATAGAAGTCAAAAATGAGCCAAAAAGGAGGACGCCGAAGCTCTCTTTTAGTAGATTTTAGGTAGTTTTTAGATTGTATAACATAGTTAGATTTTGTAATTTCAAGTATCGAAGATCAAATCATGTATCCGATCATCTCCATGTTGCTCATTGTCTATGATGAACTAAATCATCCATAATCTAGAGGTGGAGGTAACTTGTATCAAAATTATGCTTAAATTGTATATATGTTCATTCAATGCTTGTTGATTGTGTTGTTTATCAATCCCTATATTATTTTGCTTTGAACAAATGAATGTAATCGCAAATAATAAAGGCCTAGAGATAACCCATGACCAAGCATATGTCGTACAATCGGCTCACCAACACAATAAATTGACCTATCGATGCACGAGTGATAAGTTAGGACCGGTTCTTACATGATCTAGGTGACCGATAGATCATAAATCTAGGTGACGCCTAGATTGACAGCTCATGTGCTTAGATATAGAATGGATGAATTTTATGGGATGGAGGTTGAACCAATTGTTCAAACGTAATTATATCTATCTTTAGTGAACTAAACCCAAGACATTGAATGATATTATTGTGAATTAAACATAAAAGATACAAGTGAAACCTGAATCCTAGATTGCCACCTACCATAAGATCTTCATATTCGTTATTACTGCTAATTAGTTAAACATCTATAAATAATAGTAGTTTAGTAGAATTAAATATAAAACCCCTTTAGATTAATAAATTGCTATCAATAAATTGCATTGTTCGTGATCACTTGTCTCTCGTGTTCGACCTTGCTTCCAATACTATTCTATAATAGTCTTGTCCACTTGCAAAGAAAAAGATTAAATAAAACATCGATCAAGTTTTTGGCGCCGTTGTTGGGACAAGCTAGTTCACGTAGTTAGTTTGTTGGTAGCGTAGTTTTTAATTTAATTTAGTTTTTAGTTTAATTTTCAGTTTTTTATAAAATTAAAAATACAAAAAGATTTTATTTTTAGTAGTTAGTTGTTTTTAAATTGCTTTAATTTATTTTTATGCACGGTCGTAGATCTTGAATCCTAAATTGGTAGACTTAAATCAAGATATAAATATTGTTAGAAATCAAGAAGTTTTGAAAATCTAGCTCACGAGTTTGATAATCAAGACCAATTGAATCAAGAAGATCCTCCTGTTGATCCTTCAATGGAAGAAAATAACAATAATCGTAATTCGAAAATCCAGCTTGACCCGCTAACCGAATCAAAGAGAAGAAGAACCCGAAGAAAAATATGGAAGTGGTGATAAATCAAAGAATTATTAATGACTTTAGTAGACCTTCATTAAATGTTGTGACATCATGTTTAGTCTTGCCGATGCCGTTAGGAATTTTGAGTTAAAGGTCATTATTTTAATGCCATACCATCTTTTCATGGGATGCCTCATGAAGATCTGTCAAGGCTTAAGAGAATATGAATACATGATGAGTACTTTTCCTTTAGGAGGGTTGATCAAGATCAAATTAAAATGAAAGATTTTCCAAGTATTAAAAGAATTGGCAAAGAGATGGTTATGAACCTAACACCAAATAGTGTTTATACTTGGGCTCAATTATATGATTTGTTTATGAGTAAATTTTACAAACATGCATCTCTTATGAGTATAGAAAACAAATCATGTCATTCCAAAATGAACTGTGTGAAACATTCCATGAGTCATGGGATAGATTTAAAAATCGCTCATTATGTGTCCTCATCATAATTTGGCTCAACATGTGTTAGTGCTTCAATTTTATCATGGTCTTTCGCCAGGCTTACAAACTATGGTTGATAGTGCAAATTGGTGGTTCTATTAATAGAATGACACCAAGCACTAGAAGAATTATTTGAGATGCTAAGTATTAATTCCCAAATGTAAAAGTGCTAGAGGTAAAAATAGGAGCCTATATCAATTGCAAGATAATTCAAATACACAAGCTCAATTTGAAAATTGGCAAATTCAAGAAGCATGTGCTTTATGTGGATTATATTCTCATGCTACTAATTTTGTCCGTCAAGTGCTATGTATTCCGAACAAAGTAATGCTATGAATATGTACCCTCAAAGGCCAAGGAATGATCCCTATTCAAACACATATAATCCTGGTTGGAGGAATCATCCTAATTCTT